>JASMMZ010000009.1:14130657-14298463 GCA_038502455.1 Anisogramma anomala | reverse complement strand
CGCTTCGCGGCCGAGCTGGGCGGCAAGGCGCCGCTGGTGGTGTTCGCGGACGCGGACGCGGATGTCGCGGTGAACGGCATCGCCTTCGGGGCGTTCGTCGCGAGCGGCCAGACGTGCGTGGCGGCGGCGAGGATCATCGTGGCGAACGGGATCATGGACGCGGTCGTGGAGAGGCTGGTGGCGAAGGCGGAGAGCATCACGCGACGCATGGGCGCCCCCAGCAACCCCGCGTCGACCATGGGGCCATTAATATCGGAGAAGCAGCTGAAGAATGTCGAGGCACTGGTACACGAGGCCACGGAAAGTGGCGATGCGAGCTGCAAGTACGGAGGCGTTCGGATGAGAGACAAGAGCCTTCTCGATGGGACCGATTTCGCAAAGGGCTACTTCTTCATGCCATCTGTGCTCACGTCCGTCCTTGGCAACAGCATCTTGAAGACTCGGATTTGGAAAGAGGAAGCATTCGGGCCTGTTGTGGCCGTGGTGGGCTTTGACACAGAGGAGGAGGCCATTGAGCTGGCCAACGACAGTGAGTACGGCCTGGGCGCAGCTGTGTGGACAAAAGACCTGTCGCGGGCGTACCGCGTGTCGGAGCAGATTGACGCCGGCATTGTGTGGGTGAACACGCACCACCGCAACGACCCGAGTAGCCCTTGGGGAGGCACTAAGAGCGCGAGCGGCGTGGGTAGTGAGAATGGCGTGGACGCTTTCAATGACTACACCATGCTGAAGAGCACAATCATCAATACTGCATCGGCGGAGCAGGCGCTGGCGACAGATGACTGGTTTGGGGAAGGGGGAGGGAGTGTGAGATATGGATGAGCCTCGTTTGAGTGTTGCGGGGACGACGAGTCCTTATATATTGATACTTCTATCTGGTTTTGAACTCATGATTACGCCTGTTGAGTAATATTTGTTAATGCTTTGTAAGGCTGAATGAGTGTTCATGAACTTATGATTACCCTAACTTTGGGTTACTAATATAAGCGGTTCGGATAACCACGCTTGATATGATAAACTTTCAATACGAAGTAACTCGGTTAACATGCTAGCGTATTATGTGACCTAACCGCTTTTTGGGTTATACTATAATCTATTTTTGACTACGTCGGTCCCCAAAAATCACCAAGTTCCTTTATCTTTTGTCTTTGATTTGAGGCCATATATTTTACGTATTTCATTCGTCTTGTTTGACAGGGTGCCGATTTCTCATAATACGAAGTCGTCTTTCGTTTCGTTGAATAAAAAAAAAAAAAAACCTTACTTGCCTCAAGCTTTTTTCAGTCAAGAACTAGATTACAAAGTTATATTGTTTTCTTGTTTTAAAGAGGAGTTTCTTTGTAACGCGATAAATTTTATAAGAAAGTATATATATTTTACCTAATATGAATATATATATTATTGGTTTCGTTTGGAAATGTTTTTTTGTAGGTTTTTTTTTCGTTGGATTTACTTTTCTTATTAACGTTCAAAGTATCTGGGAAAACAAATATGCTTTCCTATTTCGTTGGTCATGAATTTTAAAAAGAGGAGCCGTTACTCAAGATGTAGAGTCTTTGAAATAAGCTCTTGTCCCGCTTGTTTCATTTAAAGAAGTAAAACTATTTCGTTTTGAAAAAGGTTAAAAGGTTCATGAATAAAAAATTTTTTTAGGGAAGAACGAATTTTTTTTTTTTTTTTTTTTGATTACTATCACCTGGCAACTACCAATTCTGGCTGCTGATATAATGCTTTAGGTACCCGCGGGAGAGACGGTAATCTGAAGGTTCTTATCCTTATTGGACATCCAAAAATATCCTTCGTAATGCAATCAACACAAACCTTAAACCATCTATCCTTTTAAAATTTCAGGGTACTCCGTAAGCCAGGAGATCTAGAAAGACCTTGAATCGTAACCTTGATTTAGCAGAAGAGTCAGTTAGAAGATTCAAATTAATTGTTTCATAATATTAGAAAAATAACAAAGACCCTTATAATAAAGGTTTAGTTGTATATATATCTTCTCAATCTTTCAACTTCAATAAACAAATAAAAAGATATTTTTTTATACGACACTTTAATTTGCGATAATAATCGCAGCATTAAACAATAATTGGTATATAGGGTTTATGAATAAATAGAAAGAAAAATTTAGCCTTGTCGTAGTCATATATGCAGGTTGCATGCGTTATAGAAAACTTAAATCGTATGGGATTTCTTACGGTATTAAAGAGTTTTAACAAAGGAAGGAGCGCGAACTCGTACTTCGTACTTTTTTGAAAAAGGCTGAAATTATAGTTTTTGACCCTATTTTTTAAATCAACTATTGATAAATAAATTGATTTTAATTTTGGGTCACCTTATTAGAGAATCACAATGGTTAATATAAGAGTTTTTTTTCTTGTGTATCGCGATGTTAATAAGGGGTAATAACCTTATCTCATAAGAAATATGCGGTGAAAGTACGCATCATCGCAATATTTGCAGTGCGATACGAAAGGCCCGTTGTTATTTAGGTCGCCATGCTAATCGCGTTAACAACCCTCGCGTACGCCCGCGTCAATAAGGAGAAAGAGACGTAAAAGCAAAAGCAAAGGCTTTCGGCTCTTAACTTTTACCTTTTTTTTACGTAAAATATTTATATCCTTTTATGTGATCTTAATAATATCATTTATTATAGCAATTATACCCATTACTTCAGATATTAAATTAAGTAACATAAAAACTTCATATTATACATTATTTAAAAAAAGTACGTAGTTATAAAACCTAAATGTTGGTTTATTTCTGTCAAAGCTAGTATTATAGTACTGTTAGCAGTATATCGCATTGGTTTAATAGACAAGACTTCGTTTGGTGGTTGAACAACTTTACGTCTTCTTCTATGGGCGGTAATTAATGTCATAGAAGCGGTTGACCACGCTTGATTCGTCGTCAAACGCGAGGAGAAGGCGTAGGAAGAGAAGAGTACAAATTTCTCCTTTGAGAAAGACCTTTTGAAAGTGGCTTCTTTGGTTTCCTTCGCAACTAACACGCTTTTTCGCATTCTGAGGGAAATCCGTACATAATACTTGGCAGTCGCGGCGGAAAAGAAAGCCTATTTCGAGGCAATTATTAACCTATGAAAGAATGTTCAAGGGGCCAAGAGGGGGGGGGGCGTTGATGATGGGAAGATTAATTTCTGTTTTTGTATAATTATTATATAAGATTAAATATAAAATCATAAGACCAAGAAAAGAATTTATTTATGGTTCATTTGTTTTTTAGTGAGAAACTCTCTGTTCAATTCAAAGGGAAAGAGCTTGTAAATATAACCAATTCTCGAAAATTATATGACTTCAAAAAGATTATCCTAAAGTAATTTTTTTTGCCGGCCAGTTAGAAAATCCTTTGGACGAATGTGATTATTGCGTTCGAATATGTAACATGTAGAGGTAATAAATAATGTAGAACGAGAATTATTTTATTTTTTAGTATTCATAAAGCCTGTCGGTGTCAATAAGTTTGAAACAATGATAACACGTTGTCCAGTTTTTATATCTATCCTTAATCTAGTAAAAATGACAAAGTAGGAGATGTAAAATTACAGGTGAAGGAGACAGATAGCTTTCAAGTGTAATGTTTACGTATATAGTCCACGGCTTAGTACAACATGTAAGGTGTTATGGTTTATATGTATAAAATGTATTCTTTTATTTTAAGCGTATTGATCGAATTTCACAGCTTTTTTTTTCAAACAATGACTAGACTTCGTAAGCGGAAATAGTGATATTTTTTCTATAGCCAGCCTTCGTTCGATTGTCACTTTTTAGCGAATTTGATTACGCGTTCTTTGTAGGTTACTTATATGTTTCTAGGATTTCAACTCATCAACAAAAGTCTCCTATCAAATATAATGAGAGAGTGAAACTAGTTGTATGTTGAATTAACAAGATTAAAGATATCTCCCAGGAAATTTCGTATTATTTACTCGTTATTTACGCAAGTTGTACTTTGTGAAATGAATAAACGATAATAGTTTCGATACTGCGAACAACATTTCCTTTGTTTGCTTCAAAAACACAAGTATTGGTATTAAGGTTACTAAAATTCATTATTTTATACTTATCATTTGATTAAATACTAATTTCGTATTTGATTCATGTGATAACAGCTAGTACAAGGTTCGTTACCTTTGTGAAAATATCAGTATAATGTTTATTGAATATAGAAAATTAAGTTTAAAAGCCCTATAACGTTATAATTTTACACAATAAACCTTTATTTAGTTCGTTATAAGTCGTAATGTAAATATAGATGCTATGAACATAGGGCTTAGAAAAAACGAAAGTTTGTTATCGGTAATTCAAAATCCTGAACCCCGGGTTTTTATAGTGTTTGAAACCTTATAAACAGGGTATAAACGAATTTTTATGATTAAAAACCCGATAAAAATCAATAATTTCAAAGGGTTTAGCCGCGTTTGAGAGCTGGAAGATCTTGTAAAAGCTTTTTTGATACAATAGTATGAGGTTCGGTAATTCTTTATTAGAAAAATTGTTTTATAACGGTTTAGTAACGGGGTAGGGGGGGGGGGGCATGGGTTTGAGGCGGTGGTAGTTGTGTCGTTTATTGTGGATATTACTACATACCCTCATAGATTGTATATATAGGGCAAGTAGCAGTGCACCGTATTGCAAGGTGCACTCCTGCAGAGTGCACGATAACCTGTCACGCTGCAGGCTGTACTCTTGTAAGACACAAAGTGCTTCATGCATAGATCGGTTTAGAATGCTTATTCCAGACCGAACAAGAATACATGGATCGATTTGAAATGGCTGTACCGAACCGAAAGGAAATACGTGGAATGGTTTAGGGTAGTACGTTTTAGGTAAAAACTTATAAACCCTTACCTATGGCGTATACCTTTAGATACTCCTTCGAATTAAGATCTTTCATACTATAATACTAATTATTTTAATTACCTGTTTCAAACTCATTTCACGTTAATATTAAGGTTTGAAACCTTATCGATGTTAATTAGTCGCCGACTTGGTCAACTATAAATAACTTAGGAAAAAAGATATAAACTTAAATTAAATATTTATAACGAGATATTATAACGGTTTTAATTATTTTTATTTTGATATTTGATTTTGATAGGAATTACACGAAGACGTATATATAAACTATAAAGGTTAAATAACTTTAAAAATAGAAAATTCAATACTATACTATTAACACTTATTTATCGTTTTATTTATTAAAAGTTTCATTACTATATTATTAGCTCTGATTTAGTAATTTAACGTACCCAGGTATTTTTTGAATAGCGTCCTATCAAGTTTCAAGCTACGTGAGCTAAAATTACTAATTTTAGAAACCCTTAGTTGGGACTTATCCGATTTTTCAGCATTGAAACCGCTTTTCAAATTTAAAAACGGTTACGATATACCTATTCGAATCGATTACTTTAACTAAAGAGATTACTTATAAAGTAACTAAACCCATTACTTTATTAAATTCGATGATGGCATACTAAATCGAATTGATTGCCAAGTACCAGATTATATAATATACTTCTTTATAATTATACCAGCCTTTAACCATATTCGCCTTGCAATTTCTTTACCTCATTCGTATTTCCGCGTTCGATTTACGTATTTTAAATTTGGTTTTCACAACGGTGAAGCTGTTATAGTTACTTAGTCAACGTAACGTTACCAAACGTTAATAAAACTAATTCATATCACTAATTAGTTCATAAATACGTTTCATTTATCGTTTGAAATTTATTTGTGTTATTAAGCGTTATTAAACCCTATTCAAACCACTACAATTACTTTATCTACTTTATATTTGACATTTATGGAAAGTATTACCCTAAACATTGAAATCAGAACGTATCCGAAATCTTGCTATAACGTGAAATTATTAACTTAAACCGTTTTAGTTTACCAAAAAGGTATATAAACCTGCCTCCTTAAAACACTTATATCCATGGTACAAAAACTAGTATTAATAAAGGAAATAAACGTTTAATTAAATCCCCTGGTCTAAAATATAGGAATTAATAAAACTATAATATACGAAATCGACTTAGGACTTTAGGATAATATTATGGATTCGCTAATAAGGTAATTCGACTAATATAAGGCAAATACATAGATTTTGGCCGTTATATTCCACTGTTGGAGAAAAAAAGCCTAAAGATATAATTAATTAAACGATTTCAATAAAACAAATTGGAATTTGGATAAATAGCAAATAGTAAATCCTACCATTACCAAAGCTTTACGAATCTATTTACGAATTAAAGCTATTAATACCCTAAGAGATAGGAATAACCCCTTGGTAAAAGCCCTGTTCGAAATAGTATAACTCGTGAACGCATTGGATTGGGAAAATAAATATATTTATACGTAACGGAATTTGTAAAAGGGTATCACTTTATTTAGTAAAAGATATTATTCCTGGAATGACGAGGATAAGACGTAAAACAACTTAGTTTTATACCTATACCATGAGCCTGAAATAAAGACACTGAGAAGGAAAATCGACCAAATTCTTTAGTTATCACGTCAGCATAATATACCTTTACATCGGTATATATTATAGAATAAAACCGAATATTGAACTACTTCCCAAATACTGTAACTACTCTGTTCAGTTATAATAGGAACTGTCGAAATACTAAAACGATCTGATAGACTACGTAAGGATCAGTTAAAAAATAAAAAACAAACCTATTCAAAGAATAAAAAGCAACGTAAAACGATAGAAAGTGCATTATTAACTAATATACGTAAACTACAAGCTTTATTACGACTTTTCATTTAATCGGTTTTCTACGAATACAAGAGACCTTATAAAATTCATTATTTTCACAAAGTTATAAGATAATGATAGTAATTGAAACAGCGAGCCGTACGACATATTTGATAATGAAATACGCGTTATACTTCATATACAAAAGAAATAAAATATTAACCTATTTTAATTATATATCATTTTACCTGGTATACTTTTCGGATAAATTAAGGAGTGGCATATATTCCATTTTACGCCAATAAATATATTTATAAGATTTTAAAATTGTTTTAAATCCTATTTAAATATAAAGATTAATTACGAGCTTTATGACAGAGATTGAACCCATAAAACTTGGAAATTTATTAAAACTAATAGGAAAAAGCCGATAAAAACTAATAGAAAATGTATACCTTTTTATTAGCTAAGTTTATAAAATATTAAACAACCATTAGACAGTAATATAAAGATGATAAACTATTCATCTAAATGATTACAAAAACCTGCCGCAGAAACCCAGATTTTAACCTAATACTTTTTAAATTTAAAAAACACCTAAAGGATTTCCTTATAAACCTTAAGATATTGTTTAAAACCTTTATACCTCCAAAAACGATCCTGGGATTAACGTTTATAGGTATTGAAATTAGAAGAAAGAGACAAATTTCTAAAATAAAATTCGTTGAAACTATTTATTACGTCTTAAATCGAAGATTTAAGATTTATTCAAGGCGAAACAAACGACTAAAGTATAGGTATTAAAAAGAAAACTTTAATAGTAAAAGATAGGAAAAATCGTTTGGAAATGAAAAAAACGTACCGAAACTGTAATAATATTTACGAAAAGGTATACAAAGCTTTATATGTTTATAAAAACGGTATATCGTATCCGGCAAAGTCGGCTATTAATTTTCAATCCACCCCATTTACGAGTAAATTCTAATTGAACCATAATTTGAAGCAGAATTTGATTTCAATAATTGGATAAAAGCTAATTTTATAATATACGTAACCAAAAATTAAAGGTATAAACAACGGATTTAACGCTTATCCTTAAGATGATATATTTGCAAAAAACAATTTTGTGTATAATAATTCCTATCTATTAGCATAAGATAACGAAACCGTTTAACGTATTTTTAACGGATTACAGGATACCTGTTTTATATATACTATATTCTCAAATTACACGAACAAAGTGTTTGATACCTATATTATGTTATGATTTACGTTATTTTTATGTTTATTTGTTAAGATAAATAAGTTCTGAATTAAGATTCAGAATACGACTAATTAACTTATTAGTGCCTTAAATAGCGTATTCGCATCGTTTCGGCTTAAATTCGACTACTTGTAGTTTTCCAGGAAACACGTATAATTAAGGTTATTTACTTAAATTGACCGAAGTTATAGACTTCAAAACAATTATTCGGATATCTAATTATAAAACAATTTTGAATTTGACTTTATACCGTAGATTGTATAAATGTAGAAACAACCGCATTGAAAGTTATCGAAAAGTTTTTTTATAAATATTGATTAAACTTATAAACTTTACAATGGTTAAAGTTTCGTCTTTAAAACAATATTTATTTCAACTGCGAAATAGTTATTGATATTATATATTTAAATAATTCAACATATTTCCCCGCATTCTATATGATAATATTATTTTATCCGTTAAATTTATATGAAATTCTTTTGCTATAAATTGTTAGGACGTTTTAGTTAATCATTAGTTAAACATTTACTTCGAGTTTTTCAATTGGATTACGTACGATGTAGATAGAGCGTTTCATTTTACCGAATTAATTATAAAGGTTCGGATAACTAATAAAGAATGGATATAAATTTTATCCAAAGCTTTATAAGGTATTGAAAAGTGTAAGCGGTATTATAGACCGATTAAAAGGGCATATATAATATTATTAAAGGAACTAAGGGGTATTAGTTTTAAGGAGTTTATTCTTTAGATAGATTTTAACGTCGTTAATAATACTTTTGGCCTAAGTAAGTTTATATTACACTCGTCCTTACTATTTACCCGAAAATTTACATAGACTTTACTATATTAATTTTCACAATGAAAAGAGCTAATATTGTGGAGAAAACTATAGCGGAATTACGTTTCCTGCTGGTAAAAAATGATATATTTAAAGCGTTAGATATAAAGAATAGCCTATGTAAAACTAACGTTTTAGAATTATTATTGTAATTCAAAGTTTTTGTTTCGAAAACTAAGGATAAATGGATTGACTCTTAGAAAATTAATGGGTTTAAAAGCTTGAATGTATTTATTAACTTATTAAACGAGACGAATTCGTTTCGTTGGATAATAGAACGTAAATATAGAAAAAAGTTGGAAAAGAACGGTCTGAAACCGTAAAATGAATAAAAGCTCTTATAAAACATTACATGAAACAGCGAATTTAAGCTGAACCTAATTTTAGCCTTATCCTTAAAACGTGAATTCAACCCTATTACCCCAAATAAAAGAGGCCTATATATACTAACCACGTTAAAACATTGTTGTCGAAGGCTCACTTTCAAGTCAAAAACAAAAAACGCCTTAGAAACTTTACCACGGACTTTTTTATTACGTAAAAGGAAATAGAAAATGGTAAACTTAGCTTAAAGCTTTGTTACGAAGGCATTATTAATACTTTAAGTGCACTATTCGTACAATCCACCCAAATAGAAATCTTAGCCCTAATCAATTAAGGCGTATTTCGTTTTAAATGTTTCAATTTAGGTATTTACAGTACCTTTATTTTTTTCCTAACTCGCTTTGATTACAATGTTAAGCATAAAACCTGGAATCCTAACGAAAATACCAATATAATTATAAAAGAATATAAAGAATAAGGTAAAAAGAATATAATAACCTAATTACTTACGTTATAACGGGTTAACTATCGTTTGATTTTTGTATTCGAGGCCTTCTTAAAAGAACTATACAACATGTATTTCGAATTTCGAAATATAATACAGGTATTTATATAATCTAAAAAAAGGCTTCAACGATGAATTTACTCCAATCTACCAAAAGATCTCAAATAGCACGATCCACTTAAAACTATTTCACGTATTATAAAATTACTTTACAGATTAATTAAATCCGGAGTTGATTAGTATAACACCTACGAAATATATTATAAGGGACGATTTGAAATAATTAGATTTATTTTCGACCCGTACTTATTAGTATTGATATTCCCTTTGAAAAGCTTTACATTAACAGGTATGTAGATGAACGATACTCTAACTTTACATAACACCCCTTTTTTCCGCTTTAAAAATAGAAAACCTTTAAAAGCTGGCATAAAAGCTAAATCCGAAACGTACTTGGAGGAAAACCACGTAATCGATTTTAATAACGTTACCATTACTTTTCGGAACTGCGTTTTAAGCCTCATACAAAAAGAGAAGTTAAACAAAGTTACCTTCATCGTTTTAAATAACGTAAAACGGCCTGACGAATACAAATACCAATTCATCCTTAGCGTTTGTATCGCTTTTATTCCATAAAAAAACACTATGTTTAACCATTTTATCGCGGTATATTGCCAAACCAACCAAACGGACAATGCATATAAACCGTTTAATAAACGTTTTTTTTAATAATTATACAATTTAAAACGCGGTTTGTAATTTGTATCGTTTGATATCCGTTTTATAAAGCTGTTTATTTTTTACTAACGGCTTCTTCGTTAATAAGAACGATTACAACTTACAAATAGATTTCGTTCTAATTCTCGACAACGAAATATCGGCCCGAAATAGCCTTACGTTTCGAGGAAATATTATGTCTTAAAGTTTTACTAATTTTAAAAGAGTTGTAAAAAGCGTTTAAACTTTCGAAGATTATAATATAGTCAAAATCTTCGATTCGGGTACTATTATAAGGATAACGATTCAGATAATAATTTTTAATCTTTGTTTACGTCCTATCCCTTTATCATGTATATTAATTACTTCTCGTTGTATAGGAACCTAGTGAAATTGGATATTACGAACGAAAAAAGTTTAATAATCGATATTATAACTTAACACGAGTTATATACAGTCCGTGAAATCGAGGAAATGATGTCTATCGACAGAGAATACAACTTAACAGATACGATAACTAGGGTTATGTCGAACGAAGCCTTAAATATATTTATATCGAGAAATACACTATTCATTAAGGTTATTAAAAAGGGTTTGCAACCCTAATAAACTATAACATTACCTTTCGCTAATTTTAATCGGCTTGTATTATATAATTCGTGTTGATTATCGATTTTTCCTTTATCTAACCTTACCATTTTACACCGCTTCCGAGATTCTAACATTTTTTATTTTATACACCTCGACTCGACGGAATTTCCTATTTGTTTTCTTTTTCTATTTCATTTTACTTTTTATACTTGATCCGGTTTTTTTATTTTTGTTTATATTTACAATATTACACAAATTCTAATATATTACCTTCTTTATTTTTATACTTCAAATGATGATTGTTATATTTCAACCATTTTTTTGTGAAAAAATATTATAATATTATTATATAACGTATTATACTATAGCCAGATACGCTTTCCCATCCGAAGAGGTATTTATCTATTAATTAAAGGGAGAGGACAACGTTGTTGCATCTTCATTATCCTTTCCGTCGCCTTTCCCCTTTATATTAGCGTTACCGCTATCATTGACGTCGATGTTATTAATGTTAGTAACGATATAGTTTTACGCTTTATTAGTTATTATTTTAGGTAAAGGCGTAGGGTGAGGATTACCCTCTTTAAAAACGATGTAAGATAACGTTGTTAAACTTACGTGCCTAATATATATGTAAACCCCGTTTTTAAAAGGCAACAGCGGTTACAGCTTTTTTGGTTTGTCGGTTACCATCAATTACTAATCAATATCGTGTTATTTTGGTTATTTCCCGCCGCGAATATTTTAGAACCGCCCCGAAGAATATATTGTTTATAAAGAAATTTGAAATTCGGTTGAAATTTACTCAAGAGCTGGCGGGAGTATAATACAGCCTCTGATTACAGCTTTAGGATTATCGAAATGGGAGGGTACGAGTTTCTGATCCGTTCTTAACGGTAGCAACGGGTTAAACGATTCCCACTTTCGTAATAATCGCTAACGAACTTACTCGAGGCCACAAATACGCCACACTATATGTAGGGCATATCTACTAACAGCTTAGGGTTATGGATCCTGGTATGTCTCTTTAATGCCTTACGCGTTAAAAAGGACCCGCAATGTACCTTAACTATACGAAGCTCGAAGCGATGGAACAGGTTCGTTTTATACTTTGTATTTAAAATAAAGAAAATTGAAATTGTATGAACGAATAGGATAAAAATATACAAACCTTCATGTAGTTACGCCAAGTTACGCTTATAATGTAAAAGGGACCCTATGGGTAATGGAGTCTTTACCTATAGAGAAAGGATAAAGTTTATAACCTTAAAATCTCACCACCCCTCCCCCTAGGAACTGGGGAACGGGGAAAGAAAAGAGGGAAAGGAGGAGGAGGAGGAGGTCGTAGCGGCAGCGGCGGGAAGGGGTGAGGTGGAAGCGGCGTTAAAGCTAGGCGGCATGGCGGCAACGTGGCTGGGAGGCGTAGCGGCAGAGGGAATAAGCGGCGTGACGGCGGTAGCGGCGGAACTTAACGCTGTAGCGGCGAGTGGGGTAATGGGAGCGGGCGACGTAATGGTGATAAAAGAAATATTGCCTGAAAATGGCGGACTATTACTATTAGTAGTAGTAATACTGAGGGTGGCAACTGCAGTAACGGCGGTAGCGGCGGCGTACCGCCGCTTACGCGTTAAATAACGCTTTTCAATTTGGTTTTTAGGCGGTATTTATTTCAAAATACAAGATTAGTAATAGTTATGAGTTAAATAACCTACTTGTACAAAGGGGTTATTTTGGTTAACAAGAATAAAAACAAAGTAAAGATACCGTTCAATTAATATAATAAAAATAAAGATTAAAGTAAAACGGAGATTTATATCTATTTCGATTACGAGCTTATAAAAAAAAGAGGTTTTATTCAAGCCGATAACGTTACATTCTTTTATACTAATATAATACGTAATTACCTCTACTTCATCACCCCTATATAACCACTCTTATTAAAAATCACAAAAGGCGTTATTACTAATTACATCGCCCCTATTTAACTATATCAACTAGACCCGAACTATAAATACCACCTCGGCTAAACTTTATTAATCCCAACCGAACTTAAAACACTACCTCGACTAAACTTTGCTAATATGAGCTATACCTACTAATTTGGACCTTTTACAATTAATACGGCAATAACAATACTGTTATGACGAAACTTACTAATTTGGATCTTTTATAATTAATACAGTGACAATAAAATGATCAAAAAACTTACTCATTTAAACTTTCTCAGTTATATCTATACTGTTAATAATGAACTATAAGTACGAAATATATAAGGAAAAGAGAAATGATTACTTAGGTGTACATTATTATATACCCTTGTAAATAGTATATATAAAGCAAGTAACAATGTACGGTATTACAGAGTACACTTCTGTAAAGTGAACAATAACGTATTACATTGCAGACTGCGCTTTTACAAGACGTAAAGTACTCCATACATGAATCGGTTTGAAATTGCTATTCTAGACCGAACGATAATGCATATATCGGTTTGGAATGGTTTTACCAAATAGAACAGCAATACATGGAGCGGTCTAGATTAGTACGCTCTTCGTGAGGACTTATAAACCCTCACCTGTAGAGTACACCTCTAGATGATCCTTCGGATCATCATCTTTTATACTAAAATACCAATCATTCTGATTACTCTTCTGAAGACGTTATTTCATGTGAATCCTAAGGCTGAGATCTTACCGAAATTTATAAATTTAGGAAACAATGTATAAAAAAGCATTCAACGTCGGCTATTGAAACTTTATAGGTTCATCGAAGTCTTCATTGTTTTTAATTCATTCTACTTAATGGAAATCCAACGTTTTTTATAACGAAAGAGTTGAATTTAGTGCGGTATAACTGAACGATGGCCTTCACAATAACTATTAACGCGTTATAAACTTTGTTTTAAAGGTAACTCGAAACGACTTCCAAGTAATAACTATTCATAGAGTAAAGAAGTATAGGTAGCTTTATCAAAATAAGGGTTGTTCAGAATAGGTAGGGCATGGGTACTCATTCCGTACGCGAAAGCCTTTTGTTATTGAGAGAAACATTGAAAGCGTTGGTTACCAGTTTTGCAACAGAGGTTCACACAGATATATTCCGGTTAAATTAAAATACTGGCTAATATCAATTACGTGTTTTCGAATGGTTGAAAGGTTTCTACATGTTATATACAGCTTAAATATTGAGAAAAACAAAGACATTACTGTAATAACTTCAATTAAATAGGCTCTTCCATACCATAAATAAATAAATTTGGATTTATCCGATGCGAATTTCAACCTAGTATTTCGGGTTCAACCATCGGTTTTTCGAATGTTTTTAGAAATTCGATAACGTTAAATATATGAATTAAACTACTATAACAAAATATATGTTGTCTAAGTAAATCAAAACCTGATTGAAAAAAAAAAAAAAAAAAAAAAAAAAACCGGGTAACATTCGTTAGGTAAATGATGTATGAAACGGATGGAAAAAGAAACCCTTACGGAATACCGTCAACGAAATTCGAAAAATACGTCGTTGATGGAATAGCAGTGAAATTCAGTAAAGTTGATTCAACTAAACTATCTGTTTGGTTGATTGTACTGACTGCAAATTGGCAGCAGTTTGGGGAACTTCACTTCAAGTGCAGTGCAGTAGGTGCCCACTTTAAATTAGGGTACATTTCAAAGCATTTGGCAATATAAATTAGCGTGCATACCAGCTAGCGCTGTGTCGATCTTAGAACTTACAACTTATACACAACTAATTTCAATGCAGCACTAGTTATTTTAACCACAGTAATTCGAATCAACTATATTATAACGAAAATATTATATATATATGTATACCTATCAACAATGATTAGTATGTATCAGGTTAAGAACATATAAATTAGGTAAAAGAATAAGTTTATTTCCAGTTACACTTTACGTTAAACGAAGGCCAAAGGTAATAGAGGAAAGGTTTTTGCGAAGCGCCCCTGTAGTATTGTATCCGTTGTTGCAGTAGTATGTAGGGAAGTCTTTTGAATTACGTCAGCTATTGCGGCAATTTCAGGAGCAGGCGTCGGTATTATTATTAAAAACCTTGAGAAATTTTTATCAATCTTTTTTTTTTTTTCAAAAAAAAGCGTTAAGATAAACCGCTTAAAAGTTTTGAAGATTACTAAGTCGGAAAGTTAGCAAACGTTTATGTTAGTACTATTGCAGTTACTATGACTAAGGGTACTATTACTACAATTTTAAATTGTAAAAACAACTTAGTCTTACGATTTTGAACTACACTAACTCTAAAGATAAATTTATAACCTAGCAGTCTAAACCTCTTTTTCTCTATCAAATTTTTTCATTATCGTTACGATGGCTTGAAAATACGTTGAAATGAATACTATTAATAACCCCAACTGAAACAAAGTAATTCATGACCTTCGTATTATATTTGTCAGAAACTACGATGAAAAATTCTGGTTTAAGATCCCTAATAACAAATAATTAATTCAATACGTTAATAATGAGATAGGAACCTATATTTTTGATTGAAAACCCACCGCGCTCATTTCAGGCTTCAAGGCGCTTAAATATATAACAAATAAGCATGTTATATTGAGGCTAAAGAGTAAACTCATTAACAAAAGTGTTAAACTTACAGCGAAAAAGGAGAAAATTTGTATTATAGACAACGTACTTTTACGAATACGCCATCGAAAAAAATCAATGATAAATCTTTAAATTTAACGGCAAAAATGTTGCTAACAATAGTATCTTATAAAGCCCTTATAAGCGTTCGAAATGATTTACCTAATCCCAAATAAGTTTTGAAACCCTTTAACCTAAAATTAATAGTTAAATGCCACTGTCCGTAACAAATTGATTAAAATTTACGGTGTAAGTCCTTAAGTCTACCAGTTAATCAATCAGAGCCCCTGACTTACCACTTAATATCAAGTGGAATATTACCAAGTTCCCCGCCACCAGAACCCTTAAGTCTCTTTACCCTAACCTCCCTAATATATTCAGTTTTAGAAGCTGAATTAAAAAAGGAATGTTTTTATGCGTGAGCTAACTATAGGCATGATTATTGGCTTTTCCATTTGAAACTTAGCTAAAAATAAGTGACCTACCTATTAATATTAGATCTAGTATGAATTAAGGGATTTCAAAGGTTATTAAAAATGGTATATTACACTTACACTGAGTCATATTCCTATGGTGTAAATGGATTACGCAGCAATTATCACATTTGTTAAGGTTTGTGATGGAAAGGAAAAGTATAATGATAAGCCGTACAACCTCCTCGACATCAAGTTACGCCCAGTTTTTAACATTTTCCGCCATATAAGAGTTAAATTTCCAGGTTTTCACTTTTTATTTCCCAGTATTCTTTCCAGTTCAGCCCAGGATTACTGCATTTAATACTTGACGAATCGTTCTTCTATCCCAATTTTTTTTTATAAAAATTTACTATCAACGGGCTGTGCCTACTATATATCTATTGTAGTATGTCCCTTGGTAATGTGAAATTCATATATATACCGGATGTAAGGCTCGCAAATCAAATATTTCTATCCATAACAACCACCTCATTTGAAAATTCATGTTGCTTTTATATAATACCGTATATACATTAAATGAACCAGTAAAACTATGTCCTAAACTAAAAAAAATACATAAGGTTGAAAACCTAATAATATGCACACATAGCTAATTTTCAGGCAATGTTTTATACGTATATATCAAATGCCATTAGGGTTTTATAATCAATATTATTAGTTTTCACTACATACTATAAACAAAACAGGATTAAAATTATAAACCATATTTGCACAAGTCTATCCATGTATCACGTAAAAAGGTGCAGGTACTACTAGGTATTTCGATAGGAGATTTTATCCGAATATACTTATAAATAAAAGTCTACCACCCTATATAACCTTTATCATAGAACGGAAATACGGATAAAAACTTTGACCAGAAATAAAACCTTAAGATAGCCTTTTAATCAAGGCCTTATGGTACCCTATAGCTTAGACACCCATAGCATTATACAGGCATAAAAACTGTAGCCTTGGCTGAGTCGTATTATACGGCCATTTTAATTTCCGTTCGACGACTACTCGCATTGGTGATTCATTAACCATAAAAGTGTAATGGGTGTATAAAACAAATATAGTTTGATTAAAATCCTGTAGCCGTAGAAAAGATGTTCTTTACAACTTGATTACATTAGAAAGTGGAGTCTTCAGGGAGGATATTTGAGGAGTAGAGGGTTGGATTTGTATTGCTGTTTCTAATCTAACTATCGCCACGGATACCTCTTTGTTCTCCAAACATCCCTCCCATGAAATCGGGTAGCCATTTCTCCAGTATAATTCATGTTTGACACGCACATCAATCCTCCATGCTACTAAACTCTGTAAAAAACAGTGGAAAAATCACGAACCGAGCCACCTTTTTTCTGCGGACCGCAAGCACAAGAAGTGTAGAAGAATCGTAAAATGAGGTACAACACTAAGTGGGTAGTGTGCCGTGAAAAGTCTTCTGTAGATAGCCAAAGGTATCTAAAGTATAGTTGAAGGCCCCGCTAAGCGAGCGAGGCACTGGTGTGTGTGGTGACGGCTGAACGATAAATAAATAAATAAATAGAGTCATCAAATGCGAACGCTTATAATAAAGGTCTGTCTTTAAGAACTTAAAGCGCAAAAGGAATCAAACTTTCATTACAGTGTAAGTTCAAATCTAAAGGGCTATTTTACAAGTAGCGTGAGATAGAATCACTGGTTGTAAGGGCTATTCTATGGATACACCGTTACGCGGACAGTGTGCCGGGCTAATGAAGATCTCTATAGCTAAAAAGGGGTCGCCGCAAAAGATTCAAGTGGTTATAAAGCCAATTAGTAATGTTGATTTAAAATAGAGTGCATGTAAAGTAATGGTGTTGAGAATGGCTGAACCTGGATTTTTTTCTCAGAAAAAGGCACTATTAGGGTTTAAAGTGTAGGCTCCCCACCTTCTTTAATAAAGTGGTCCGTGAAACCATGCAAAGATAGTTGATACGATGTCGAAGTTGATTTACTATGGTTTTAAATGCCACTTCGAATATAATTTCAATTTTACCCAGTACCTTAAGAAATAGAACATTGTTAAATAAGGTTATGTATTGATTGAACGAAAAAAAAGTAAAGTGAGATAAATTTACTTAATCATTTGCTAAATAGATTAATACTTTCCTAATCAATAATAAGAATTAGTTGGTAATGAAGGCGCCTTATCATAATAAGTTTACTAAGCTATTACTGGTTACAAAGAGTTTCAATGCGCCTTATAATACTGTGACGCCACATTTAAGAGGTTCTTTAAATTATTGCGTTCCGTATTAGAAACCATAACCCCTCGAATCTCAATCTCGACTGGTATTCCCTCAAACCCCAATATTTAGCGACAACGAAGAAGACTCTTTCTAAGCGTACTATATCAATTAAATTATGAAAGGCCCGGCTAATATGGTTAATGGAAGGACTGGATCTGAGGACGTAACTAGGCTATTTACGGAGGAGGCTATTCCTTTTCCTTAAAGTTTTTTTTAGCCAATGAAATAAATTCACTCCAAACGCCCAAAATTTTGGATTTATGGTAAGTAAGGCTATCAGTTGATACGTCATACTACTTTAGAACGCTAATTTAAACAGGTGATATATTGTATACAATTCCTATTTCCCTTTAATTAAAATTAAATCGCATGAGTTTAATAATGAGTCGAAAATATCTAGAAAAATTACACCTTAACCATATTCTTCGAGTTGATAAAAACGTCTAAACGTAATCAAAACTTAATAACGCTGTAATTACAGTGTCTTGAAATATTGTTATAATATCTCTACTGAATAGATAGAGAGATTTTAGATTTAAAAACACTAACTTTCTTGATTTAAATAAATCCCCCTTGAAATTTCTTTAAATGAAGAAACCATTACATTTTTTGTTGAAGTTTGTATATACTCCTGCGATCTTAGTCTTCGTTTTCGCGTGTGATATTTTTGTCGGTTCGCCTGTCGCCTTTGTGGGAAATATTATCCTTTTCTAATTCTTGCTACTTGCATTTTATTACGTATAATTAGTGGTTATTTTTACGAAATCAGCGATTATCTCTATAAAATCAACGGTTATCTTAACAAAGTTGACTATTATGTTCACTCAATCTATGATCAATCTTTAAATGTTGATTTGAAAAAAGATTACGGAAAGATACCATGCGACCAATGATGGTAATTATAATAGCCACGCCGGTGGTAACATAATTTACGACATCATATCCTATATTTTATATTATATGTTCGAGACGGCTGTCTAAGCATATTGAGATGTTTATTCACAACATCAAAGCGTTTGTAAGTGTTACTATTCATTACTTTTTAGTTACTTTCCGACCGAATTTCTTCTCTTTTAACTATGATACTACCTTTAGTTAAACTTTAAGACATGTTTTAAGTGGGGAAATGAAATCGAATTGAGGTTGATAAGGAGAAAAAAAGGTAATCTCAAGATTGTTTCTTTTTAAAAATGGTGTTTGAAGTTGAGGTTTTTGTTAAGGTTTACTAGTTTAGAATTCGTTTGGACGGTACAAAAGGAAGTAAATGATTGGATATCAACGCGTTTCGTTATATGTTTGTTATCAAAAGCTTCTGTAAAGTATGAAGGAATATACATTTGATGTACAAAATGGTAATTATTGTTTAAGTGAAGTGATTTTGAGCTTACTGCACGATAACTCTTGCGTTACTTGATCGGTTGAAGTTGTAAATTTTGGTGATAGTATTACTTAATTAAAATAACATGTCATTTGTCAACATAAACGTTGGTTTGTAGCTACCATTTGTTTTTGGGTACAAGTATAAGTGTCTGCAAGAATACACTATTGAAAATGATAAATACAGGTTTTGACTGCTATAGCAGAGTCTGCAGCAGTTAAAGTAAGTCGGCAAGAACAAAAAGTATGTGTGATAAGTGCATGCTCAACCTAGGTCTAACAGTCTTTTAAGGAACAGCAGCTAGTATATAATCGTCTTAATTTAAAATGATTACATCCAAAAAGTCTTCAATATTAGATTCAATGAAATTTGTAGAAAATCAGTTCGATACACATTGCAATTACGATACTCATTTATATTATAACTTGAAAATAATAAGCTGAAATATTATTGATGAATAAGGATTAGTCATATATTGAGGCTTTGGACCATGCAATGTATCAGCTTAAACCCAATATGGCTTAATGAACTTAAATACTATAATATTTTAAATAAAATCCCTTTCAAAAAATATTATATTTGTTAGTTACTCTCTTGGACACTTCATATTACACACAGATTATAAAATATAAGTGGGAGAAAAATATGTTTTAGCTTTACTTTGTGAAACAAATGCCAAATTAACTCAAAATAATACCAAAGATTCCAACAAACTTCAGATTCACAATTGGTATGATATCGATTGTAAGGAAGATAGGATTATATGAAAGTTCAATTACATATATAAAGTTGGGATTATTAATAGTACTGTTTAGTAGATTTTTAAAAGAGAATTAAAAATATATCTTGTTTTGTAGACTCCGAATCTATAGTTGTCGTAAATATAATACAGAACACCCTTCGAATATAAAACATTTATACGGAACTCTATATACACATTATCATTACAGTTTTTTATGATAATAAAAGAAATAGAAACTTATTTTAAAAACCGAAATACTATCAGTGAATACAGTATGTTCCTCAAAAAAATACTGTATTATAGAGGAAGTCGAGCGTAGTATACTTTGGATTATATGGGAATCTATAATAAAAAAATGGAAAACAACTTTGGAGAACTATAGAAAATCAAAAACCGAGTGGATAATACGAGAGCTTAGATTATGTAAATTGAAACCAGGTTGTAATTTAAGGTTAAATATATTATAATGCTTCAAATTACTTTGTGGTAATATATTTGTGATATGGTCAAGCTGTTATTGCTGTACACTTTTAAAATATCAATGAAAGACTATTGTTGAAGGTTATCAGTTTAGATCCAATTTTACACATCCTCTTATTTCTTATATCTATGTTGTACACTTACATGAAAATGATACATAAATTGATGTAAATTCAAGCAGAAATAAGTGCGTGCCTGTCTGTGCTTTGCTACTACATTCTCAGCTTCACTGAGCTTCGCTTCTAGTTTTAGTTTATTCCCTTTCCATCGTCAAAATAATACGCTATTTTAAAGTTACATTGCTGCTCTACACGCGTACCAACACTTGGTAATTGTAAGCAAAAAATCAGAAAACCTCCGATCATTGTCTTTTAATAATCTTAACAAAATGAAATGAAAGGAGAAAAGTCTCCAATTCTGCTACCCCGAAAAAACAAAGTTAATAACCTAACCTCCCTTACCCCGCTAAACCTTTCATTTATTTCCCCTTTTTTTAACTTCACTATTTTGAACAAATTTCTTCATTAACACTACTTAGTTATTATAATTGATCTCTTTTCCCTCTTATTCTTACCATCGCCGTCGTTTTGTATATAGCCGCCGCCATTATTTTACCTTTTAGTAGTAGTTATCGTTACCGGTTTAGCCGCTGTTGCCTTCGCCGCTAACATCGCCATCGCGATTCTTAGCCGTCGCCGCCGCCGTTTTTTTACATCATTTATGCCATCTTCGCCATATTCATACTAAATCTCGCACGCCACCACTATATTTTCGCCGCTGTCATCACCTTTTTTCGTAGTCGTCAATTCGCCATTGTAAGCTGGAATTGCATACTAACACCCTAAATTACATCAATATACTAGTTACTTGTTTAATAATTACCTCTTGGTTGTTGAGAAAGAAAGTACCTATACTTGTCTTCACCGTATTTACCTTATCAGAATCTTTCTCGCACATACTGACTACGACTTCGCTAATTACCTAACCGTTATTATTTTCCTTTATTCGTGTCCATATACTTCGCCTGATACTAACAAAGATGGATTTTATGCAGAATTATACCAAAACTTTATTAGAGTAAATACGTATTATGGCTTGGAGGAATACTATGTTTAGCGAACGACTTAATATATACAAAATAAGCTTTTAGCAACAGATAATGGATAATCATATGAATTCAACCGGCCGTTTCAAATTTTCAACTCATAACTAGAAACGACATTTTCGTTGAAGCAGAGAACGTCCTCGTAGTTTTTAACGTCCAGATCGTGCACCAGAACGTTTTTCTAGTAACTATAACTGAAGTACGCCAGTCATTTAATCCTCAGGAGGTAATAGCTCGTATCCTCTGGAAGGTAAGAAAAGAAGAGTTTATAACCTCGAGTATCCTAATCTTAATAATATTAGAATATTGACTTTGTGTATCAATATTGTTCTAACAGACATCTAAAAATGTTGTGCTTGTTTTTAAAACTTGAAAAAGGTAAATTTAGAATTAAAGTGTTACATCGTCTCTGTATCTGAAATCCTTCTTCCAGAATTAGCAATATTTTGGTAAAATACGGCGTTGATTTATGAAAAACGTATAAGACTTATAAAAAAGGGAATTAAAACAGTTATAAATTCTGTTACTAACCGTTATCGAATGGATTAAAGCCATATTATTAAAAAGATCTGTAAATCGATGTTCATTTTGCGGAATCTTATAGAGGATAAGAAAAGTTTCGCAGGTATATTCAAATAAGGTTAATATATCTATAGGTTATGTATATTTTCGAACAAACGCATGAAAACTAGTATAAAGTTAAAATCAATATTTAAACTTTTTTCGACCTGCCAATTTGGTAAAATCTGTAACTTTACAATCATAATTACACTTTACAAGAATATAAAACCATGATTGAAGAAACTAAAACCATTTTATTAGCGGTCGCAAATCGTCAATACCTTTAATGCAAGATTATTATTTAGATATAAACGCGAAAATTACGATTCGCGTATATTGTATGAAAAACTAAGACATAAATACTGAGAGGAAAAAAGGTATGATAAAAAACTTGGCAGAAGTAGCTATTATATTCGCGACTGTGACCTTAAGCTTCAGGAGGCTTATAACAAGCCCCGAGAAAAGCGTTACGACGATAATCACCGCAGTAACTGTAAAGTTCGCCGCCGCAATAGCGATAATCGTTTAAATCGAGGTTGACGCCACAATCATCAACGTAAACGCATTAATAATATTTAATCTCATTCGGAAACCTATTATTAAAAATGAAGTAATGCTATGTACTCCTTCTCATAAGCGAATAAAATAAGTTTTATAAGCGAAATCATGGATTTATACATTAAAACGTTACCTAAACATTAGACCTACGCTAATTCCCATTACAAGTACAAATCTCGTAATATGGTTTTGATACATTTAAAAGTTTGTTCCGAGTCAAGGATGTTATTTTCGCGAGCGATGAAACGAAAGATTATGTATATGGATAAAAAACTAAAACCGAAGAAAGTCGCCAACTTCGTATACGATTTGGGAATTATAATAGCCGAAACTATTTACGATGAAGTAGTAATAAATTTCAAATGTTTTCATTTCCTTTAAAAAATTGTTTGTTATACTTCATTCAACATAAAATATACTCTTTGCTTTTATATGGGTATTAAGATAGATTTTGTAGCCACGTTGTAACGCATTCAATATTTTTTCAATTATACTAAAATCAATCTATCGCCGGTCCAAATTATCATGGGAGTTATACGATCCTTAATAGAACTTACCGTTAAGACTCGTTTATTATTCCTAAATTATAATTACTAATTGAACAGTACGCTTAACATTTTTTAAGAAAACCGTAAAATTATAGATTATCCATCGTCACGACACTGGTACCCTACTTTTTACTAATTGGTTAAAACCTCATAATGTTGATATTTTTATGTTAAAAAATACTTTTTGTTTCCGAAAAATAGTATTTTCTTACAGTTTATAGAAAGGTAACGAATCTTACGATTTTTAACACGCCTGCCAAAACGTTTGCAAGAGTTATTTTATTGGATTAATCCGGTCGTTTTTGAATCACATATACCTTATTTGTTAAGGGACATTTGTCAATATTTATTGCCTAATATCTGTACGCGTTAAATGACATTGTGGATTTCATTGCGCCTTACATTTTGTAACTTTACAACCGTACGGATACGATAATCACAGTCACTGAATATATTTGTCCTGTTATTGTTAAAAATATGAAAATACCTCTTATTTTCTTACGAGTTGGAACGTAGCCGTTTAAACGTTGGAATATGTGCTCGGAATACAAATGTACAACCAACTTACGAATAGTTGTTAACTTTTATTGAACTTCTATAGTTATTAGAGATATAAGTGCGACGCCATTAGTAAAATTGGCGTTTAAAGTGGATTTTTACACAACCGAAATAACTAAAGTTTTAATGTAATTTCCGGTTATAAAAAAAAGCGTTGGATGACCGATAGTTAAATTCACCTTTTCCCCAAATTATTCCCTTTTTAAACTTAGGATATGTGAAATGGAAATATCGTGGAGTAATAACATAAACCTCGTTTTAACGAATTTCTGACTCTATTTGAAATCAAAATTCCTAATGATATTATATTATTTTTAACCAAAACTATAGTATATATTAATTCCACGAATGATCCTAATATATTAAAAGTATCTGAAATTGACAACGGATTCGAAAACGTTTGGAAGGAAACAGAACTTGTTAATTTGTTAGATAACTAAAAAAAAATTGATTTCTAATCGAACATTAACACAACACGAATTTCAAGCGTCACCTTTACACAAATTTACGCTGAGATAAAACATGTCTCGACTCATAGTTTAATAGATTCCATAATGGAGGTGGATGAAAATATATGAAAGATATATCATCAATCACCTATCTAATTTTCTTCGTGTATAGAAAACCATATAGTATCGAGAAAGGTAGTATTATGATTAATTTTTTTTTTAAAAAAATACGTGGCATTAGATAACTACCCTTTCCCTTTATAGGCTAACTTTATCAATTATGGAAGAGAAATTAATGAAACCCTTGTCATAAATATAAAAAAAATCTTTTTGCTTTTTATATATTTAGAGTTAATAAATCGTTTTACTTTAGTCAACTATTGGGGCTTCGAACCCCAAAAAATTGACCTTATGAGATTCAGAAACCCACCTGCCTTTCTTTTTTTTTAAAAAAATATACATTTTACTCTTAAACCTTATCGCGTATTCTGTCCATAGTTTATTAACGATATTATTATTTTCTTGAATAGTCTGTAAAAATACAAAACTCATTTTACTCAAATCTCGACCTTATCTACTAGACATGAATTTTCAGTATCTTTGGAAAAATTCTATATATGATTTTAGTGTATGAAATTTATGTTTGTTTTAGTACATTACTTTTGTTAATTCACAACTACAAAACATACTTAGACGTTTCAAGAGATTTCTTTCCTCATAACCCTTAAAGATTTGGAAACTTATATATATATAACAAGACTATTACAACTTATAATATACTATTTCGTCTAATTATCGAAGGTATGATAGAATTTAAAGACGTATTTGCTGGCTGTAGGTCGTAAAGCTGGCTGAGTGGAAAATAATAATCGTGAAAAGAGAAAAAATTATATTCAATCTATGTAAATGTCTTCTATGAACTAAAACACGAATGTTTTACCGGTTCATAGGAGTAATTCTTTAATAAGTTACGTTTATACCATTTTAATCCTATATAGTCATTATTTGTTTTAGTGAACAATTTTTTTAAAAAAGGTTTCGGCGTTATATCATTTTGATTAGATATCTACCATATAAAAAAACGAAAAAACATTATATACGTCATTACTATTTAGATTGGTACATTTCACAATAAATATCTCGCTAAGTCGAAATTAAAATATAGATTATTAAATAAAAAGACAGAATGCGTCATCTGGAAATTTAAACGTTTTAAAATCACTTGATTAGGTAATCAACATCCTATTATCGATTATATCGATTACCAGTTGACTATAAGAATTATCAACAGAAATTATTTCAATGCAACCTTTAGGGACGATGTAAAGAAACACTTTATTAGTACGCTAATATACTTGAACGCATATAATTTGGATATTTAATATTTCTTCAGTCGGTTCAATTCGGTTTCGAATACACTTTCGCGCTTCCTTGCATCAGCTTGTAAGAAAACCCAAACGTCGAATAAGGTGCCTATATTTTACCAGATTTTCGATAATTTCCCTGTAGTGCATAGCAAAGTCAATCTCATTTTACTAATTATGGAGGCTGTATTACCGTATCAAAAAGCTTCCAATTTTGAATGGCTTACAAAGAAAAGATAACTTAGCGATATATTATAGTGAACCTTAGAACGGCGAGAATAATGAAAACGAGGACCTGATAAATGGTATCAAAACTGGCTATCTTTTTCAATTGGTAAAACGCTTACTATATAATGGAGATGCAGCAAGACAAGAATAGCTGTTGATTTCTAGCCGTCTCGTATAGGGATTTCTTCCAGATACTGAAAATGAAAGATATCACTTTCGGCTAAAACATATAATAATCGAACTAGGGGGACGGTATTATTACTTTAAGGAAAAATAGTAGAAGTGTTGGTAGGCCTTAGACGTTGCAACGTTGTCGATTCGATTGGTCGAAGTAACAGTAGTATTGTGTGGTCAGATGGTGGATGTATTGTTCTAGGTTTGGCAGACCGCTAGCCGGTCTGCACTGTAATTTGTATGGCCAATTGTTTGGCCCGTGCCCTAGAGTGAAGTGCAGCGTACTGCACTCGACTTATACCCAATGCGGTAAGTTTCCACAAAGCAATACACTTGCAGTACAGTCAACTTTACTGTAAGTAAAGTTGACCTACTGTACTGCATGTAATATTATTCTAAGAAAAAGAGTATTATCGTTATTATTCTCGCTTTACTTGGTTGCAAAAGAATAATCAGAAACTGGTAGGTTATCTTCTCCTAATTTAGGCTTCTCCAAAGCCTATATATACTTTCAATATGGATTTTGTCACCGTTTTTCTCAACGTATTATTAGCCGCCACGCCGTGAGTGCTGGCTAGTTATAACGAGTTTAATATAATTATATCTGTTACCGGTAAAAATTCCAAACGTATTTTTTTCCAGCTATACTATATACATAATCGCATACCGGACCGCTATTTTATATAGTTATTTGTTACTTTTCAACTTAATATATCGGGAAAAAATCATTTCAGACCACGATATTAAATTCTTCTCATTTTAGTAAACTTTGTAAAAAGGCTTTGGTATAAAATTAAAGATAATAACGATATATTACCATAAAGCAAATGTATAAATTAAGACTGAAAATCAAGTGATTCAACTTACCTTTTGATATTATGTCGCCAAGTATCCTAAATAATTGAAGTTAAATATATACCTACTTTCTTATTAAATATTCAAAACGCTTAATTTCGGGTTGTCGAAGTTAACCGTGATAAGTTCTTATTATGATTTTATTTACGTATTCCGATAAATTACCTAAGTATTACCTTACCTTGATAATAAACGGAGATCCGTAGTATAATGTAGTAATTTCTAAAAGATAGGTAATTCATCATAAATATGGTTGTTATCGCAACTAAACGTCGGTACGAGTAAAGCTATCGTTACATAGAATTTAATGTCGAAAATCGTATAAAGTTACGTACAGGAAAAACTTATAAACCCTTTTATCGCAAAAAAAAGCCAATACCGCTTAAGTCTGGTCTCTAAACGGAGTAAAGAGTATGGGTAACTTGGTATGCAAGCTAAATTTCCTTATCAATTTACTATTTTGTCTTATCGTTAGCTTTAAATATATTTTACCTTGTAATGAACCTGAAAATAATGCTTTTGTTCGCGTGTCTTCGCCGCCTATACCAGTACTATATGTAAAAGTTTTAAAGGAAAGCGAATGAGAAATCGAGAAAATCGTAAACAAACGCTTGAATAGTCGCCGTCGCGTGGGAAATTATATTTAAAATTTGGTTCGTTGGATGGGCTATATTTTAAAGGACAATAAATATCAGGCTGTGCAGGATCTGGAATATTGGCGGGAACTAATTAAGGTATACGAAAAAGGTTTACGGACGTCAGGCTGTCTCGCGTCTCATGTCTCGCTTCTCGCTTTTCACGTCTCGCGTCTCTCGTCTCATGTTTCGTGCCTCGCTTTTTCGCGTCTCGCATCTCGCGCTTCTATCATGTATGTATGCAATGAGGACATTGCCTTTCTTTTGGTCCCGGGGACTTGTTGTACACTTACATGGGGAGGATACATACATGGATGGAAAGGAAGGAAGGCACGGGCACGTGCCTGCCTGTGCTGTGCTACTACATGCTCAGCTGCGCTGAGCTTCGCTTCTAGTTCTAGTTTCTTCCTCTTCCATTGTCAGAATACTACACTGTGTCAACGTTACGTTGCCGCCCTACACGCGTACCAACAATCTACTTCACCTTACAACTTCACACTACGTATTTTTTACTATACTCTACACCTTTTCTTCTTTATTAATAAGATTAACAAACAGTACCTCTCTGGGGGTAGGTTTACACTTTTTATTCTTCTTTATTATTAAGATTAACAAACAGTACCTCTTTGGGGGTATGTTGAAGTACAACAAATTCAGTTTGTATATAGGACTCAACACCGGAGATGAGGAACACTCCTGAAATGAGGATTTCCACCGGGAAACTAGGAAGTTGTATTCTCAGAGGTATAGGGGCATCGAGATTAGGACTACACCTCGTTTCATCTGTTTGTACTAGTACTTATTAGTACAAGGTCTCGATCGTGAGGATCGAGATCTATGAGGATTGTCTTGATTATGTATCGAAAGATTCTCCAGAACCTAAAAGGCTATATAATGTCTTCTTGCATAGTAATTTCAATATTAATTATAACTAGATAGGATATACCTAAAAAATCCCACAATATAAAATTTACTATCCCTCGCTCATTATTTCAACTTCTTACTTCGACAAACAATACGAATGGTCAACCATAATAACGGTCAAATACCCAAAAGATAGGCTCACCCCTACCAGCAGTTGTTACTATTACATATACAGTATAGTTGTGTTGGGACTATTGCATTGGCATGGGCTGCATAGCATGCTTCGTCATGCTTTGAAAGGCGTACATAGCCAGCCGTTCTGAGCTGGCCATTCAATCTTACTCTTTTTCTTTCCTAGGACCCTTCAATTCATTGCATTGAAACACCACCATACAGAATAGAAAAGTCCTCCGGCAAGTTGACTATATTATCAATTGTACTAGTATGCAAATAAATCAATCTCGAACCCATTGCGATGGCATGCCATAATCGGATTGACCTACATGAAATGGCACACAATAAATACAGAATGGAGAAGTCCTCCGAGAAGTTGACTAATTGTACTAGTATGCAACATAGCCAACAGTCAATAAAAAAACCTTTACCGCATTACAATGGCACGCCATACTATAATTGGCCCACATGAAATGGCATACAATAATCTATTATCAGACCAGTCCACATCAGCTGATGATGACTGCAATAATACGTAGAATGATTGTCGGCTCATGTAAGGGGTACATACCAGCACTGTTTCATAGATAAATAGTTATCATCTTTATCACTCTTGCTACAATTTTGTCCACAGATTCTTGCACACAGGAGGAATTATAGTTCGGAAAAATTTTGCATTGAAGAAAGCTTGCATCAAATTTATGTTGTAGCACTTAACCATCATTTAGAGTCTACCCATGTACTTAGGGGCCCGTCTCAGCTAGGGAGTAGGGACTGTAGCCTTTGTCACCCGGTGGTTAACCTCTTCGCTGTACCTCCGCCTCAAAAAGAGGTTGAATCTCCTCATTCAGCCATTGCTGAGCCTCCTGTTCCCGGCCCACAGGAATGTTTCTCATGAATGAGGGAGCAAAGTGTTTGTTGAACCAGAGTCCAGCATCCGGCACAGTACGGCGGAATCCGCCGACCCATTCATTGAGACCATACTCAACAGCATCCCTGACTCCAGTTACAATGGTTGTTGGAATAACTTCGGGAGTAGTGCCTGTAATGTAAACTCCAGTCTCAACCAGAATACTACGCCACTCCTGGCCCGTTTGGCTCTGGAAAGCATTGGCCCCCGCAATGTCAGAAAGGGGGTTGTCACCCACCATGTACACTCTCCTGATCCTCGGAAGAGGTTCCGAAGAGCCCGACTCGGCGTGAATCTGTGCGTGGTATGTGTTCAAGACGCGCTCGGCGCACATATAGGTAGCTTCAGTGGGCTTACCAACCTGCGAGATGACCAGATTGGCGTGGTGCTGGTTCTGCACTATGCCTTGAATAGCACTGATGAAGGCTCCTTGGGCAAATCTGGGCAAGGGGTACGCGTTCGCAAAGGTGTAGTCGGGGTTGCAGGAGTGAACCTCGACACCGTTGTCCGGCAGCACAGCGCCGTGGTTGGCAGCGCGGGATCCCAGCCGCCCGTCCTCGGATAGCAAACAGTCCATGATCACCTGGAGGTCAAGTCCATAGTCCCTAGACGAGCTCCAGATGGTGATTGCCGCGATTCGAATGGGGGTTTCGGGCGTATGCTCCGCAGGCAGTGGCCGGGCGATGGCTCTGTAGCGGTTGATGTCGCTGAACGGGTACACAGTGTCGTAGTGGACTTTGATGTCGGCGGGGGTGATGACTTTCTTGAAGCCGTAAGCGAGGGCAGTGTCTCTGCAATCGTTGCCGTTGCCTCCTACAACGAGCATGTACTCATCTTGGAGGCGCGGGACGAGATCGAGCCACGGGGTGTGGGATTGGATGAAGTTCCTGCCTTCGATCTTGCTTCCTCCCAAGGTTCGGGAGAGATTACCTGCCTGCCTTTCCTCAGTAGCGCCGCCGCCATTGGTGAGGAAGACGAAAGGGATGTGGTGGTCCTGAAGCAGCTTGATCATCTCCGGTCCGTGGGGAAGGGGGATGCCAGATCGATGGAACACCCCGTCAATGTCAAAGGCGAATGCGATTATTTCGCCAGTCGCTCGGGCGTCGATCATACGGACTAGGTCCTGGGGAGTGGTGGTGTTGTCAATGGTAAGAGACATGATGACTGATGTGTGAGGCTTCTGTACTTTATGTTGAGAGTAACAGTAGTTCTTCAAGGTCCCGCCTAGAATGAATGTTGATTTCGAATTGAATGTTTCTCTGATTGGATTGTTGATGCAAATTGAGAATCAGTCTACGAACTTGGGAAACTCTGTGGATATATATACAGTTGGAAAAAAAATACAAATCAATTGTCGAAAAAAAATACAATAGCATTGCCTTCGTCTGGGTACATAATTCATTAGTGTCACATGGGCAAAGCTTTATTGTGGAAAACGCTTTAGTAAATGAAAAGCTAACGTTTTTCCCAAACAAAATACAATAGCATTGTCTTCGTCTAGGTACATAATTCATCATTGTCACATGGGCAAAGCTTATTGTGGAAAACGCTTCAGTAAATGAAAAGCTAACGTTTTTCCAACTTCTTTTTATTGGAAAGCTTGTTCAGTTTTTTCGAAGGCTTCTTTCACCTGGAACACAAGCTTTTACTTAGACAAAGCTTGTAGGCTTTAGCAGTGAAAAATGTGGTTCCAAGCAAGTACGGACAATCGGGTCCGAGGTGCACCGGATCCGAAGCATCGGATTCCGGGCATGCACAGTCAGCGCAACCACTGTAATATACCGGGATCACAATTAGAACCCAATAGTGATCTTTTCTATTTTTTATTTTTTTGTGTAACGTTAACGTTACAACTGCTCAAAGATCTGTCACTAGAAATTAGTGATTTGGACCTTGAGATAGAAACAGTCACAGACCCTTGGAAATATATATCTTTGATGAGTTTGCTTCAGTCTGTTTATCGAATATGCAACTTGTGTTCCACACATCAAAACCTCCACTCAACTCAATTCTTCACTCTTCACTTGAACCGCACTAAGATATCCTAATCACCCGTCGAAGGTTTTGGATATGGCCAAGATCATGGCTACCACACAAGAACGAGCTCCAGCTGGACTAAGCGGTGGTTTAGGCGGTCTAGCACCACCCGGACCTTCATCGGGCCCAGCTCCGCCCGAAAGCCCCCTCCAACCTTCCCCAGATCTAAGTCCCCTAAAACCATCTCCGGAACACCAGGCTCTATACCACAGCCAGAATAGACGAGACATCCCTCAACATTGAGACTGTGAACCCAAAAGCAAACACACACAAAATCACGGGACAGATACACCGGTTTAATGCAATGTTTCCAGAACTGTTACTACCAGAGTATGCCCCAAAGGAATCAGTATATATCGGGAATCGAGTAACGTGCCTTTCAGTTCCAAAGTTTAACTCGGCAAACGAAACTATATCGGATAAACTAATAAAGATACAATGAACTCTGCAAATTTTCCAAATCTCATACAAAAAAAAGGGCCACATGAGTATCGATGGAACTATATGAAGACTTTCAACGTCGCAAATGCTGGATATCTACTTCCAGTCATTCCAAAAAGACGATCCTCATCAAACGGATTTTGCAAACCCTCCATAATCATTTCGTCTTGTATACAACCTTATTGACCTTTTTAATAACGATCCCTAAGCAATATAAAGACAATCACGCCTACGTGCTACGCTTGAGGACTGATTTCTACAAAATCCAAAGGATGACCAGCATAGCGACTTCACTCGTTCCCTCCTGGTGCAGAAAATGTAACAGTTTCTGCCTACTGTTTTCACGTCTCTCAAAAGCTAAGTCGAAAGGCAGAGTACCATTGCTTTTATGGAGCGGATCACCATTCGGTCTAAATTCTATGACTATCAGGAGGTGGAATCTGCTATATGTAGCACTCAAGAAGTTACCTTGCCGCTTTAAGGGAAGTCAACCTCTCACTATCATCTGGTTTTAACGCTAGGGACTGTCACGCAACCGGTAATAAGTAAGATCGGCCCGGAAAACACAGTATCAGCTACAGGACCACGTACCGAAGACCGGTTAGTCTTCTCTGTTCGAGATAACTACTGTGGCTACAGTGGCAAACCTACGTTGTCAAGGCCACTGTGATGAAGGCGGTCAGGAGTACAATCAATACAGAGACTATAGAAATTTAGTACACTGGGCAGAGCCAGAAGCAAGGGAAGACGAAGATCGGAACAGCGGCCGGAGCGACCGGGGCGAACGGAGCGATCGGAGCAGCGACTGGATCAGCGACCGGAGCGACTCGGAAGGAAACACGTTGAAAGTGAAGAGGGGGAAGGGAGTGAAGTGATTTTGATCAGGAAGATCCGGATATATGCACGCCTACTGCCAGAATCGACAGAAATTGTGGACGCCCACGAACTGAATAGACTGGACCGGCAAGCGATATATGAACATTATCTAGATGGCAGGAACCGAAACAAATGTCATGTGCCACCCCGGAACCATTACTTGATGGTAATTGACACCAAAGTCGGATAGCCACACAAAATGAATTGGACTCTGGACGCCTAAAGCATACTGGTTACACTGACTAAGTTTGATGGCTTATATACTGTCGTGGAGTACACCTGTTGTAGAGAATATTTGGTATGGTATGATCTAGGGGTATTGATGCAATTCTCTCTGCACTGGAGAAAAAGAGAACCAGGCCTTTTGTTTCTCAAAGGTTATCAGTTCAACTTGGCCTCCCTTTTTATTTTTATTTTTTATTTCTTTCCTTCTTCGTCTTCTTTCAAAAAGGGAGGGTGGTGGGTCCAAGTAAGTACGGATAATCGGGTCCGAAGTGTACCTGACCCGAAACATCGGATCTGAGTACATGCAGTTAGCCTAACTACTATAATACATAGCCATTCGACCCTAATAGTAGTATTTTTTTTAGCTTCCTTTATTAGATTAACGTTCCAATAGCTATAATAGCTATTACGTTAATATTAGTAATTTTGACCTTAAGGTAGGATTAGCCATTAACGTATAAAATCCTTCAGTCCTTTGCCTACTGTTTTATATAAAACCTTACTACTAACTTACTATAATATATTAAACGTATTTACCTATTTTAGGGATCTACAAAGCCTTGTTGACAAATATACTAATTTTAATATTGATATAAATAAATAAATTCATATTGAATAGGGGTTTTATTATTTTAAGAGTATAGGCAATATAGTGGGTAATGGGGTATGGTGAGCAGTGTGGTAGCGTGGGCGAGTTATCTCATGATTAGACGTTCATTATATGCGTTCAAAATCTGGCTGGTGGGCGTGGTGGTCCCCGGCTGAGATAGACCAGCGGGCCATTACGCAGTCACAGTAACAAAATCGACAAGTCACAGTTGATATATGGAACTTGATGGTATCTAGTACATGTGAATGAATTCAAAGATGCGCTGAGGCTGTAGAGTGTTTCACAAGGTTGTGGGCAGTCAGAGGACCGGCAAAATGACCTGGAAGGGGGGTAATACTTTTGTTTTTGTGTAGCTAGAGAGACTCCAGAGACTAGATTAGCATGAATATGCCCACTCACCAATTCGTGTTAAACCATCGAGGTAAGCAGGCGTTAGGACGCAACGTAACCGGCCTAACTAAGGGTATTTTACACGGTACCTGGGGGTTTTCATTTAGATGATGGCCTAGAAATATTGGGGTTCAGATCGTTATATTTAGGACCGCTTATGTTACAATCGTCCACGATCGCGTTTAAAGACTATAATACGTAGCAGCACCCCCACGTGGTGTCTAGCGAAAGAAATTCAAACAAACAAACACACAGACAAATAAATAACCAAACTAACTAACTAACAAACAAAAAAACAATTCACTGAGCGGATTTCGTATGAAGTCCTAAGGCAACGGTGCTGCAGGTGCCTCCACCGCCGCAAGGTTGCGCCCGCTCCATGCAACATCCCAAAAGGTAAACATAGCCCAGAGCTTGATGAAACTGTGATAGTACGCAAAAAGAACATAGCCTGGGAAGAATATCAGATCCATCGGCTCACGCAAGAAGAAAGTGATCAGTTTGACCATCTTGCTGCAAATAATCCAGACGAGCAACATGGCAACCGGCATCTGCCAATCTCCGCCAGTAACATAGGGAGTTTGAAAGAAGAGATAAAGCAACAAGGAGTCGAAAAAGAGAGCGAAGTTGAAGAGGGATGTGATGTAAATTGAGTAGACCGAGTAAGGCTGACGGATCCAGACGTGCGGAATGGCGAGAGACCTGGGGTTCGATCGCCATGTTGTGCGCACCCAACGCAAACATTGAGAGAGGAACCCAGGATATTCGCCAATAGGTGCGATTCCAAGTCTCGCATCATCATCGTACTGAAACTTAATCGCTTTACCACGGCTCAAAACCCAACGCACAATAAAGTTATCGTCATCGGCGGCGAGAGGACCGAATTGGTTGAAGAAGAACCGCTCATTAGTATAGCCCGCCCGGAAGTCGGCGTCTTTGATCACATGTGTGCGAATAGCATTGGTGCGGCCCGAAATAACAAAAACCTCCCCGGTCATCGCGTTTTGTGCGCGAAGATCTAGCGAGCGTTAGCATTTGTATATGAAGACAGGAGGGAACCGCCATCCGTTGATAGACTTATACGGGTACTTACCGAAATTGTGACGTTCCAGGTATAGGCAACCGATGAAATTGAAAAATGAAGCACGCAGCCCACCCTCGCGGGTGCGCTGGACGCGCTTATTAGTGCCGACAAGCCAAGTATTAGGATCCTCAAAAGGCGCGAGGGTTGAGATTAGGAAACGAGGGCCCCACAACACTGTAGCGTCAGCCATGGAAGTAAGCTTGGTCTGGATTAAGGGAATAGCATAGTCGATTTGGGTGCGCTTGTTTGCTATATTAGTATGGTGGACTTCGATTTTGACATCTGGGAACTGAGCACGAATTCTATTGCCATGAACTGCTAGCTCTATTTCGTCATGCATCTTCTGACCGACTGTAATGATGATTATACGAGCAGGGTGATTATCAGCAATGGACAACATGCAGTTGAAAAAAGCAGCGTTTGCATCGACTGTGGGGATCAGAACTGTTACGTCTCTAGATGTGAGAGTAGGATATTCTTGAATCGGGCACGGCTTGTAGAAAGCATAGCTGAAAATGGCGACGATGAGGCGGAAATAGCGAAAGGCGAAGAGAGACCAGAAAGCAGCATAGGCGTTGATGTATGAGGATCCCAGACCCCACCACTCGGCAACTATACACTGAGTGGTGCTCCAAGCTCCCATGTTCCGGTTGCAGGAGACCTCACCCATGAACAGGTATGGTATAGTTATGCTGACGACCAAAAACATGATAAAGAAGCTGATAGCTGCCAAGATATATGCGATGAAAAGGTGATTCTGGACGGAACTCTTGTTTTGCCTCTGTGGACGACGTTGTGGACGCTGTTGCGGTATTGGTGAAAGCACACCATTGCGGCGACAATCATTGCACGTTAAGTTCTGTTGATAATCTCGGGTAACGAATGCATGCAAAGAACGATAATTGTTACAGCCTGGGCACAAGTCACCCAGCAACCGGTCCTGGCGAATATAGGACATTTTCCCTTGTAGACTGGTGATTTTGTAGTAAAAACCGGTATTGTTTACTAAGAACTAGACGTATAATGTAGCAGTGGTTTTTGAATGGTATTCATAAAGTGAAGGTAAGCGTTGAACTTCCCAATAAATATGAGAAGTTCAAAAAAATGATAACTATTCTAGTTGGCCTGTATCTTTGTTAATCTTTATCGTGCGAGTCTCTTTCAAGCTACTAGCAAGAAGTCTCTTTCAAGCTACTAGACAGAAGCGTTCTAGTAAGAAAGAGGCGGGATACTTCTGAAAGAGTAGATGATGATTTTACTATCCTTGTTCTTGCATTAGTATCACAAAGGAGATCTCAGGGTTTCTTTATTCTCAGTGTGCTAAGCCGGTTGTATTTGTTGACGCTTTACTAAGAACCTCCTACGGCCTTTCGAGCTTGAAGTTGTAGATAATCTTACCAGAACAAAGGTACCACTGATATTGCTTAAAGACCTTTGGATGGAGGTAGCCTGCCCGAGTGCTGGGGGCGGCACGAGTCTCAAAGGCCACCTCTCAACCTTGACACGGGCATACCAAGGTAAATTCTAGCAGCGATCGCGAGGAAACCGATGGTTTTCGTAATATACTTGGTCAGACCTAATTCTCTCACAAGAAGGCGAGAATCAAAACCAAAAAGAATTAAACAGATTTAGAACACCTGACGGAAGCCCAAGCTATCCTCGATATCGACTACAAGATGACGTTCAACTCCTCGCCGATGCCATCTGAGTCTTAGATACGTACCCATTCAGATGAGACCCTTGTTCAAACTCTCACTGTTGAAAGTTTTCGAGTCGTTAGGAAGCCTCACTGGAGAATCACTGCACACATGAGAAAAGACTTGTATCTTTTCAGCAATGCTAGCTGGGTCTCGCGGCAAGATGTTGGCTGGCGGAGCTGTCGTTAATTTAGTCATAAGGTAAATCAGAATCATTACAAGAACCCCCTTGAGTAGCTTGGTCGATGCTATTTTGCGGCAGACTAAACCGGTATTTCGACTTAGCCGCCCACTCGGCGGCTCCCCCGGAAGACCGGCATCATTTGTGAATCTGACGATAGCGACGCTTGTATGGCGGAGCTCATGTTTCTTTCTGTTTAGGACTTACCCCAATTGCTTCTTATCATGCCGCTCTATGCCTTATCGAGGCGTGGTATATTATGGGGAGCGCGGAGTTCGCGTATTGGAATGCCCGTGGCGCCCTTGCTGGTGATCAAAGCTTCGATATTTGGGGCAAAGTCGCTCGCCTGGGCAGCGTTCCCGGGAGGCCGGCTCTGATAAATTTCCAAAGGCGAGACGGTAGCTGTGGTCAATGTATTGCTCAGGAATGAACTGAATCTGTGATTGATTGGCACGTTTCTGGGACCATCGTGTTCATGGGGGTTATATTCGGCTAATTATTTACGTGTCTCATGACCAGCTTTCTACTTGAATGTGCAATAATTATTTACTTTACAATTCATTGAATCAATAACTTCATTAATTAGCTAATTCCTTTTCCAATTTTTTTTCTATTATTATTATGGTCTAATTACTATAGGGCCAATGCATAAAGAGGATTGGTGGACGTGGTGGAGAGGATTATATTATCTGATAAAAACGTCGCTTAAAGCATTAATATTATCAACGAATTAAACAATTTTACCAACGTTACTAGTAAATAAGCCAACTTATAACGCCATCGTAACCCTCGACAACAAAGTCACAACTGTTCAAAACATGAGGCCTAGACCGTTGAATGAAAACTTATGTAAATATTGATCAAGATCTAAATGATCACGTTTCTTAAATGTATACACTTGGAAGATAGGCAAATATGCATTGAAAACTTTTTTTAAAAAAAACTTTCTAATCAGGTAGATAAACTCGGTTGAATGAAATTTCAGAAACAAGAAATGTGCTTATAGCTTCATTAACATATGGGTAATAATATGTATTGAATGAGCTAAACACGTTGAACATGTTGACGCAACCTATCCTTAAACGTAGCTCTAGAATCACAGTTCTTTAATATCAATCACCCCAAAAGATAGGATTTTCAACCATACCTCTGCATGCAAAAGTAAAGGAAAAACAAAAACATGTAGGATCGAGTGAGAGTTAGAAACGTCGAAAGATAACACCCGGACAATGTGGATACAAAAGTCATAAAACAGCGGACGACTGGATGAACCACCAGGAAAACCGACCTTAAAAAGTGTAAAATATAATAAGAAACACAAATCTTATCCAAACGAGAAAAGAAGGCATCATCTAAAGTGGTTACGTAACCCATGCCTCCAACTATGTCCACAATATGGCATACTCGGCCGATATAGCCAGCACCTCCGAGATTACGAAAATCAACGACTTGAAGAAACCCAAATCCATAATATGGCATAAATCTCCAACGCGGCACATGCGGTCAAAAAGAACCAAAAATCCACAATAGGGTACAAAAGCAAAGTATTCTCATAATCTCTAAAAGGATTCCGGAGCAAAAACTCCAAAGATACTTGTAACCAAAAGACTTGCTCCCCTCTGACACAAGGACACAGAAAGGAAAGAAAACAAAAAAGACAGATCAACCAAAATGAACCAGTTTAATTCATAGGAGTATATTGAAAATGAGCTAACCGTCAACTTCCATCAGTCCTTTCAAACAATTTGTCACCTGTATATCAGGCAAGATAGTGTTGCCTGTAACGCAATAGGTATGGCTTGTGACTATTCATGTCCATTCAGATTATCTATACATTAAACCTGACAGTCTACTCAACTTTCATAGGAACCATCATAGTTCTGAATATCATACACATCGCCCCTATTTTTCCACGTTTGACCAGCTAAATGAAATTCAAAAGGACCGAAAACAATAAAATCAGCCCATAGAAAGTTAGTGGTTATATTGTTCAAATAGGGTGTAACATCAACGGCCAATCCTATGCGCGGCAATTATAGATCTTCTGTGCAGGCGTTAACAGGCCGATTCATCACGAAGGTTGCTGTATAGACTCTTTCCTGCAGGATTACGTGCAAGCCGATTCGTTAGGGAGGTCGCTGTGTAGACTAGATGGCTTTGTCCCTTGCGGAATTTGCTGCCAAGCTGCTTCGTGGACGGGTTTTGCCTGCAAAGCCGATTCCTCAGCAAGGTCGCCATATAGACTACCGAGCCGCCTATTTCGGATATTCTGTGTGAACTTGAGTGCTATTGCATGGAACTTGACAAGGGCCCCAGTCACGCATCTCCCTTCGCTAGGCGAGTAACGGGTGTATGTTTCAGATGAGTTTCGATAATGTTGTAGTTGCTTCCTTTGGAAGGTGGCATTGGGCTGTAACTGTCATGTAATCATCAGCAACCGTGGCCAGTCGGGAGCTTTGGATACTTCATGCCATTTGTGCTTGTCTAATGCCCAATATGACATATTCTACTCTATACAGCGACCGTGCCGAGTAATCGACTTGGCAAGCACACCCGTCAACGAAGATACGCTCTGCGTCCAATGCCGAGGTACAGTGGCCATGCATACATGTACCTGCTTATACGTATCTATCTATTTTTACCAGTCTTTCACTGTGTTCTTGTACGTGATACGCTATAGGTAAACTGGTTTCATTCAGTACTTAGATGATGTGCTGTTGTTCTCGGAGCCACTTACAGTCGTCAAAGCGGACGATGCTGTAAGCTATTCAGGTAAGCGCTTGTTGTATCTGAAGCTTAAGGCCTTAACCTTGAATTTAAAAATGGGGTGGCACAGCCAGGGGCTCGGAGAAGGGACCCGACGCCATCAGCATCAACTATGCAGTAGGTATAGCGAAGAAAACTGGCGCAGAGATCTTGGTATTGTTTCAAATAATATCTATAGCTGTTTTGTATAATGCGGGTACCTGAATGCTAGCATTGGCATCGCCAATTTCCTGAGTGACTCCCAGTTGAGTAACAACAAGCTCATTATATGACCTGGAGGCTTTGACAACTGCTCGTGTTGCCTTGTAAAATGGTACGGGATACAAGAAATGAGCTCTGTGCCAACATTCTTCACCATATGGAAACAATTCGAGAGGGCTACACAGTAATAGTGATAATTCATGGAGCAAAGTCATGCTATGCCTTGTGGGCCATGCCATACCATGAGATTTTTTGAGGCTTGACTGCCAAGCCCTACTTTGAAATCTTCATGACATGATGTAACTTGGCAGTTTCGACTTTTAATATCCCTGACATGGCATGTCGTACCAATTTTTCCCAAGAAAATCTCTATCGTATAACTGAACGTAATAACATCAGAATGAAAGATCCTTGTAAGGTGGTATGGTATGGTAGGGTGAAGTAATCAATTTTGATTTCAGGTATAAAATTCGAAAAACGATCGTAATTACAACGTTTTACTCTGAGAATCTTCATAACCTTGTGTAACGTGACAGTATTCACTTCAATAATCCTCATAGTATGGCATGGCGTAACAATATCCAATTCAAAAATCTTGATAATATGGCTTAGCGCAGTAATATTCACTTTGAAGATCCTCATACAAAGCCATAGCCAGGGCATTTATGGCAAGGATTTGCTCCTTGGCTACACGGCTACACTTGCAATGTGCCAGCATTTTGAATCCCTGACTACTGTATCATCATCTACTAATTATAATCACGAGATTGGTTGATTTACTTGAACCATGAGTCATTGTTGCCATCGAAGTCTGGGGGCTTGGATGTCCAAGACACAGGGGTGAAGACAGAACATTATATAAAGACTCCCGACATGCTCTTGTTACAGCGTTTCGGTAAAATAAACGTCAATCAATTCATTCATTCAGTTGGTCTCATTCACTAGTTGTAACCTGTGATATTTATTCTTTTCTGACACCATGAAGCTTTCCTACTTTGTTTGGTCACTGCCATTCTTTATCCAATGTAATTGGGCAAAGAACACCAAATACCCTTGTAAGAACCACAATTATATTGTTGATCCAAAAGGCAAATGCAATCCTGGCGTCGACTGTGATGAAGCCAGAGTATATGCGTGTTATGTCGAATACCAGTCTAAGCCAAAGAAAGGTCTGCCAGCCGAGATGCTTGGAAATGATGTGAACGAATGGGGCCCCAAGTTGGATCATAAGATTGACCAATATGTCAGTTCATCGCTATTGGCAGATTGTCGAGACCAAGCTAACGCAGGTATCTAGAAATGCGGTTCTCAAGAAAGGTGCTGCTGGCAGGCCGCAGGACTCTGTTTCAGCACAAAGACGTTCAGATCCAGTGGAGGTGGTGGCGAGGGGTGCAGCACGGAAAGCATATGCCCGGACGCCGTCGTTACGACTTGCGACGCCGATTGCTGTGACCCAGCCACTGGTTGGGGAACGCATTGCCCAGATGGGTAAATAAGGAAAAAGTGCCTGTGCCGTAAATCTCTGCGAAAGTCAAGGTTGAACTGGAACGGATATCCCGCTGGTCAGGGGGCGACAGGCCTGACTGAATATACTAGACAAGCCGAGTTACAGGGCAAGAGTTGATCTTTGAATATAACACGAACTGCACCGCGAAGTTCGGAAGGGCGCTGCAGCTATACAACGATATTCCCATTTCGTGCGAGTTTTCATTTTGAAGATTTGGTAGAGCACCAGCATTTGAAATAGTACACATGACTTCAGATCAAATACTTTATCTTGACTGTACCGTGGGTATTATACCGTGCCCATGAAACGGTGAAATCCACGACAGCCCCGCATGATTAGACCTTTTTGCAATTTGTAAGTATTCTTTGAGGTTAAAAAATTGATACCCTTTATTCTTCTTCTTTTTTTTGTGTTACACTAGGCACCACGGTGGGTGCTGGTACTTGCAGTGTGTAGACGCTAGCGTGCATGATCGAAACCCTGGTGGCCATTTTCTAGATCCAACACTTAAAGGGGTAAAATACCCATGATCGGGCCACTTTTGTAACTTATCCTGTCCTTACCTAATACCTGCTCATGCCGAGGAAAGACCCATACCCCTTGTGAAGGGGTTCGTAAATAGCGATTGTATGTGTGTGTGCATGTATATGCGAATGCGTATAATGTTGATAGCCAGTAAGTGTTAGGTCATCCATCCTGACACATTCATGGGCAGCCCCCACAATTGTTAGTGCTGCCACCAGAATTGTATATGATTACCTAACATCGCCAACAAAACTCTTCGATAACTCCCGCCATAGCTAATGCCAGAGGGGCCAAATCGACGTCACGCGCCCTCGGCACGCCTGCAAAGGAAGCCCGACCTCTGCAAAAAGATCAAGGGCCACAGTAAAAGCGCCAGGCAACTGGACCGCCCCCAACAGACAAGGACGCAGTTGTTTACCAAACTCAATGCTTCAACGTCGAAACCCTCAATAAGGCCCTCGACGTCTAAAGGCGAAACTTGAAAGCTCGAAGGTCCGCATACCGGGTTTACGAATAATTTATTAACGTCTTCGTTATACATTTCTATGGACACAGCTTTACTAAATACTGTATATTAACGTTATGTATCGCGATGTACGCCAATGACTATTCTGTTGACAAATGCTTAGGGATACATGCAAGTAAGCCTGGGCTTGGATTTGGGTCTTTTCCACTTACTCTCCCTACGTAAAACGATCAAACTTAAGAAACCTTCGGAAAAGTCCCCTGTTCGCCTTCTTTTCCCGCCATTAATTACTCGACAATTTCGATAACACCAGCCTTCCAAATAAACCAAAACATAAAACTTCTCACTTTACCGATCTAAAAACTTGTACAAGTAGCTGTAAAAGGTTGTAATAAAGAATTGGTTGTTTCAACATCGTGAGAACCCCCTATATGTAGGCAAGGTTAATAAACCACGATTCGTAATTGCCGAAAATACTATCTCATATAACGTATTATATTTAAAAAGGTAACGGAAAATAGATTCACGGATCCTTATTGCTGTTTCCTGTTGATGGACCTACCTCATATTCCTTTAGACGTTGCAACGTTATCGATTCGAATCGGTAGAAGTAACAGTAATATTGCGTGGTCAAGTGGTGGATGTATTGTTCTAGGTTAGATAAACTGCTGGCCGGTCTATCGACTAATTTGTATAGCCAATTGCTTGGCTGTACCCCAGTCGGAACGAGGCATATACTGTACTTGACTGGGTATTTAATACTGTTAACCCATAAAATAATACACATGTAATTAGTACAGTTTTATAGTATAGTTGACTGATTACACTATAACTAATATTGTTTCAACACTGGCGGCTTTTGGTTCTATACGCGTGCGCTAATATGGTCAACTAATTGTTTCCGGTTGTTACCGAATTGCCTTCTCATTAACCAGCCAAATCCCTGCCAATTCCGTAGCTAAATTGACCCTAACAGCCCTACATTTCTTAGTTCCGATTTCATGGATTTCTACAAACAAGTCTTTCGCCACAAACTGATGCAAACCTCCAACTTAATTATATCAATCAATCAGATCGTCGGCTTTAGTACCCTGGTAGTATTTTTGTTTGCCAGGGTACCCTAGGGTCTCACACTAGTTGACGTCACGTGATTTAACTTTGTGAAGTGACCGTTAAACGTAACCTTTACCGCGTATAATTAACTGATGACTATATACAGAAATTTGCAAGGTTTTGTTTCGCGTAAATTTCGTTATATTAATAGCTACAATGTTGGAATTGCAGTCAATTGCAGTTTAGCCAAGTAAAATTTACTTGCAGTAAAGTTGATGGTATGTACTGCAAATTGACTGTAGTTTGTGGAGTTTGAATATACTGCGCTGCAAGTGCAGTGCAGTAGGTGCCCACTTCAAAGTGGGGCACAAACCAAAGCGTTGAGCCATACAAAGTAGTGTGCAGACCGGCTAGCGGTCTGCCAAACTTAGAACTTACACATTACAATCAACTAACATTAATTCAGCACTAGTTACTTCGACCACAGTGGTTTAAATCGACTACGTTATAACAATAAAGACCTACCAATACTAATTAGTACTTATTAGGTTAAGCACAGATTGGCTAAGTCAAAGAAGAAGCTGCTTTCTAGTTACGTTTTACAATTTCGTAAGGTAGAGGGATGATTTTTGGGAAAGGTACTAAGGCTACGTTTGCTATTTACAAGTAGTTTAAAAAAGGACCTTTAAAATGAGTTCGATATTTGTAGATACTTGAAAATGACAACGGTACTACTATCACCGAAAATACCAATCAACCTTCACTAAACCAGTTTTTGTTTTTAAAAAAATCGTTAAAATTAACCACTAAGAATTTTAAAGATCATCAAGTCGACAAGTTGGCAAACGGCTAAGTTAGTACTATTGTGACTACTATTATTACAAATCGCAAAAAAAACTAAGTTGCACGACTTTAAATTACACCAACTTTGATAGCAAAAAACATCTAACCTATCTTTTTACACCATTTAATACTATTTTTTCACACTTTATATCTTCCAATTTGGGTCACGATATCTGTACAGTACGTAGAAAGCAAAACTATCAACAACCCTTCCAGGAAAAAGAACATTAAAGATTTCGAAATCGCCTTCATCAAACATTTCTATAACAACATCTAGATTAAAGAAATCAACGAGAACTTCACTTTGAAATAACTTATTAATTACGTTGGCTACTTTCTTTGCGACGTTGACAACAGAGATTAAAATATAAACGTTGAACCCCTGTTCGACTACATTAAGTTTTTTAGGGACTAAACCTTGATTATATGAAAAAAAAAACGAGAAGTTAATAAAGTTAAAACTTGGGGCCGACGTATATAAACGAGGGATATTCGTACCCATAAAGGTCGAAAAAATAGCAATTTCATCGAAATACATTACGAGTAAATGACAAATGAAAACCTATAATGGACCGAAAAAGATAAGAGCAAAAAGATCGCTGATAACAGTATTCTTTAACGCTCTTACACGCGTTCGTAAGGTCTTATCCAAGTCCAGATAACTTTTTCAAACCCGTTTACGTAAGGTCAACAGTTTAATACAACTAACTATAATGAATTAATTAGTCTACACGCCGCAAGTCCTTAGGTCCATCAATCAATTAAATAGGAATATCGATGTACCCTTAAACACTATATGGAGTATTAACAAGTTCCCCACGACGAAAATCCTCAAAGCCCTTTCAATCAAGCTTTTCAACATGTCCAGTTTTAACAGCTAAATAAATAAAAAACTGGTTTTATACGCAAGATTACTATAAATACAACTACTAGCTTTTTTCTCACAAACTCGGCCAAAGGTAACTATCCTCCCAACCAATACTAACACTTTCCCCAGCCTAGAGATTTAAAGCTTTTTTACAACAAATATATTACTCTTAACTCTCAACACGTTCTTGTAATAAATACAAATTATACGGTGATTATCACGTTTGTTAAAATATGAGTAAAAAAAGAAAAGTATAATGGTAAGTCGTATAACCTTTTCAACGTTCAATTAAGCTCATTTTTAAATATTTTCAGTTAGATAAAGGTTAAATTAACTTCTTTTCACTCTTTATTTCACAATATTCTTATCGGCTAAGCCTCGAATTACTACCTGTGATACCTAACAAATTATTCTTCTTTTCGCGAAATCTGCGATGGCATAAAGGGCGACTTCAAATACAATATTAATTTTATAAAATAATATATCGATTGAAATATTATTAAGTAGTTTTATGTTTTAAGTTTGAAAAAAAAACGAGAAGGAAAATTAATCTCCTTAACAATATGCTAAATATGCTAATACTTTGCTAATAGTTAATAGGTAATATAAAAACTGGTAAAAACACTTTACGATAATAGATTTGACGAGCAATTACAGGCTTTAAAAATTCGAATATGCATTCCAATACCCAAATTACATCTATGAAACCTTTTTATCAAATTAAATTCCTCGTTAGCTACCGTAACAATTTGAATGTTCGACACGATTAATATATACCCTGAAGCTCCGATATTCACCGACGACGAAAAATATTCTTTCCAAACGTACTATATTAATCGCAAGTACCAAAGTTTTAGCTAGTATGGCCAAATATATATGGAATTAGGTATGTAGCTTAAATTTCATATAAAGAGGAAAATCTTTAAATTTATAAAATAAATTCACTTTAAACGCCAAGAAATATCAGATTTACGGCAAACAAAGCTTTTCGTTAACATGTTATACTATTACTAAGAGTCAAGATAAGCGGGTAAAATACTATATTCAATTAACTTCTACTCCTACCAATAGTTACCTTAATACGGTATAAAACCAAAAAAGTGTTAGAGTTGAAAAGATGAAAAACAACCCTAAATTAATCGGTTAACATAAAAATACTAATACTACCCCTCAAGCAATGAAATAACTCGCCGGCCATGCTATTTTTCATCGCCTAAAAGGTAAAGATCCCTACAGCCGGTATAACAATAAAGACTTTAGTTTTATATACCTTTTTTGGATCTAAAATCGATACCAAAAATAGGTCTTTCAAGGTAATTTATCAGATACATGGACGAGAAGGTACGTTATAGGAAGCTATTCATAATATATCGCGTTATAAGGGGATACTAATACTGTTACTGAATTGAACTTAACGGATATTAGTAAAACCAAAGTTAACTTTAGCGTTTAAAAAAATATCTTTACTAGGATTAATAACGGTTAAAACTATTATTAGCCATTTTATATTCCACATTTTTAAAGCCCTTACCCTTATTCTATTTTAACTTAAAGACCTAAAAAAAACTCAACTTCAACGTTAACGTTTCAAGTGATAAACTGGTACAAATAAAGGGTGGTAAAAGGTTTCCATTTAGCTTTAAATAGGGATACCTTTGGTTCTATCTTTAAAGGCCAAAAATTATAGTGTGAAACCGAGTAAAATCGAAATTCGTTAATTGAATTATTGGTATAACCACTTGACGACTAATGGGCTTTATGAAATTCTAAAAGCAATAGGTTACGAAACGGTGGAATTACTAGCTCTGAAGGCATTTAAACGATTATATCACGATTATCAAACGTACTTTCAAACCCCTTTCAATTTCAAATTTACGTTAAAGATAAATTTCAAATTTTTCTTTAAATCCTCGTAAACGTGTTTTACCAAGACAACAAATTAATATTTTACGTCGTAAACTCCGCTATATCTTTTTACGGCGCTAAATTCCTTACAAGTACGGTAAAAGAAACGTAAGAGGAATTACGTACTTTATGAATTGATACATATCGTAGGTTACACAATATGCTAATTTACGATACCAGTACAAATTTTTTACGATAGAATTTCAAACTCATAATTAATAGATGAGAGTTTAGCTTAAACGCGTTTCTGTTAAGTCTTATTAGGATATAATTAAAGTCTAAAATTCCTACACTTTATTACAAAGAGCATACGATATCCTTACACTGGAAATCGGAAGCTTTATAAGTTAAAAAGAAAGACTTAAAATCGAAGTGAAGGGTTTTAACAATACTATTAGCTTGAAAAAACCTGTATGAACCCTACTAGTATTTAAAGCTTATTTAAGTATAACGACTAAGTCACCACTATCGTTAAACACCTAAAGGCTCGTTAAGATATATAGGAAAACCTTAAAGGAACTAAAGAATAAATTGATACGATTCCGCATAAACAATACCCTTAATACCAGTAATGAATCATTAATAACAAATGTATTGTCCCTTCACCTTTAAAGTAAAGTCCTTACGTGACGAAAGCTAGGTAAATGGAATAGGCCGTATAATACTGAATGTATTACTAACCTAAATATAGTGGTAAATACTATTAACGGCCCTATTTTTCCCCAAAGTACACAAACTCAACCGTACAAAAAACCTCTTGAATATAATCAATATCCTAATTCCGATGACCTCCGAGCCGTGAATATCAGCCAACATAACCTCCCGAGCCCATTATGAATAATCTAATGAAACGTTGATGGTGTAAAAATCCATTTAAAATAATATATAATAAAAAGTCGAGGGCTATAAGCTTAGAAAGGTATATATAGCGGTGTGAGTGTCTTAAGAAGGAAATTTTAACGGAGAATCTTCCCTCAAATTACATATTAAAGTAATTATAAACACACGAACCAAACACTTTTGAAAAAGAGATACAGGGGAGATGAAAAACTTTCTTAAACGTAAAGTTATTTAATTTATACCGTTAACGTAATTTCACGGCCAAGACGTCAGTATCTCTTAATTGAGGATAATTTAAAAAATCATAGAGAAAATCCACGGACCGGTCGTACGAAAAATCAGGGATAATCCCTTAAAAATACGGTATCAAAAGCAAGGATTCAATCCTTAAATAATCGCCTACAATCCAGAAAATTAGCTAACGACGAATCGTCCCAATTACTACTAATTTAACTGTTAACGTTAGTGGTTAGCTCAAACTCAATTTCAGGGATAAACGCAAGCGTAAATGTAATCTACCACCAATTTTCAACAGGTAGTACTACTAAAATTTGGCGAAAAAAAATAAGGGATACGTTTCCCACCGATACGGTAATACATTCTATCAAATCTCTATACGGACCAGCCGAAACAAACGTCCATTGGTTCTTAACCTATTAGGCGCACTTAAAAAAGAAACTGGGAATAAAGATTTCAATATTTTACCCGTGCTTATTGATTATAAAGGGTAAAAACTTCGCAATCGTAAGAATATAAACTAACTATACCCTTTTTATCATAAATACTACTTTTATAGCGGCAAAATAGCGTACTATCGAAAGTTTAGGCCTTTGAAAATATGAAATAATCGAAACGCTAGCTAAAGATATATGATTTGATTTTCATGGATCGTTAATCCTTATTCATATTATTAAATCCAAAAACAACACTTATATTAGCCTACGTCAAAAAAAGAAAGCTACAGGCGTAAACACTATCAATCATGCCAACGGAGGAAAATTCCAGAAATACCTAAAACAGAAAGCTCGTACAGCTCACATTTCTACGTTATACCAACCAAAGGCATTCTACAACCTATCCATTTCAGTATATAAGAGGATCTATAAAACGAAGACTTTAATAAGCCAAAAAATAGGATTAAATGAAAACTAAACCACGTGGATGGGGGAATTAACTTGGTTTTTATAAATATAATAAAAGGCGAAGCTAATAATCTTTGCAAACAGGTCATTTACCAAAAATACTAACCTTATATGACAAATCGGCTTAGTAATAATATTTGTTACAAGAAAATATTTAAAGGGCAGTTTATAATCACCGGAAACCTTATACACTTTATGTTAGTTAAGTGTAAACGTATAACACGAAACGTATTAGCTTCAAACGAGTACGACATAATAACAGGCTTTGATATCAGTATAGTAACCAATGGCACACTAAGGATTATCACTAAACACTGAAAATAGCTTCCTATACCTACGGTAATATATATTAACTCCTGAAACCTCCCCAAAAACATATATAAACTAGGAACAACCAATTGAAAAGTTCTAATTATAAACGAAAAATCTTTAAGGGAGGCATACAAATCCCGTAAAATAGATAGGTTCCGGTAAATTAATATTAAAGATATTCATACTGATGCTTCAACTAATGCTACGTATAATAGCGCCCTCAAGAAATTTATAAACAGTAATAAGTTAATCGTACGAATTAAAAGCTACGTAAACCACCTGGTAAGTAACGTAAAAAAAAAAAAAAGGGTTATCCCAACAAACTAAAAAACTACTAGGGTAACAATAGAAATAACGGAAATGGTAATGAGTTGAATTACTAGCAAAAGGTACAAAAGTAGTATAATACGTAATATGTGTAGGTCTATAAAGATTGAACTATACATGGGAATTAAGGAACAAAGGTCTCGGAGGGGTGAAACAAAAGTGTCACGAGGAGCCGTAATTAATATCAATTTTAATACAGATTAATTGAAATTGACAGGAGTCGAGCTTGTTATTGGTATGTGGATTAAGAAAGTATTTTGGAGGTTGCCAACAATTTATGGCAGGCCAGACTAATGTGCAAGCTCAAAAAAAAAAAAAAAAAAAAAACCGCCAATATTGGAATAAAAGTCAAATCCAATACAGTTAAGTCAACTTTACTTGCTGTAAAGTTTATTATACGTACTACAAATTGACTTTAATTTGTGGAATTTAAATACAATACACTGCAAGTGTAGTGCAATAGGTGCATACTTCAAATTGAGGCATATGCCAAATCTTTTGCCCATGCAACTTAGTGTGCATACCAACTAACGGTCTGCTAAACTTGTAACTTATACACTACAGTTAACCAACATCAATGCAAAACCAGTTACTTCAACTACAGTGATTCGAATTGATTACGCTACAACAATAAAGGCCTAACAACACGGATTGTATTTATCCTTAACTGACCTGATTTTTTTGGCTTCCCTGCCTTTGTAGGTTTCAGAGAATTATTAAGTCGTTTATAAGGTGTTTTTTGCTAGTTGTAAAGAGCTTCGAAAGTTATTCGAATAAGCTCCACGAGTTGGTATATATCTCTACTGGGATAGGTAAATCTTTTAGTTCTTTAGTGATGATTTTCAGGGTTTCACATATTGTTATACTTATATCGAAGTCGGTTACTATTTTGTAAATTTCTAAAGCTAGTAAGTTTCGAATAGTCCCTTTATATTTCATGGATATTTAATGTATTAGGTTTCTTGTGATATAGAATTATTTTCCTTACATTTTAATCGTTAACGATTATTATAAAGAAATCGATTTATAATGTGAGATCCATTTTATCAGTACAAAAATCACTGCATAAAGATTATTCACTTATCTTTCTACTGGTTCTTCGGGACTATTTTAATCCCTCTGTTTAAATTCTCCAATTACTAATTGAATCTTTCGTTTAGTCGATTGTAGTTTTTATTTATTGGAATTTTCGTTTGTGTCATAATCGAAAGATCGCAGGAATTCTTCGGTTGGTATAGGGTCGCAATTTAGTTTCTACATACTCATGATTTTAAATACTTTGAAACAATAGCGACGTTAGTTTTGTTAATTGTAGATATATTAGCTTCTTTAATTTTTGGATGAAAATAGAGGTAGATATCAACATAGTCAAAAATATATTTATGGATTGACGATTCGTTAAAATCTAGATACTTGTTCTTTATCAAAGTCGCGACCGGCTTAATTTAGAATTTCAAATCTTTTTTCACTTTCTATTTTCAAGTTATGAATCTAACAGTTTCTATTGAAAGAGTATCTTCTATTTATATACCTATTGAATCGAAAGTTTCATTTAATGTAATTAGTAAATACAAGTCATAATTAAAGATTTTATTGGTAGGTTTTGCCTATTAATAAGCCTTTAGACGTTTCAAAGTTGTTGATTCTATTAGTAGAAGTAATCGTAGTATTGTAGTAGTCAGATGATAGATGTATTGTTTTAGGTTTGGCAGACCGCTCGCCGTTTTGCACTGTAATTTGTATGGCTAATTGTTTCTCCCGTACCCTAGTATGAAGTATAGTATACAGTATTCAACTTACACCCGTAATATATTAAGTCTATGCAAAACAATACGCTTAACTTATAGTTAGTATATTCAACTTTACTGTAAGTAAATTTGACCATTTTACTGTAGGTATTACTACTCCAACACTGGCCGTTTTTTTTTTTTTTACGCGTACGCTAGTTTGGTTAACTAATCTTTTCTGGTATATGTTAAACTGCGACCTCGCCAACAGACTAGACCCTTGTTAATTTCAATTGATCTCTGAATCAAAATTCACTCATTTGTATGGAAATTAACCTTAATTGCCGTTAGTTGCCCTACGGTTCCGAAATATGACTTTATCGATTCCTATAAAACGTTTTTCTGTTACAGACTTTTGCGGTCCATTACTTTTACCGTGTTTATTAAATAGGTTTTTACCGTTACTCTCCTAGAAGTTTTCCAGTTTACCAATATATTCCTAAACTTTGTTTCGTAATTTGGGCTTGCCAGGCAACCTATTGATTTAGCTCTAGATGTTTATGGTTAGTCTGTTGTTGTTTACAAACTTTGTAAGGGCTTTATTTGGCGATACTTTCGTTATAGTATTCACAGGATTATATTGGACATTAATTTATCGAAACTCCTCAATATTAATCTTTTCGTAGGTTTTTCGGAGTGACATTACGTCGATTATTAGGCGTTTTTCGCTGGTATTTTCGGGTATCAAGAGGTATGCGAATAGGCTCCTCGAATCGATACGAATTGCCACCGGGATTTATGGAACTTTAAGTTTACTGGTGATAATGTTAAAGGTTTTCCATAGTTTTATACCAATATTAAAGCTTGTTATGATGTTTAAAACCTTTCATGTTAATATGTTTCGTGTAAATTTTCTTGTATTTGATTAAGATCTAGTAAATCAGACTGCCGATAATATTTAACTGGATTTCCCGCTTATATTTATTAACACAGAATATTAGAAAGCTGATTCAAAAACATAGGTCGTTATTGTTTGCAAATGACCTACCTGTGAATATTCTTCATTCAGCCTTCGACAGCTCGATTAGAACTATATCAATTCCGCGTTTCAAATTTCGCATTTATTATTCGAACCTCTTATTTAGGTGATCGAAGTCGTCACTTATTAAATATTTCATTTACGCCGCGATAGAAAGGTCGTAAAAGGCTTTCGGTTAGCATAAGATTGCAATGAAACTATTATAGGTATGTTATTTTATGGACTGTTGAGCCTAAACTACGTTGGTCCTATTGATTGTAAACAAATCTCTACCCTGGCTTTTTTTTAGCGAAAACTAAGGAGAATATTAATTTAAAGTATGCAGATTTACAATTCGTTAAAATTAAGTTGGGTCCCTTTCGATAATATCGTTAACGGTTTACAATTTCCAAACTTAAAGTCTATAATCGCCTATTATTTCAATGTTACAAATCTAGTTGTTCCAACGAAAAGGGTATCGTTAGTTTATATACCTACTAGTTTAAAATCGTTTTTTTACATTACTAATAAGTACGAGTCGTATGTTGAATACTTTATGTTTAGCCATAATTTAAAGTTCGACTGGTAGATTATTTATTGGTGAACGCTTGCTTTTACTAGCTAGTATTACGCTTTAATGCATAGTATTACCGTTTTCAAAAGTTAAATAAGCCGAAATTCCTGTGATAATTGTAGTTGTAATATATGTTGTAAATCTGTCAATATTTACATCAATGTTTTCAGTATATTTCAGTTATTAAACGTGAACTCGCCCTGAATTTTGGCTAGAAAACTTATTACCAAAACGACTATTAAACGCTGAATCATCTTCTAAATCGTTGCAGATTATAAAAAAAAATATTTTTCGTTTTTAATACCGTATTTTGAAGCGATTACTCGTGACTTTTTGTATGGCTGCCCTGTGGTTTTGCTTTTAACCACGTGAATAATCCTTGATTTAAATATTGTAATATTTGGGTCTCTTAGGTTGAAATTAACCTTCAACACGAATTATATAACTCCTCGAGTTAGCGAACCGATAGTCTCGACCTTATCGTTTTTCTTAAAGGGCTTAGCAGAAGTTTTAATAATACCTTATACTCAGAACTTCAATGCTAAATCCTCGTTATCTTTTTTTCCCTGGTTACCAAATTAATATTATATATTCGGCCCGGTGTATGTTACTTCTCTTGAACGTTCCTTTTCTGCGGGGGTTGTCCGCGCTGGAGGCGTTGTTTGGCTTGTCGTTAATGGTTAAAGGGAGTTTGTATTAGCTTTATTGTTTAGTTTAAGGGTTTCTATTATTAATAGCCTTGATATTGAGCGTAACTTGGGTGAGATGGAATATTACATGGCCGTTAGCAGTTTTAATAATTACTTTAAAGTTGGCGATAGATAAGATTTTGTATAAGCTCTTTTATTTACCCAGCTTCCGCTACACAAGGACTTTATTTTGTAACGGTAAATTAAGTACTTCGATCATTATATGGCTGTTTCTGATGTTAAGGATATCGTTAACCTGAAGGCGTACCGATTCTTTCCGCAATTTCTTTAGTGATTTGCCATAAGCCGTAAGCTGTTTTTAAGTACTCGCTAACGGCAGAGATTTACTCGTTAGACGTGGGTACGCTCTAAAGGCTAGTAACGTCGATACTAGGCCGTTAGGGACCATAATATCGTTTAGTGTTGTAATAGTAGTATTTGCAGTACAGTAGGTTAACCTTACTGGAAGTAAAATTGATTATACTGACTGCAAGTTGAGTGTATTGTTTTGTTCGTACTCACTGTATTGGGTGAAAATCAATTAAAGTATGGCCCCACTTCAGATTAGGGTACAGGCCAAGCAATTGGACATAAAAATTACAGTGCAGACCGGCGAGCGGTGTGCTAAACTTAGAACAAGACATCTAACATCTGACTAATTCAATACTAAGGTTGATTTGACCACGATTCGAATCGACAACGTTTTAACTATTGAAGGCTCTACTAACACCAAATATAGATTATTAGTTTAAGCACAAATTAGCTAAGTAAAAGAAGCAACAACTTTCTGGTTACGCTTTATAATGGACTAAGGTAAAGAAGAAATTATTTCGAAGAACGTCTACTATTACATCGGTTTTTACGGCAGTAAGTAAAAAATACTTCTAAATTGCATTGGCTTTCATGACAGCTTAGAGATATCGACGGTATAGTTATCGAAAAAGTAATCTTTACAGATCTTTTTTAAATATATTAAGATTGATTATTAAAAGTTTTAAATTCGGCAAGTTAGTAAACGACTAAGTTAATACTACTATAGGTGTTATAACTACAAGAACAACGACTAAGTACTACGGATGAAATCAACAAATAACATTCGCTCTTAACTAATAATAAACAATCTTCACCCTTTATCAATAACAAACGACCTTCTACTTTTCCTTTTACACCAAAATTTTGCCTATAATTTTGTTTTTTACCTCTCCCACGCTAAATTAATCGTTAAGACCTTTATTTTAACTAAAAAATACCAAAAAACACCAAGTCGCGTTAAAAAAAACACGTCGCACGACCTTACTCTAAATTACAAAGTAGACAAGCTTTTACGCGACTTTACGTCAAAACACTCAATCCATACCCCTAAAGATTATACAGTCCCTCGTATGTCGCCCATTACATAATTCAAAGCTTTACAATAACTTCTAGTTAATAATACATTAAAACAATGTAGCACTTGGAACTTTTTTTTATAAACATTACGAAAAAAAACTTCAAATTACAAATATTGATAAAAACCTAACTAAAATTCACCTCATCAACTACGTTAGCCAGTATATCTTCGATGCGAACCTAAGCAAATATTTTGGTTGTGGCGCCAGCGCCTTTTATGAATTCCGTAAATTATTTATCTATTAAACTCTTAGTATATAAAAGTCAATCTCAAGTACGATTAAGGTCAAGTCAAAGAAGAAAATCACTCGCAATGATATTTAAATTCCTGGAAAATCCTCGCGAGGACTGGCCGACACTATTTTCAAACTAGTTCAACGAAAAGGCCCCCTTTAAGATCTAAACTCTTAAGACTCTAAAGGGAAAGGAAAGGACTTTGAAGAACTTTAACGCCCTTATACACGTTTTGCAGAACAGCCCTTTTACCTTTAACGAAGTTAAGCCTTGTTAAGAGTTAGTGTTAAGGAACTCGTTAATTTATTCGAGAACCCGGCATTACTACGTGAAAATATAGAGTATGTCCTTACAGGCGGCCGAGCATGTTAATAATTAGCTATGAACACAGCTAAAGGTATTGACGTTAGCGTTTTACACCAGTTAATTAAGAAATATCGCTGAGTCCCTCAAAATCTTTAGGTTCCTTTTATCCCTAATACTTTAATTAAAATCTCCAAGTCCCCTAAAAGATCCTTTACAGAAGGTTTATGTATACGCGAAAGCTTATTAAAAGTTTTACCACATGATTTTACCCCTTGAGCTAGGCGATTAACAATTACCTTTATTTCGGTACTTTGGAAGTTCAAAAGTTAAACTTTTAGGAAACATTGATAAAGACTGGAATAACTATAGTGACCTGCCCCTGAGATCTGTTAAGATATATAACATTAACTACAAGCTTCTTACGGATTTTTCCAAGATTTGAAACGATAAAAAATAGTAAAACGGAAAGTCGTATAACCCTTTCGATACGAAAATAACACTTTTTAAATATTAACCAGTAAAAAAAAGGGTTTAACCTTTTAGTTTCCACTTACTATTCCCTAAATTCTTTATATGATATACTAGGGAATATTACCTAACTTTTTATATCCGAATAACCACTTTTCGCGAAGTTTATGTTAATATAAAAATTCATTTCGAATACGATACTCACCTTATCTAATACCACATAAATTAGGTTACGAGGTTTTACATTACGATAATAATGAAGATGCAAGAGAAGTAAATTCCAATGGATGTGTTTGAGTAGATTCTAAATAAGTTTATATTATATTAGCAAATGATGAGGGAAGCTTACCTTAACGAAACAATACTTCGTAAACAGGTACAGGCAGTAATTACGGGCGTTAAATATTTCTAATACGCCTTACAACGCCCGGATACCACCTGCGAAGACTTATTTATCTAGTTACATTCCTCGTTTACAACTGCAATAGCGCATACATCAAACTAGCTTGGTATATACCCTTAAACATGCAACTTCCATAACGTAAATTTAAAAAAACCTTACAGTGGTTAATTATTTCAACTGCAAGTACGGCTACGAACGCTTTTAATGCCTCAGATTTGAGCCATCGACCCAAAACTAAAGATAACAACCACTTTAGCGCTAATAAGGCTAAAAATTAAGCGGACCTACTAACCATAAGTATTATCATTATAATAGTGATAAGAAATATTGGATTTATAGTAAGTCTAACTATTGTTTAATTCGGCTCCCCCTCACTAAATTAAATAACAAAAAGGCAATGTAATACATCTAATGGCCTACAAATTTTAAAGAGTACTATTTAAATTGAATGGGAAACTTTAAAGGCAACGAGCCTATTAACTATGATAATGAGTTTAAGTAAATTAAGTGGTATAAAGATATTTCTCTGGGTGCGGCTTAGTAATTAGCCGACTACGCTTTTCTGTACTATTTAGGCGGTAAAAAGCTTTGTCTTTACCTTAATTAAGCCTCTAACCCCTTATATACCTTTAATTTTCGCAATCGTTGCACAGACTAAACATTTTAAGGTATTATACTGGCTACAGCTGTAGTGTTAGTAGGCATCTTTATCTTTGTGGCGTAGTTGATTCGAATCACTGTGGTCGAAAAAACTGGTGCTGTGTTGATATTGTTGATTGATATATTGTTCTATGTTTGGCAGATCACTAGCAGGTCTCCACTGTAATTTTTATGGCCAACTGCTTGGCTCGTACCCTAGACTGAATCTGGTACTCCACAATTAACTGACTTGCAGTCATTACAGTAAACTTTACTGTAATTAAAATTGACTTTATGTGCAGCAATTAACCTGATAAAATAGCAGTAAATACTATTTCAACAAGTAGTAAAGTACTTAGTAAGAGGCTAATCGAAGTATATAATACTATGAAAAAATCACCACGGCCACTAAAATTAATTGTTACGATACTAATGAAGTAAAAGTTAGCTTCGAACCAGGAGAACAATCATCGTTACTAGACATAATAATAATTTGAACTATTATGAAATCAATTACATTCTACATTTTCAAATCCTCTAACCCCTTCCTTTTTTACTTAAGGAATATAAAGACTTTTAGAATTAAAGTTAACGTTAAAGCTGACAAGTTAATTCAAACCAGCCAGGGGTTTCCACTCGTCTTTGAGTAGTTGCATCGATAGTGCTATCTTTCAGTCTTTCATTTAATGGTAGTAAACCTAATGGAGTCGGAGATAGATTAACCATACCAGCGCTTTGAACCTATAACCGTCAATTTATTGTATAAAGTCTTAAAGTCCCTAGGTCATAAAAATGTGAAATATTTTGCTCCAAGAACCATTCAAAAGGTTTTCTATCACTTCCAAATGTTCATCTAAAACCTCTGTAGATTGAAGTTTACACTAAAAGACAATAAATACCTAAATTATAAGGTTTTAATCAATGTGCTTTACTTGTATAAACAAACTTATTATTGAAGTCGTTCATTCCGTAACTTCTTTGTACGAAGCCAGGTTTCTAAATTCCTTTTCGGCAAAAAAATACGAGGTAAATACTAAGGCTACTATGGATTAATACGTACTTAAGCCTATTTAACGTCGTCGTCCACAATATCGATACCAACTATATAACGCCGTAGTTTCAGGAAAATTCCAAGATAATGGTATTGATAAAAAATATGTACTTATAAAGACAAGCTGGAGTATTAGGATGGTTAAAAGGGTATACGACCTATTTCGCCGAGCGTATAACATCTTTACACTAAAAATTGAAAACTTTACTGATCCGGAAGCACGCCTATTGATGACGGTAAAAGGCTTGTATAATACTATAGGCTCAAACAGACCAATACCATCGTTATTAGTTTTTAAAACATACCCACGCCTAACGAGTAAATTTCTATTAACAAGAAGTAGTCAGAAAGGAGATACAGCCTATGAAAAAGTATTAAAGAAACTATAAAAGAAAAATGTACGCTGCCTGGTTAACGATACCCTCAATATAAGGAACGGCTTTATAATAATCGACGTATTTTCTTTGCTGTTACAAAGTAAAATCCTCGTATAGAGGAAGCCGGGTAAACATAAGGTCCTATACAAGATTTTAAGTATTGTCAACTCTAAAGTAGGTATTAAAATTGCTAACGGCCTTGTAACTTTTTGTACCACCCAGAATGAGACTTACATTCGGGACTATTAAATATAAAGACTCTTAAGTCAAACAACTGAACTAACAAGAATCTCCTCTGCCCGTTATCAACATGGCGATAAAACGCCGCCGACGCAAACAACCCTTGAAGAAAAGAAAAGTTAAAAAAGAGTAATACACACTAGGTCACATTTAAAATACCGCTTGAGTAAGTAAAAAAGATCAGGATAACGAAGAAATAGTACTAAAACTACTGGGACAAGATATTATCAAAGGCTTTGGTAAGCCTTGTGAAAAAAATATCACGGTCGAAATTAACGGCTTACTAATTCGAGGAGTTGTATAATTCGTGCCGAAAGCCGATTTCAACCTCCAAAACCCTAATACCACTATTTCTATGTCGATAATGATTTATTGGATTAAAAATAAAACTACGGGGTAGCCGTACGGTAAGTGATGCCTAATCGCTTAGGTTTACAGTGATAAGAACGACGACTGTATCTTTACGTAGTCGTTAACAATTTAAAGTACTAGCCAGCGCTTAATAGTCGCTATATTAATAAAATTATTAGCCAAAGCTAAAGGCAAGTTTACGTATAATAGATAAGATTTAATGTAAGTCTACTTAATTTCCAACGGATTTATAGAGGATCGTATTAATGAAATTACTATAGAAATTACAGTTTATTTACCTATAATAAACGGTAATATTATATATTGAGACTTCGTACGGATTGACGAAAGGAAACATCCTGTAATTCCTAACCTACTAGTCATACTTTTAAACACGCCTAAATATGAAGGTTTTAATTGAAGACCCATACTTACTGGTATCGTAGAAGAGGAACTTCGGCCTAATAGTCATGCAAACTAACGATACACATTTCGTTAGAATGGCTAGCTTTATGTTATTAAAATAGCAGGTGATTAAGAACTCTAAGTTTTGAAATTACAAGCCCGTTACGACGTTGGCGGAGGGCAGTTGACTTGACTTCGATGAATCGTTAATCCGTATGCTTAGTGTTAATACTAGCCTTAGTTTTCGCCAAACTGATTAAAACACTAATTTGGCTATAATCGACAAGATCAACGTAGCTAAGGCCTAACGATACTTGCAACAGCGTGCTCTAGGTAACTATATTGCTTCCATATACTAACTGGATACCTCTCACGACCTCTCTATCGCGGCGTAATCATAAGATTTAGCAAATCAAAATTTCAACCGGTTAAACAAAAAGCTCTAGTAGTACATACAAAACTTGAACCGCGGGATTAATATGGTATCAATCGATTTGTTGAAGGCTAAGTTAATTAACTTTACGTATAGGTCTTTTATAAATAATACCGATCTGTTTTTACATATTAGTTTCTTAATAACCTTTGTTAACGAAAATATGCTGGAAACCCAATTTATAATTATCGGTAGCCTAATATATTAAACCTTTATTCAATGTAGGAGGATTATACAAAGCGTATAAACTTTGGATGTTTAAAGTATAATAGCATGTTTTAATATAGACATAGTACTGTAGAAAACCATTAAAGTTATTACTAGGCAATTAAATATTCCTCCTATTTCGGTAGTAATTTGAAATAATTCGAGGAGCCTGTTCGAATACCTTTCGAAGCTTAGAACCACCAGCGAAAAACGTCTGATAATCGACGTAATAATACTCTGTAAAGCTTGCAATCGGAGAGAGATTACGGAATTCAAATAAATTAATTGCAAAGCTAATCCTGATGATTCCATAACGAAGTTATCACTAAATAAGACCCTTAAAAGGTTTGTAAACATCAACAGGCTAACTATACATATCGAAGGCTACGTTAATAGGCTGATCATAAATATCAGGTCACGTGACTGCGATTAGAAACATACTAGCAAACTGAAAGACTAAAAATAGATTAATAACAGTAACGTATTTAATTTGTACGGCTAGGTCTATAGCGGAAAAACCTTTTGTAAAAGTCAATAAAGTCGGACTTCGGATTCGTGGGGCAAAAAACAGCAATCGAGTTAATATACATGCAATGGGGTACAATTCGCTGTAAAGAACAATTGAAATTAACAACGGTATGACCAATTGATAAACCCGTAGTTCATTCTTACAAGAAAGGTTTAGTCAGCCATATTAGCGTACGCGCACAAACTAAGAAGTCGCCAGTATTAGAACAGTAGTATTTGGAGTATAGTAAATCAACTTTACTAATAGTAAATTTAACTATACTAACTACAAGTTAAACAAATTTTTTTTGTGGGATTACTGAATTAGATGTAAGTCAAGTACAATATAGCTCTACTTCATACTAGGGTACGAGCCAAGCAATGAACCATACAAATTACAATGCAAATCGGCTATCGGTCTGCCAAACCTAGAAAAAAACATACGCCATCTGACTAATGCAATACTACTGTTAATTAGACTACGATTCGAATAGACAACATTACAACGATCTAAGGCCTTACCAATATTCAGGCCCTTTACCGCTATTTAAAGGCATACTTCCGGATCTATAAAGGTTTTAATTTCTAACGTAAGGATATTATATGTTTAGCGAACTAGGGCGTATACCCTTTTTACCGTTCTAATACTTATTTAGGCTTATATAAGCATATATTTGTACTCAAGATTTGATATTTGGGTGTTTTTGAAAGAAAAAATTGCCGTAAAGTTGGTGTCGATATCATGAACGACGACGTTAAGTATAATCATATATTTATCCATCTATAGTATTTTTATTGTTTTCCACGTATATTTTGCCGAATGAGACTTTAGAAACTTCGTTTCGTAAACAAAAGTTGCGGAATGAAAGATGCAAAGTAAAGGCTTATTATTCAAGTAAAATATTTTAATAAAAACTTCATAGTTATGGTTCTTATCGCTTTTTGGTGTAAACTTTAATCTTAAGAGGTCTTAGTTATACGTTTAGTAATACTGAAGAAACCTTTTCAATGGACTTGAATGTAAAGCATTCCACATTTTTATACCTTATAAATTTTAGGATTTCATATAAATTATTAACTGTTTAGTGGTTAAAACGCCGGTATAGTTTACGTATATCTGGCCCTATTATGATCAACAATATTGTTGTAGAGCCTTAATAATAAACCCATTCATACCCTTAGTTAATAGAGAGAGAAAATTTCCGGTCGTCTTTAACTATCTTGTCGGCGTCAAAATTTATATTAATACGGAGGTTCTTTTTATTCTCTGAGTAAAGAATGAAAAGGGTATGAGACTTAAGGATGTAAAAAAGTAAAAAACCTAATAATAATTTAAATTACTGTTATTTCTTGTGACGATGGTTCTTAGTCACGTCTGACGCTAACTTTAGCCTTGTTAATATCGTGTCCATTGATTCCAGTGTCCGTAGTACTTTTCTTTCGCAATGCAACGTACTGCGAATAGCCTCCTATTAAGTATCTTACTACCCCTGTATCTAGTATCAACCCTCTAAATATATGATCCGCGTAACTAATACAAAAGGTAAATTTATATAAGGGTTTAGGGGATTAATTATGGTAAAGGTAAGGGTTTCCACCACCAAAAAGTATATGAAGACGTAATCAGCTAGTTATCGGGCCGTACCAGAAGCAGTACCTTCATATTAATTTATCTGTTTAGGTGTATTATTAGTTTTCACTAGCTCGTCGTTTTCTAAATTTGTGACTTACTCCCAATCGTTCTATTTAGAAGTAGTAGGGTATTAGATATAGTGTATTTCATTTTTTTTTTCGCTTGGCGGGGGGATTCGCAATTAAATAATAGCTATATTTACTACAAATTTAATATCTTTTGATACTATTAAGACGATATTGTTTAAGGTTAATAATTCCGTTTGAATGTTGTGCATGTTGTTGTTAACATAGCTAATATTTTTAGATTATAGTCGATTAGCCAAATCTTAGGCGTCAAAAGCGCCCCTAAACGTATTGGCGGTTAACGTAATTAATCACCGTAAGTTTTTTTTTTACGTTAGGAAAGTTGCTGGCTTAGGGGTATATATCGAACGAGTTTGTTGTACATGTTATTAATGTTATAAAAGAAGAACGCAATGGGATAAAAAAGCTTTCGCAGGTGATATTTAGGAGTTGTGAGGCGTATTCGAGCTCGTTTATACCCATGACGGTTATCCGTACAAGTTTTCGGAGTGTGGCTTCGTTAACGTAGGCTTTTCCTATTGTTTATTGATATAATATTAACTTATTAAGTATTTAGTTATATATATCCATTGGGATTTCCACCTTTCTTTCTTCGCCATTATAGTGGTTTATTGTGTGGAAACCTGATTCATATAGTATTAGTTGAGGTGGATGTCTTATTAGAAGTATCTTTTTATATTATTTCAACTTCGCTAAAGGAGGTTTCTCGAGTTGGAAAAGTCAGATAGTAGTCCTTGGCAAGCCTTGTTAGGATTTTAGGGAATAATAAGTTAAAACCAAAACGCAGAACCTCCATTGACTAAAAAATGTTGAAAAAATATATTATTTTCGTGTCGAGAAAGTTATAAGGTTTTTCGACGTATTTTTACGTCGTTTAATATTTTGGTGAATTCCATAGAAAAGGTGTAGTTAATATTGACTATTTTAATAGGTTTTAGGGATTGGTTGAGATAGTTATCTTAGTCCTTCTTGGTAATGTTTTCTGACGGTTTATGCCTTAGAGCTTCTGAAGTACAGTATTAAAGATAATTGCTAGTTTTTTATCACAAGGGGCAAAGTCCTATAGTAGGATTTTTGGTTGGTTTACGCATATAAGTAAATCTACCATAGAAAAGTTTTTAGGAGGCTAAGCGATTTTGTCGAAAGTGTCAAGGAGAAACGGGGACCTAAAGGTTTTTAGGGACTTGGTGATCTTACTTAATTAATTGGTATATGAAACTAACGTCAATACTTTGGGCCGTGTTGTCGGCTGTTTTTTTACGTGTTTTGCCGCTGCTAAGGATATACTCCGCGCTGTCACGTGGTGGTACTGGGCTGCCGAGAAAATTAAGAGCTTTTTTATCGCCAGTGCGTAGAAAGGCTTAATTTAACTAACGGTAAAGGCGTGGTCCCCTAAAACGTATATAAGGGCGATGATGGTCTTTAATACCCTTTCCTTTTTATCGTGAGTTTTAAGGGTTCGGATTTTAGGAGGAACTTTACGTTAAGCCAGTTTTAAAAAGGTTTTAGCTAGTCCTAATGGGGTATTTTTTTAGGGATGTAAATGCCACGGAAAGTAACTTCTTGTTTAATCTTGGGCTTAATTGTAGGTTGAATTATCTTTTACATATTAAGAGTCAAGTGGTTAAAAAACTTAGGGAAATCTTAAAGAATGCATGTTTTACGACTGAAATAGTTTCCGAGGTCCGCATAGACGATATATTGGCTAACGTAGTTAGTTAGGTAAGATATAGTGAAGGTTTTATTAACATTCGTAATTTCAAGTTGTTCGAGTTAGTGGTTAACGAATAGAATTCCTAAGGCTTCAAATTTTACTTATATGTATTTTAACTTAATGTTATTATAAATTTTTAACTTGTGTAAAACGCGTAGGGAGCGTAGGGCGCGGGATTTGGTGGTCTTTGAGCGAAAAGTCGCGTTGGGACTTGGTGACTTAGCGTTAGGTCACATAGTGTGGTTCTTTTGGCGCGATTTGGTAATTCTTGGTGTTTCCGTTTAAGGTAGAGAACTTAACGATTAAATCAACTTAAGTTAAGTAGAATTAGTGAACTAAGGGTAAATATTTGTTGTAAAGGGTAAAGTCGAAAGTTGTTCATTATTATAGGTATGTGTTGAAAGTTGAAAGTTATAGGCTGTAAGACTTAGTCATTTTTGCAGTAGTAGTACTCGTAATAGTACTAACTTAACCGTTTTTCAACTTGCAGAACTTCGAGACTTTTGACAGTTAATCTTAACGTCTTGAAAAAAGATCCGTAAAGAATTTTCGGTGTTTTCGATAGCGATATCTTTGCTACCTCTAAGCTGGCGTGAAAACCGATGTAGACTAGAAGTCTTCTTTACTTACTGTCGTAAAAACCGACGTAGCAGTAGAGGCCTTTCACACGAATCTTTCCTCTACCTTAGCCGTATTTTGATGTAAAAAGTAACCGGAAAGTATTTTTTTTTTCTATTTAGCTTATTTGTGCTTAACCTTATAAGCACTAATCAATGTTGGCAGGCCTTACCTATCAATAGGAATTTAGATGTTGTAACGTTATCGATTCGATTGTTTGAAGTAACAGTAGTATTATAGTAGTCAGATGGTGGATTTATTGTTCTAGGTTTGGCAGACCACTAGCCGGTCTGTAGTGTAATTTTTATGGCCAATATCTCAGCCCAAGACCTAGTGTAAAGTGTGGCATACTGTATTCGACCTATACCAACTACATAAGCCCACACAAAACAATATAATCAAATTACAGTCAGTATGTTCAACTATATTGTAAGTAAAGTTGATATACTACACTGATGGTATTACTATTCCAACAGATTTCATTTTTGGTTTTGACTTGCAGTGTGATTCAAAAGTTAAAATCTAGTATAAATTTGACTTAATTAGTTCGTATAGTCGGTTAATATATCATATAACTTGTTGTAGAGCGTGTCCATTACGCATGTTTTTCGGGAATTTTAATAAAACGTATTTTGTAAATTTGACGTTCGTCATATATACTATAAGGAAATATTCAGGTTATTAAGGGTAAATTGTCTATTATTTTCGATTAGTAAGCGTTTAGTTAATGTAATTACTAAACTTTGTCTTATCTTTTAAATAGTGAGCGATTGCTTCAAGATTCAGGTTTAATTTTTATTAATATATTTTAAAACGATTGAACGTAACGTTTTGTGCGTATTTCTCATTTCGTCACTGTTTATTTCGAATGTCATCCTCCATCTGAAGATCATAATATGAGGATTTTGGAGGATATGATTTCGTTTATCTATATATTATGTAACTTTTTAAATAATAAGTCGATTTTTCAAGCTATATATTTCTTTATAGGGTCTTCTTATGGTTTGATAATTTCCTACACGCGGAGTTTAACAGATACTTTTTGATTGTCCTTCTTTTTTTCGTTTAACCTATGAAGTATTATAAATCTGGCCCAGTGTATATTTCTCGTCCTTAATGTTCCCTCTCTTTGGTATCCAGCCACGTCGATGGTATTTCGTCTATTTGTCAATAATGCGAGGGGGAGGATTGTGTTGTCAATTCGCTTGTCCTAAGAATCTTCCTTATTATCGTTATCGTTAGTTTCCTAACTGAAACGTTTGACCTAAGTTATGCGGAACGTCGTCGAACCGTTAGTAATTCTAATAATTACTTTAAGATTAGCTATACTTTGAATATTCAATGACTTATATCATTTGTCTGGATTTTATTACACGTGAACTCTACTTCATAACGGTTAAAATATTATTTCCATCATCATAAGGCTGTTTTTAGTATTTAGGGTATTAATGATTTCACGTTGTATTGATTCCTTCCATTATTCTTTTAGGGCCTTACCGTTGGTCTTAGCCCTCTTATGGATACTTTTTTAGTAGTAGACATTCGCAAATCAAATGAGAATATACCTCAAAAAGCAATAACTTTGACACCAAACAGTTAGGAACCAAAGTATTGTTAAGACCATTCACCGCTATTTGAAAATATGTCTTTTAATACATAAAACTTTCAATATATAAAGTAAGAATACAATACGCTTTTAGAAGTAGTTACTATGCCCTATCGCTTTTTTAGATACAATAATGAGTTTTAATAGGTTCTTTTATACATTCGATTCCCAATATCTTAGTATCTATTTAAAACTCCGCCGCCGTGAAGTTTCTACCAATATCGCGAACGAAGACGTTTATTAGGAATCAATACATATCAATTTACAGTATTTGTAAACCTTTCCACGTATCTTCCGTCGATAGAGATTACACGATTCTGGCTGAATAAAGGGAAGTTCCGGAATTTATAACATAGAAATAGGATTACTGTCCAAATAAAATACATTATAAATGATCTCATAATTGAAATATTGATCTTTTTTAATAAAAATAAAAATGTTTGAGGGTCTTAGATATAAGTGTGGCAATAATGGTAATCGAACTAGAAGCATAATATCTTATATTTTGATACCCTGCGTACTTAAGAATTCTATATACTTTGTCAACGATTAGGTCATGAAAAAGTCGGTGTCATTGTGTCATTTTTAACTTCGTCAAATTCAGCACATTTCCTTTGGGTTTTAATGATAGAATTAAGAATTCCATTACTTGAAATCGAAAAGAAACCATCCGACGTTTTTTTTTTTTTTTTCATTTTTTTCTTTCGCATCGCCGTTAACACTGATTTCATGAATATCAATGTCGTCAAAATAACAGAAAGGGGTACGCCATCTAAATATATCGTACGTAAACTTCCTAATAATATTCTATATAATCATCGATTCTAATAACGATAATTGTTTGCGAGGCACGAAATCAATGGTGGTTTCACTAGTATCTTGAAAATTAATACCCGTGGAAATATTGTTTGATACTTGTATTGGAATATAATTAGAATATAAATTTGTTAAGTAATTTGTTGGCTATGTTTCCAGCATGATACCTTGAAACGAGTAGTCCATGTAACAACCGCAAATATGTAAGACGAATGAGTGGTAAGGTATTTTGGTAGGGTGAAATAGTAGTATTCGTTACTTCAACAAAAAATTAAGCTGAAATCTTCCCATTATTATGCCACTATAAAAGTAATATATTTATGTTATATGCTTTGCTTAGGTATATTAGTATCGTCAACTGCCTCTTGACTAATGAACCTTACAATATAGTCCTAATAATGTTGCGCGGAAGCAATACGATTTCAGGTGTAATATATCACTATGTTGCAATAGCAGTCAAATTCAGTACAGTCAAGTCAACTAAACTGTCAGTTTATTTGATTGTATAGACTGACAATTGGCTTCAGTTTGTGAGACTGCACTGCAAGTGCTGTGCAGTAGGTGCCCACTTCAAAGTTGGGCACAGGCCAAAGTATTTGGCCATACAAATTAACGTACAGACCAACTGGCGGTCTGCTGAACTTATAACTTACAACTCAATGACCAATTTCAATGCAGAACTAGTTAATTCGACTGAAGTCATTCGAATAGACTACATTGCAACAATAAAGTCCTACCAATACTAATCAATGCTTATTAGGTTAAGTACAGATAAGCTAGGTATAGGAAGAAGCTACTTTCTGATTACAATCTACGTCAAACGACAGCTAAGGGTAGAGGAAATATTCTTGCAAAGAGCTCTCTTCTGTTACGTCTGCTGTTTACAGGTAGTAGAGAGGAAGATTTTTCCAAGTGCGTATGCTGTGTACAGGTACTTGAAAAGTGGAAACGGTATTGCTATCACCGAAAACACCAAGAAATCATTATTAGACTAATCTTGAGGGAAAAGCGTTGAAATTGACTGTTTTAAAATTTTAAAGATCTTCATACCATTAAGTTGGAAAACGACTAAGTTAGTACTATTGCAGGTACTATTACTGTGAATTGAAAATCGTAAAAGCGACTAAATTCTACAACCTTTAATTACACCAACTTTAATGGCAAATTTACGACCTACCACTTTTGATCATTTTTTCCATTACAATCTTAAATCATCATTGTATTTAGTTTAGAACACGTTGAAATTAAACTGTTATTGAGTATGATCAAAAGAAGGCAATTGAAGAACTCGACATTACCTTTAAACAACACTACAACGAAAATCTTTGGTTTAAAAAAGACAACGAATACTCCTTAATAAAGTATTTGAACAATGTAAGAGTTTTCTACATCATTTATTTAGACATCACCAAAACCTTTCGAGATTCAAAAACATACGCTAACTTTCAAAAGTATTTCAAAAAAATGAAATCTGAACATATAAAAGATAAAAAACTAAAATATTAATACCAGGCGGAATTTTAAAATTACAAACCGAAGCCTCGACCTCCTTATGAAGAAAGATAATAGGAACAACCTGACAAACTTACTTTACGAATACGCTACGGATAAAAACTTTCAATAAATCGTTAAAAAGAAGGTCAAAGGTATCGCTAGCAATAACATCACTTAACGCTTCTACTTGCATTCGAAAGGCCCTGCTTAAGTCCACATAAATTCCTTAAACCCATTTACACAAATTCAACGGTTCAATGCTACTAGCTGTAAATAGTTCATGATTCTATAAGTTCACCAGTCAATTACGTAGAACCCTTGACGTACTCATTAACATTCAAAAATTATTATTAAGTCCCCTTCGAAACCCCTTAAGTTTCTTTCGCTTATATCCCATAAAATTTCTAGTTTCAATAGCCAAATTAAAGAAGGATAGGCTTTATACGCGAACCTACTATAGGTACGAAGACTAGCTATTTACTACCAAATTCGGTTAAAGGTAACTATCTTGCCTACTAATACCAACACCTTCCCTAGCTAAAGGATCTGGAGGGTTCTTACAATCAGTATATCACCTTTCCCTCTCAATACGTCACTATAGTAGATACGGATTACGTGGTAATCACCACTTTCGTTAAGATCTGAGGAGGAAAGAGGAAGTATAACAGTAAGTTATACAACCTTCTTAACGTCAGGATACGACTATTCTTTAATATCTGCCGCTAAATGAGTGTAAAATTGCCAGGATTCCACTCGCTATTTCCCAGTATCATTACCGGCCAAATCGAGGATTACTACCTTCAGTAACGAACGAAAGGCTGTTTTTCGCGCGAAATTTACAAAAGTCTTCAACGCTACTTTAAATACAATATGAATTTACCCAGTATCATGTCAAACTGGAATATCATTAATTTGTTTAACATATTAAATTTCAAGAAATAGACTGAAAGTAAAATGGACCTCCTTACTTATATGCTTCACAGGCTGATATTATACCAATAAGTAATGAGAAATGTGGGAGCTAGTGGAGGCACCCTACGCCAATAGGTTCGTCAAGCCGTTACAAGTCATAAGGAGTTTAAATACACTCATTAGTGCCCTGAACCCCCCTATAAAGGTTTTGTTTATCTAGTTAGGTTTCTTATTAGGGACTGTAATGGCTTGAACCTCAAGCTCAACTAGTATATATCCCCAAGCTTCGGAGCTTACCAACGACAAAAAAGACTCCCCTTACTTGTACTATATTAACGTCAAGTACGGAAGGCCCAACTAATACAGTGAGAAAGCACGGATCTAAGGCCGTGGCAATCAGAACATATAAGGAGGAGGATTTTTAAGTCTGTGAGGTAAGTTTACTTTACGCGTGACAAAATATTGGATTTTCGGTTAGAGTTGTCGGTTAATACGCTACACCATTGTTAAACGTAAAAACAAACGGGTAAGTTATTTCATATAATTTACTTCTACCTTTACTACCGATTACATTAATATTATCCTAAACCATTAGGGTATAAAGGTTAAGAAGAAGGAAACCAAATCAAAAACCATCGATTGGTACGAAAATACTAACACCGGTTTGAAATTAACCTAATGACTCGCTGAATACACCTTCCTATACCGTTTAATAAGTAAAATCCCCTATAGTCGATATAATAATGAAATCTCCGACCCTACACATTTATTTAAAATTCAAAACTGTTACTCAGAGTAGGTTTTTTAGTGTATTATACCGTATAATGAGTTAATACAGTACTTAATAAAGGGTCATTAGTAATACGTCGCATTATAGAAGGATATGAATACGGCTATAGAAATTAACTATATGGATATTAACAAAGCTAAAATAGAGTTGAGCTTTCAAAAAAAGGCTTTTTTTACTAGGTTCGACGACTGTGAACATTATTGTTCATCTTGTTGTATTTCATATCTTGTAATCCTATACCCCATTTCTCTTATATATTCAAAATATTAAAAGCCTCAGCATTGTGGTTAACATTTAAACTAATTAATTGGTTTATTTTAAGGGTAGTAAAAGGTTTTCATTTAGCTTTAAGTGGGGCCACCTTTAATTTCATTGGTAAAGGCTAAAGGTAGTTGTATGAACTTTAACGGAGTTAAAACTTCGTTAATTTCATCGTAGGTTTAATTATATGGCGTCTAATTAGCCTCACAAGGTTTTAAGGGAAACTAGTTACGATTATATGAACTTTCCAACGCTAACACTAATTAAACGGCTGTGCCATCACTACTACATACACTTTAAAACCCCTTAAATGTTTAGATTTGCATCAAATAAAAATTGAGACTTAAATTTCAAGTTTTTTGTAAACATATTTTTCCTTAACAGCAAGTTAGATCTTAACGTCATGGATTACGCCACGGCTTTGTTAAGCACCAAGTTCCTTAAAATAATTACGGCGAAAGAAATGTAATAGGCATTACGTGATTAGTATATTGACACATATCTTCAATTACTCAACTTACTAGTTTACAGCACAAGTATTAGTTCGATTACGATAAAATTTTCGGTTAATGTTAATTCGATAGATATTTATTATTGATAGGACTTTGTTACTGCCTATTAAGATATCATTAATGTTGAGAAAGCTCACGCCTTTTTAAGAAAGGTAACGATATTTTAATTTTAAAAATTAGAAGTTTCATAAGCTTTGAAAAACAGGTTTCAATAATGGTAAAGGATCTTAAGGATATTATTAGCCCTAATTACCTTATATCAACTCTACATGTATTCGAGGGTTATACGCGTATAATGATTTAAATCGCCACTATCTCCAAAAACTCAAATGCGTATTATTATATATAGTAAATCCCTCAATCAGCTAAGGCAAAAATAGTTGCGCCGCCAAATTAACGATGCCATTAATACCTAATACCTGGTACGAATTTTTAATAAACAAAGGTGTTATCCTTGACTTTTTGAAATACAGTTTTTACATATCGAGAGCCAGGTAAATGGAATTGGCCGTATAAGATTCTACATATTACTAATTTCAACATAGTAGTAAAAATTGTTGACAGCTTATTACTTTCCAGTTAATATAGGTTAAATCATATAAAAAAGCTTAAGTTTCAAAAAAATTGACGTTGATAACCTTTGAGTCCAACGAATGAACAAATACAATCCTTATAAGCTGATCTTTAACAACTCAATACAACGACGACGATGTAAAATACTACCTAAAAAGAGATTATAAACTGAGGAGGAGGATAATGATGAGTATTACAGGCCTGAGAGGTCATATAAAAGGACTTGTATGGTTTAAAAGGAGAATTTTACCGAGTAACATGTCTTTAACTTATGTATTAAATTTATTATTAATATACTAGTTAAGGCTTTTGCAGAAAGAAATTAGAAGGAAATAAACAACCTTTCTATACGAAAGGTTATTGAACTTGTATCGATAACATAATTGAATGGCTGAAACGTTATTATTTTGGGATCGAAAATAGTTGACGGGGTTAAAATGAAATTACGGACGGGTTGTACAAAAAGTTACGGCTAATCGATTGGGGGTACGGTAATAAAGAAAAAAAATACATTTTTATTTCATTGCCCACAATTTAGAAAATTAGTTAGGGATTAATCATCATAATTGATATCAGTTTGACAGTGTACGTAAACGAATTGAAGCAGAAGTATAAGATTTTAAAAACTATGACATTAATAGGTTGAACAAAAGAATTGAATAGAATTTATATCATATAAAAAGAGCAGTAATATAGTTTCAGTAAACCCAACGATCGAGAAGTCAATAATTTCGACGAACGGGATATTTGCTAATAATATTAACCTTATATCGTACAAAGAGTTTCTTATAATATTCGTTAACGAGGAGTGGTTTAAAAAGCTATTTGAAATTACTGGAAACTTTGTATGTTGTATATCCATCCAATCCAAGCGTATAAAACGACGCGTATTAGAATAAATATATTGCGGTATAATATTAGGTTTCAACAAGGGTATAGTAATCAACAGCACGTTAAAAGTTATTATGGAATATCTGGGATTACGTTCGATACTAATTATAATATATATAAACTTCCAAAATCTCTACAAATATTTATATAAACCAGGAATGACTAATGAAAAACGTTAAATAATAGACGGAATGGCTTTAGGAAGATAAAGGAAGCACAGTAAATTGTGGAATTCTGGTAAATGAACCGTAAAAATTACCCCGCTCAAGCTATAGATAAAGTTATGCCCAATAACGCCTTGAAAACGAGCATAAATAGTTATACGCAGATTGTACGAATAGAGTGCTACGTGGATCGCCCAGCACATGATTTAAAGAAATAGGGAAGCCCTAATAAATATTAAGACTTTCAGGGTGATGATATTAATAGTAACAGCAGCAAAGGCGATGATAGGAATGTGAGTATGTTAAACTACTGCTAGAAGGTACGTGAGTGGTAAAATGCGTAATAAGTATATGTCTGTGGCGAAAGACATATACACGGCAGTTAAGGAACGAAGAGCTTAGAGATGTGAAGTTAAGGGTGGAAATTAATGTCAATTTCAGTGCAGATTGATGGGAATTGATAGGGATTCAGCATGTTCATCGAGGAGGGATTTCAAAGGTTATCACCAATGAATGGTAGGCCACGCTGGCGTGAAAGCACACAATAAAAATCCGCCAGTGTTGAAATAGCAGTCAAATTCAGTACAGTTAAGTCAACTAAACTGTCAGTTTAGTTAATTGTATTGGATGAAAATTGGCTGCAGTTTATGAGACGGCACTACAAGTGCAGTAGAGTAGGTAACCACTTCAAAATGGGGTACAGGCCAAAGAATTTGGCTAAACAAATTAGCGTGCAGACCGGCTAGTGGTCTACCGAACTTAGAACTTACAACTCAACAACCAATTTCAATGCAGCACTAGTTACTTGGGCCATGGTGATTCGAATCGACTATGTTGCAACGATAAAGGCTTACCAACACACTATTTGTTTGCAGTCATTAGCCAGAGGGTAGCAAGCTAACCAATAACCAGAATTTTTACATACATAAAACCTTCTATTACTATTACGACGAAAGGTTTTATGGTTAGTAGACTTATTTTAGTCTTGCCTTGGTTATTGGCGCCAGTATAGCTGTGTCTTTCAATACGAATATCGTGGACCAAACTTTAAACGTTAAAGTCTTTTGGATTTGCGAATGATGTATTGCGTTATCCCTTTGTCTTCTTTATTCCAATCGCGAAAGTAACCAATTTCATGATATCAATAGTAGTATATCATGATCAAGTGGTGGATTTATTGTTTTGAGTTTGGCAGCCCACTTACGGGTCTGCAAACTAATTTGTATAACCAATTTCTTGGTACTTGCCCTAGTGTGAAGTGGGCGCATACTGAACTTATTTTGCAGTAAACGTAGTAAACTCACAAACAAATACACTCAACTTAACGTCAGTATAGTCAACTCCACTGTAAGTAAAGTCCACTTACTGCACCGCAATTAATACCATTCGAACATTAACAAAAATAAAAATACGACAATTACACCGACGTTTGAAATACCCGATCTCCGATAAGCTAAACAAGATCCTAGAATATGCAAAACGAAAAAAATACAACATTCCGAATTAAAATCTATCGAAAAGCTTTTTCACTACAACTAAACCCATGCTCAAACATCTAATAAATACAAGGATAATTTAAAAGATTATAAGCATTTCAATCGTGAAACATTCATTAACATTGTTACCTTATTGAAAAAACTTTTTCTCTACGTTGTAGAATAAGCGACCACTTTACATCACGCAAATTTTTTCAAATCACTATGAGGGGATATTATTTATAGGGCATTGATCATGTCATCTATTAAAAATTACCAGAGGTTACAAAATCCTATCGTTTACGAAACGAACATTCATTTCTCTACAGAAAGGTTTTAAGCTAATAGAAAAATAATAGTGGCTTAATTGAAACTAATATCTGTAGATCTACAGAAGTATCGAAAAGTTGAATAGATATATGTATTACTTGGAAAAAAGTATTATATACTCATGTTAGAGATTAGATACCTTATAGACAAAGAGGTACACTTTCAATTATTGCTTAAAAGCTTAAATCATACCATAAATATTGTATAGCTAATTCATAACCCTCCTGATTTTGAAAACATGTCCAGAACTACCGATTGAAACTCCTCAATTTGAAATTACCTAAAAAGAGGCTACAGATTACGGCAAATATTTAAAGAAATTACGGAGGTAATCCGTCTAATGCTAATTTAATGATTCCTTTATCGCTGAAAATGAAACATCTACAATTAACTTGTTAGCTTTACTATTATCAATTTATTTCTCCGTGCAATGTTTATTAGGTAAATGAGAAACACATTGTGAATCGTTAGTATCGATAATCACAAAATAAAATGAAAACTCTTATCGGTCCAATTATAGTCCGCATAACCTAATTTGAACTCTATATCAAAACCACAATCAATAACGATCCTTAAGAACAGAGAATCAACCAATATAACCCACCTACAATAATTAAAAATAAACCGATAAAACGACAATGATGAGAACTACAGCGAAAAACAAGGAAAAATAAAAATAAAAATGAAAATACAAACCGGAGCGTATGTATACAACTGCTTAAGTCAACAGGTAAAAAAGAATACCCAAAACCTAGTTATTAATATCCTCACGTAAGTAATTATGAGAACCCCAGGAAACCATTTTTGAAAAAACCGATTGAAAAGGAATTAACGGACTCTTTACAGAGATTTTTACAATTGGTACCCAAATGGAAGTTCAACCTCAACAGCCCAAATATCACAATCTTTAATTTAGAGCTTCATTACGAAATCGAGGGAAATACTAAGGACAAACCAAGAGAAACAATGCCTAAGTATATAATAAATCACGAATGATTAAAAAAAAACACTAATACTTAAAGTTTGTATTAATATTTAACCTAGTAATCAATGATAGGGAAACACGGACCGTTAATTATTCAGGTATTATTTGAACGTCAATGAAAATAACCACAAATTTATTAAGAATCTTTCGAATAAATAGATATTATAATATTCTTGATTAATGTATATAGAAACCGATATTAATATACGTAACACCACGAAACAAGAAAAAACAGAAGAAATATCTATTACTTTTAAATGTACTAGTTGTTTGAATAGTATTACATGCAGTGCAATAGGTCAACTTTATTTATAGTAAAGTTGACTGTACTGCAAGTTGAGTGTATTGCTTTGTGCGGACTTACCGCATTGAGTGTAAGTCAAGTTCAGTACGCTGCACTTTACTCTAGGCACGGGTCAAGCTATTGGCCATACAAATTACAATGAAGACCAGCTAGCGGTCTACCAAACCTAGAATAATACATCCACCACTGAAAAAATGCAATACTACTGTTACTTCAACCAATCGAATCTACAACGTTGTAACGATCTAAAAACCAGCGAATACTGATTAGTGCTTATTAGGCTAAGCACAGATTGGCTAAGTAGAAGAAAAGGCTACTTTCCGGTTACGCTTTACGTCAAACGACGGCTAGGGTAAAGGAAAGATTCTTGCGAAAGGTCTCTACCGTTACGCCGGTTATTATGGCAGTAAGTAGAAAATAATTCTAAACTGCGCCGGTTTTCACGGCATTTTAAAGGTAACGGCGGTATCTCTATCGAAAACACCAAGAAATATTTATTGGTTTATTTTAACGACGTGAGGATTAATTGTCAGAAGTCTCAAAGTTGAGTAAGTTAGCAAACAGTCAAGTTAATACTACAACAGGTGTTACTTTTAAAAGAAAAACGACTAAGATCCACAGCTAAACAACAAATAACCTTCGCCCTTTACTACTAATAACAACCTTCGACTTTACTCTTTACATCAAACCTTTGCCCTTACTTTGCTCTTTTCACTTATTACTTCAATTTAATCGTAAGTCTGCTGCTTTGAGCTAAAACATCCAAAATCGCTAAATCGCTCCAAAAAAAACCAAGTCACGTCACTCCGCGCTAGATCGCCAAGATCATACGCAACTTTACACTAAAACAACAATTCCATACGCCTAAAATTACCAAGTTCTTCGCCGTATACGCCTTACACGTCCAACACAAGCCAAAACGTTGAGATAGCTACCGTAAGTCCTCTCTTTCAGGATATTACCGACCACTCTTGAAAAAAAAAAATTAAAAACCTCGGAATAGTTTTAGTCAAGTTTTACAGCCACGATATTTAGAGACACGACGTTGAAAACGAATTAACCGAAAAGCACCTAATTAACTCCGTCAACTGTTTGATTTTGGAATATAATACTGGTAAAAACCCTTTACTTTTCGTGAGTATTGTAATTTTTTCAACGACTAGTCTATTAGCCTATAAAAGTCAACTTAAGAAATCGTTTAATCTAAACTAAAGGACAAAGTTAAAGTTTAAGGTATTTACGTACTAAAATGACTCTTTGCACAACTATTAAAAACCATTTTCGAGCTGGTTTAAGTTAAAGAACGCCCTTGAAACCCTAATCCTTAAAACTCTCAGCGAAAATATAAAGGTATTAAGGAGTCTTGACAACCTTAATGTCCCCGCATACGATTTAGGAAACCTCCCCTTTACTTTCAACTAAGTGAAGCCTATTTAGGCGTTAGAGATAAGGAACCTGTTAACCTACTCGGAAATTTACTTCCTCCACATGACATTATAGAGTACGTCCTCAGCGGAGGCAGAGCATATAAAACAAAGACCGTCAACGCGGCCAAAGGCATTAACGTCGGCGCTCTACACCAGTCAATTAAAAAAGATCGTTCAGCCTATTAAAGTCGTCAGGTACCAGTAAACAGCTAGGCTCCTTAAAAAACTTTCCATTCTATATTTTCTTATCTACAAGAGCCCAATACAAGTCTTACTACAGGACTTTACCCCTCAGGTAAGGCGACTATAAATTACCCTCAATACCTTACCTCGAAAGCTTTAAGGCTGTAACTGCTAAGAAACACTATTGAAAACAGAGATAACTATCGTGAACTTCCCTCACAACTTATTAAAATGGTTAAAATTAATTATAAGCTGTTTACACAATTCGATAAAATTTGAAACATCGTAAAGAAGTACAACGTAAAGTTTTAAAACTTTTTCGACATCAAAATAGTACCCTTCTTAAACATCTTTAAATTAATAGAGGTTTTCCCTTTAAGTTTTAATCTACTATTCACCGGAATCCTTATAAGGAACATTATGGACTATAAACTAACCTTCCCTACTATAGTTATTATGTTTTGCAGGAATTACAATAATATAAAGAACCACTTTAAATATGACGTTTACCTTACACAATACCATATAGATTGGGTTATTACGCGGTAAATGATAATGATTATGAAAAAGAAAAGGGGGAAATACTAATAATTTTTTTGATAAGATGTTTGACAAGTCAATACTGTATTAAATTGTAATGGGGAAAGCCTACGTTAGCGAAGATATACTTCGTCAATAGGTACTGGTAGCAGTTACGAGCATTAATGAGTTCGAATACGCCTTATAACGCACAAATGCTATTTGCGAAGGCTTTTTTAGCAAGTTGCCTTCCTCGCTTACTATGGTTATAGCGCGTACACTAAACTCGCTTAATATGTATTCCTAAGCCCAAAAATTCCTTAACGTAAATAAAGATGATTTTGCGATGCGTAATTACGTTGACCGTAAATACAAGCGCCTATAACGCTTGAGATTTGGCTCACCGGTTATAAACTAAAGGTAACAACTACGCTAACTCTAGTAAGGCTAAGATTTAGGCTAACCTGTAACTATCAAGATTATTGGCATTATAGTAGTAAGAGATGCTATATTTATGGTAAGTTAGGCTACTAGTTAACTTGGTACCCCCACACCAAACGTAATAGAAAAAAGGCAGTATATCACTCCTTAAACTCCACTGGTTTTAAATAAGAATACTTGAATTAAATCGTAAACTTTAAAGGCAACGAACTAATTGACGGTATTAATGCCCCAAGTAAATTAAATGACACGAGGATACTACTCCTAACGCGGTTGAGTAACTAGCCTACTACGCTTTCCTGTACTGTGTAGGTGATAAAAACCATTAATTTTACTTTATTTAAGCCATTAACCCTTCATACACCTTTAATATTCGTAATTGTTATACAGACCATTCTTTTTGGGATATTATGACTGATATAGTGGTAATAAGATACTAAATAGGAATATATTCGCGGTACGTCACATTAAGGACGGAAAGTATTACAATTACTGAAATTAACCTCCACGATGCTAATATAGCTAAATTTGATTTTGGAACAGGGGAAGAACTATCGTTACTCATGATAACGGTAATTTAAACTGTTATAGGATTAATTATATTTTACATCTTTATGTTCCTTACCCTTTTTTTACTTTGTTTAAAGGATATAAAAACACTGTGCGTTAACGTCAATGTCAACGTAAACAATCTAGTTCCCAACAGCCAGAAGTTTTGCTTCGATTTTATGTAGGGACATTTATGGTTTTATCTTTGAGGCTTAAAATTAGTGGGGTTAAACTTACCGGAGCCGGAGATACGTTAATTACATAGGCGTTTTAACTATCTAGTCATTAATAAGTTATACAATGTTCAAAAGTCCGTAAAATATAAAGATATGGAATACTTAACCCTTAAATCTATTGAAAGAATTTATTACTACTGTCAAACACATACCTAAGCTCCCTGGAGATTTAAATTTAAATTAAAAAACGATAAAGACTTTAATTACAAGATCCTCGTCGATGTATTTTACTTAAAGAACACGCTTATCTGTTATATCATTATTTTAGTAAACCTTTTTTACGGGGCTAAGTTCTTAAAGTCTCTTTCGGTAAAGAATACATAAAACATGTTAAGTATGCTATATATTAATACGTATTTAGGTTTATCTAACGTCGTCATTTACGATACCGGTACTAACTTTACGGTAATGGAGGTTTAGGAAAATGTCAAAAAATGGGTATTTAGTATAAATAGGTACATTTGAAAGCTTATTAAAGTATCGGGAATGTCAAGCGGGTATAAGCCTTACTTCACCGAACGTATAATATCCTTACGTTGGAAATTGAAAGTTTGACGGATCTGGAAACACGCTTATAAATAGTAGTAAAAACGCTAAACGACATTATGGTCTCTGATAGCTTAGTTTTAATACTGCTGGTCTTTGAAGCGTACTTACGCCTTACAAGTGAATTTCCACCTTCGGAAATTACTTAGAAATGTGTTTCGGCTTATGATAAAGCTTTAAGGGAACTACGAAGATAATTGGTACGCCGGCAGATTAAAGAGGCCCTAAACACCAGAAACGGCCTTATAACAATCGAGGTGTTTACTTTGACTTTGTAAAGTGATGTCCTCGTGTGACAAAAGCAGGGTAAATAAGAAAGCCCGTAAAAGATATTAAGTATCGCGAATTTCGAAGTGGTTGTTAAAATTGCTAACGGTTTTATATCCTTTCGAATTACCTAGGTTAAGTTTTATATTAGGGTTACTAACTATAAAAACGTTGAAACTAAACGAACTAGTTGATGCGAATATCTTTTACCCTTTATCGATAAGCTGATAAAACGTCGCCGGCACGAACAACCTTCGAAGAAGAAAAACGATGAAAAGGAGGAATACACACCGGGCTGTATTTACAATACTATTTTTGGTCAGCAGAAAAAAAGGTTAACAAAAACTTAGTATTGAAGCTTTAAATACAAAGGATTATTAAAAAATTTGGTGAACCCTTTAAAGAAAGCGATAAGGTTGAAATTAACAGCCTGTTAATTCGAAAAGTTGTACAGTTCGTATTAAAACCCGATTTTAATATTGAATACCTAAACGTTACGATCTTGAAGTCAAGGATAATTTACGAGGTTAAACGTAAGAGCATAGGAGGCCGTACTAAAATTTACGCCTAATTGCTTAACAATACGGTAATCAAGGCAGTATTGGATTTTACATAATCGCTAACGATTTAAAAGATTACCCAACATTTTGTAATCACTTTAGTAAAAAGTTTACTAACCAAAAGTAAAGGTAAATTTACGCTGAATAGTTAAAATATAACATGAATCTATATAAAACTAGCAACGGATTTATAACGGATCGTATTGTTTAACTATTAAAGGAATTACTTATTATTTACCCCTTAGTTACGGTAATACAATGTATTAACTTACTATACAGATAAGATAACACAGGCGTTCATTAATTTATAACCTACCAATCTCATTTTTAATCACAGTTAGCGATAAAGTATTTAATATACGACCAGAGTTTACTAGCAACGTATGAAAAAAACTTCGGCGTAATAAATATACAAATTAACGATACCCTTTTCGTCGGAATGGCTAGAATTATAACATTAAAATAGCAGGCTATTAAGGATTATAAGTTTTAAAATTGTAAGTTGGTAAAGACTTTGACGAAAGCTATTTGAATTCATTTTAATAGATTGCTAATCTATGTTCTTAGTATTAATTCCGACCTTGGCTTACTCCAGATAAGTTAAGGCATTCATTTGGTTATAATTGACAAGATCAATATGGTTAGGCCCTAAAGGTAGTTGGAATAGCGTGTTCGAAGCAACCATATTATTATTTTATGTTAACTGAAAATCTTTCATAACCTATTTATTGCCGTATAAGTATAAGAACTAATGGATAAGACCTTGATACAGTTTAATAGAAGGTTCGAGTAACAAATACGGACCTTAGATAACGGTATTAATATAATTTTAATGAACGTGTCGAATTCCAAATTAATAATTTTACGGACTAGTCCTTTGTAAATAACATCGACTTATCTTTATAGATCGGATTTCTGATAACCCTTGTTACCGAAAATAAACGGAAAGGCCGATTTAATATTATTGGTTACCTAACTTACTATTACTCCGTAAAATTTAGGATATTAATACGAAGCATATTGATATTAAAGGTCTATGGTGTAATAACGGCCTTTAATTTGGTATACTATTATAGAAAACCCTTAATATAATCAACAGTCAGTTGAGGATTTCACTTATTCCATCTTTTGAAATGTAAATTTAAATCGTCAATGGATTTATATATAAATTGAATAAAAGTAACAATACTTTTCGATAACTTCTAAGGTAAAGTATTTTGCATTTTTTTTCCCTTATACATTCTTGGTATTTTTACTGCCTATTGACGGATTGGTAATTACAGCGACAGTTTAATCAACGTATTTTTTACTTTGTCGAGTTTAATATTACTACTTCTTATCCTAAAAGTAAAACCACATGTTCCTTTATTGAAAAGAGAAGGGAAACCTTTGGCTCTTTTGAACTATATTTTCGGTGTTAATATTAACGTTAACGTCAGAAGTCTTGATATTCTTTAAGTGGATAGAAAAAATTAAGGGATTTGAAGATGTGAAATGTAATCGACTTAAAAAAAATTTAAATTTCCGTTATCTATAATAACGATAGTTATTCGCCTCATCCGAAACCAACTTTGACTCTATTACCATCGTAATGATTAATCCTACTAGCCGTGGTGCTACGTATTACGAATGGCCTCTTATTAAGTAGCTTATTACTGTTGTATCTAAAATAATACCTTGAAAAGTGTAGTCCATGTAACGATAGCGGAGGTTAAAGATATATACAAGGTTAAGGGCTTTATTAGGGCAAAGTTAAAGGTCTTTACTCCCAAATGGTACGGGAAAACGTGGTCATCTAGTTATTAAACCGCGCTCAAAACTTTATTTTAGTTCCATTTAATTTACTTAAAGTTATCGTTACTGTTGATTGGCTCGTCTCCTTCTAAGTCTGAGATTGAATTTAAATAATCCTATTTAAAAGTGGTAGGATACTAGATATAATATAATACCTTTTTGTTATTTCGTTTAGCGAGGGGATAACGAGTTAACTAATAGTTATACTTACTACAAACTTAGTATTTCTTATCACTATTACAGCGATAATTTTTACGATTGATAGGCTCGTTGAAATTTGAACCTTATTAGCACTAACATGGTTATTGCGTTTAATTTAGGGTCGGTAGGCCAGATTAGCGGGTTTGGTATACGCGTTATCAAAATTGTAAGAGAGAAACTTAATTGGTTAAAAAAAACCTTTGAGGTGTTATCTAGACGTTATAAGACGTATTCGAACTCGTTAATTCCCATATCGGCTGCATGTACCTATTCGGAAAGTGTGGCTTTACCAATATAAACTGTTCTCATTACTTATTAGCATAATATTAATTTTTTGAAACATCTGGTTTAATACATCCATTGGTGTTTCCTTCTCTTTCTTCTTTGCTATTATCGTGGTCCACCTTGTAATAGCTTAGTTTGTATAGTATTTTGTAAGCAGGACATCTTGATCGAAGTGAATTTTTATGTTATTTTAAACTTCGATAATGATGGTTTCTCGGGTTAGGAAGGCAAGGTAATAGTCTTTGGTGTACTTGGTATGGATTTTGGAAATAACAAATAAAAACTAGAAAAGAGGACCTGTATTTACTTGTTAATATTTAAAAATGTTATTATTTTCGAATCTAACAGGTTATTAAACTTTTTGTTATACTCCTTTATATCCTTTCAAATTTCGGAGAAGTTTTTAAAAATCTTATATTTAATATTAATCATTCTGACAGGATCTAGGGGTAACTCCCGATATTTATGCTAGTTTTTATTAGTAGTATTTCATAAAAGCTTAAGCCTTATAGCCTTTGAAGTACGGTGCTAAGGATAATGACCAGTCGCCTGGCCCGAGGGGTAAAGTTTTATAATAGGACATATAGTAGGCTCGCTGGTGCAGGTAAATCTACCGTAAAAGGGTTTTTAAGAAGCTTAGTGATTTTGATTAAAGGACTGTGAGGTAATAGGGACCTGAAGGTTTTGAGGGGATTAACATTATTTTTTAATTAGCTGGTTTAAAGCACTAACGTCGAGTACTTTGGCGGCATTTGCGGCTATTACTTTACGCGCCCTGCTTCCTTTAAAAGTAAACTCCGCGTTACCACGTAAAGGTGTTGGATTACCGAGAAGGTTAACAGGTTTTTTATCTCCAGCGTATAAATATACTTAAATTACCTGGAAAAAAAACAGGAGATCCTTTAAATCGCGTATATAGGTGTTAAGGGTCTTTCACACTCTTTTCCTTAGGATGTATGTTTTATAGGTATTTTTAAATCAAGGCTAGTCGAATAAAGTCTTTTCCAACTTAGTAGAGCTTTCCTTTTGCATGCATTTCCCTCGGCGATTAAGATTAGCTTTTAGTTTAGATTAAACAGTCTTTGAAGTTGCCTTTTATATATTCATTATCCAGTTGTTAAAAATCTTACAATACTTATGAAAGCGGGATTAGGTTCTTCGCTGTCGTCATGTTTGAAGATATAGCAGCCGAAGAAATTAGTTAAGTTCTTTTCGGCTATGTTTTTATTAACGTCTTATCTCTAAAGGTCGTGATTGTAATACTTGGCAAAAAGATGTCTGAGAGCTTTAAATGCTTCTTTTCTAGTGGGGTCGGTAATAGCTTTAAAGTAAACTTTTACATTAACTATTTTGACGTTTTGACTTATTTATGATGTTTAGGGCGTATAGAGCGAGGGATGTGCTGATTTGGGAGCGTAGGAACTTGGTGTTTTTGGCGTGAAGTCGTGTGGAAACTTAGCGATTTGACGTTAAATTTCGCGACATGGCTTTTGAGGCATGACTTGGTGTTTTTCGCTTGGAGTGACGATCTTGACGATTAAATTAACGAAGACAGGGTGAAAAAAATTAAAGTAAAAGAAAAGCTTGGTATTGAGGGCAAAGGTTGAAAGTTGTTAGCTGTGAAACTTGGTCGTTTTCTTTACAGTAGTAACACCCGCAATATTAATATCTTAGTCGTTTGCCAACTTGCCGAACTTCAAGAATTCTGACAGTCAATTTTAACCTTTTTAAGAAAAATTCATGAACATTTCTTGGTGTCTTCAATTGCGTTACTGTTGCTACCTCTAAGCTTCCATAAAAACCAACGCAACCTAGAAGTCGCTTTTACTTACTGCCGTGAAAACCGACGCAGTTTATAGTGGCCTTTTGCAAGAAACTTTACTTTACCCTAGCCGTCGTTTAATGTAAAGCGTAAATGGAAAGTAGTTTCTTCTCTTGCTTAGCTTATCTATGCTTGACTTAATAATCACTGATCAGTGTTGGTAGAGCTTTAGATAGTTACAATGTTGTCGATTCGAATCGTGGTCGACGTAACAGTAGTATTGTATTGTTAAAGTGATGGATGTATTATTGTAGGTTTGGTAGACCCCTAGCTAGTCTGCGCAGTCATTTGTATAGCCAACTGCTTGGCCCGTACCTTAATGTAAAGGGCATAAGTACTGTACTTTCTTTGAATCCCATAAAATAGATCCTCGTAAAATAGTACACTCAACTCGCAGTCAGTATAGTAAACTTGACTATAAGTAAAGTTGACCGACTGCACTGAAAATACTACTATTCCAACAATAATCTTTTTATTTTTCAAGTAAAAGGGAAACTAAGAAGCGGACTTGAGTATGTGGATCGTGAATAATTTCATAATTGTTTTTCTAGTCGTTCATTTTAAAAAATAGCTTGTGATTAGGAACGAAATTAATTTTGGCTTTGCCAGTATTTTGACGATTTATTTCCTTAGAAGTAGTGCTTTCTCGTTGTATTACTAGACTTTTGGTAAATATCTTATTGTCTTAATATATGGTATTATTCTTTGTTATATGTTATCTAAGTAAAGATAACAATAGTCAAAGGTATGTAAACGGTTGCGTATTTGATTTATAAGATAAATATAAGGGTTTTCTCTTTAAAAAAGTTCTAGATTTGCTTTTTTTTTTTTTTTTTTGCTAATTATGATACCGTTTTAGGAGCATTATGTTTTCGTTACGTGACTTACATTGCCATATCAATGTCTTTAAATGGTTCTTTGACCGCGCTACTTGCGAAATAATCCAGGTAATTCTATCCGAAATTAATATTGTATTAGGTTTGAAAAATTATTCATTATTAATAGCGATTAGTTGGATGGTAGCAAGTTAACTGGTAAGAAGATTTATAACATATTAATATATTTTACTACTATTACATCAATACTTTTAAGGTCAACAGATCCGCTTGAATTCCGCCTTTTTCTTTGTCCAAAAAATAGTTGTGGCTTTCAGTCGGAAGGTTTTGAATCTTATTTTGAGCGTTAAGGCTTTTTATAATTACGATTAATAGAGTGCGCCAACTAACGGTCTTCGTAATTTCAATATCGAAAGTTGTCAATTTAGGGGTATATATCAACTGAGTCTGTGGTACTAGTTATTAAAGTCGTAAGTGAAGACCATAACTGGTTAACAAAGATTTTATAGATGGCATTTGAGCGTGGTAAGACGTATTTAAATTCGCTAACGCCCGTAACAGTTGCTCTTACCTACTCTCTAAATATGACTTCACCAGTTTAAGCTTTCTCCATTAATTTCTGGTACAACATTGATTTGTCGAGCATCGAATTCAGGATATCTATTAGTATTTACTTCTTTTTTCTTATGAATATTCCTGTCATCTACCTCGTCGTAGCCCAAACCATGTGATTTTAGTTGAAATAGACGTTGTATTCGAAACCACGTTTTAAATTATTATAGATCTACTAAAAACGTTTTACCCTTATTAGCAATATAAGTTAGTAACTCTTGGCGTAAATTTTCTGGAGTTGAGGGAATAATAGGTAAAGACATAAATTGAGAAACTTCATCTATTTGTAAATATTAAGAAATGGCATTATCTTCGTATTAAATATATTGTAAAGCTTTCTATTTAACTTTTATATATATATTGTATTTTCGCAAAGTGCGTTAAAAGCTTGTAGTGAATATTGATTCTTTCAACTGGTTTGTGAGGAAGATTACGATTTCCTCCCAGTAGATGATGATAGTTCCTATATTTAATTTAAATTTCGGTACTTTGAAGTTAAGGTAATGGTGATAATAGCTAGTTTCCCAATTTGAGTACTATAATCTTATTGTAGTATCTATTATATGTTTACGTATTTCAGCCTATTTGTCGTAGAAAGTTTCAGGTATTCAATTATTTTGAGGGATGTTTGAATTAATTAGATGGTTTTTGGTGAAAGTTTGAATGGATTTGACGATATTGTTTAATCAACCGATAGATGGCGTCGACGTCAATTTCTCTGGTTGCTCTGATAGCCGTTACTTCATGCACTCTTTGCTTGTTAAACACGTGCTACTCCTTATCGTATATTGAAACTTGATTGTCTAATAGATTAATAGAGTTTGTACTGTTAGCGCATAAAGCATTAATGTTTACAGGATTAAAAAAAAATCAATTTTAGATTGAGGAGTGGTGGCCCCTTAGACCGCATATATAAATGTTAAAGGTTGTCAATACCCTTTCTTTTACCTCAGAGGTCTTAAAAATTAGTATATTAAAGGCACGTTTCGAATTGGAAAGGTTCGGGTTTTTTTTTTTCAAATCCTAATAGGTTTTTTTTTCTAAAACATAGATCCCCCATCGATTGAACCATTTCGAAAACATAGCCTTGATATCCCTTTAAAGTATCTCAAAGGTATCCATTGTCCAGTGGTTAAAGAATTTACGATATTCTAAAAGGGCGCGGATACAGCGACTAAATCCTTCTCTAAAGACCCATTTTAATATAAACCAGCCGACGTAATTAGTCAGGAATTCTTTGGTGGACATTTTATTAACATCTCATTTTCGTAATTTCCAATTAAAATAATAAAGAAAAAAAATTCGAGGTTTTTAATATTTTTCTTTGCGCTCAATTACACGCAATCTTTACTTGATATTCTAAGCACATCGATTTTGAGATTGAGATAGCGTAATGATTTGATTATTTGGAGTGTGGGGACTTAATTATTTAATATTATATCAAGTGACATAGCTTTTTGGCGTAATTTGGGGATTTATGATGTTTTAGCACGGAGGAGCGATTGTGATGATCGACGATCTCGTAATGTGATAGGAGAAAAAAGAAAAAAAAAAAACTGGTATAGGAATTGAAGTTTGTTCTAGGAGGTATAATATAAGGTTATTTGTTATTGCTGTTTGTAGTCAAAAGCCCTTTGATGAAATCGTAGTTTTTTCGGTTTCAAATTTAAAATAGTAGTACCCGCAGTAGTACTTACTTAGCCGTTTGTTAACTTGATGGTTTTTGAAATTTTTCGCGTTTAATTTAACGCTTTTCTTCACGAATAGTTCGGTGTATATTTATTAGTGTTGTCAATAACGATACCGTCATTACCTCTAGAACACCATGAAAAACCTATATATTCCGGAGTTTTGATTGACTTCTCGCTATGAAGAACCGACGTAAAAGTAGAGGACTTTCGTAAAAGAATGATCTTTTTCCTTGGTATTCAACAAGGTGTATTTTAAAAGTGATTTCTTTTTTAACCCTATCAATTTATAATTAACCTCATAAGTATTGATTAGTATTAATAGGCTTTGCTTGATAAGATTGGAGACGTTTCAATGTTGTTAATTCGACTAGTGGTTGAACTAACAGTAATCTTACGTGATTAAGTGGTAGATGGTTTGTTTTAGGTTTTTCTGACTGCTAGCCGGTCTACATTCTAATTTTTATGGATAATTACTTTGGATCTCCTTTAGTATGAATTGTTTATATACTGTACATAAATTTAAAATCAATAAAATCAACCCAAAAATTAATACACTAAACTAGCAGTCAGCACAGTCAACTTAGTTATCAAAATAGTTGACTGACTGCACAGCAATTAGTACTGTTTCAACACCCTATAAATTGAACTAAGGCTAGGATAATAATCTTTATAAACTACTACTTCTTGAATAATACTAGCTTATTATGATGATTGAGATTTTTATAATAATATTCAAATAATATTAATTACAAGATAGTAATTTGTCATTCCCGGCAACTTAAATCACATAATTTCGATCAAAGACCAAAATATCACACGAATTATACTTGTTCCTGAAGTTTACTATACAAACTATATAGGTTTATTCATTTGGGAAATCATTAATATCGTTTCTAAATAGTCAATATTTCATCCATTTCTGTCATTATTTGTACCCATTTACGAAATTCATTTGAATACCTTTTTAAACTTGGAATAACCAAGAAAAAAACGCTTGATAATCGATGTGAAACATTTTTTGCAAAGCTCATAAATGTATGTCTATTAAGGAATTCCCAATCATTTCTCGTAATAATCACTTGGTGTATAATATCACAAAGGCTTTCATAAATGATATTCTCATAAAAATTTGTAAACAAGTATATGTTAACTACGTGAATTGAAACCTGCGTCAAACAGTTATTTGGAAAAGTTTCAAACAACGGAGGTTCATTATGGAGGCAGGGGTCCTCAAGAATTAAAAAAAAAACTACTAGGTTGGTGACAATAAAAACAGAATGAACTGGCGTGGGTAAATTATGTTTGTATTTCGTGACTGAATTTTATCAATGATAAAGTATTGAATTTTAAGATTTTAAGTGATAAGATGCGAAACTGTTATATCAATAACAGTATTCATGACATAAGAAAACACTTGCGATACCGGATAAGTGTACTACATGATTCATTAATACAGGCTGTGGCACTACAAAACTAACAAGCCATTTGTATTAGAATAGCATTCGAGTGCATTAATTTTGGAGAAAATTACACTGACTGAAAGTTAATTTCAATATAGTGGCAAATCTATTGTAATGTACAGGCCAAGAAATTGCCTATACAAAATAGTATGCAAACTAGCTAGTAGTCAACCAAACTTAAAACAAGCATCAATCCACTACTTGACTTTTTCAATACTACTATTACTTTAACAACACTACGAATAGACACCGGTGCACCGTTTAATGTTCTTTTAACACTAAAACCATTGATCTTAAATGTATCAAAAACAATTTTAACTATTTTTACCATTACCGAAAAGCTTGTTTAAGCTGATATGAGGGTTAAAGAGTAGAAAAATTGGTTAATTGTTGGATTGAAACCTACATCATTTTCCTTGAAGCATTCTATACAAAGCGATTTTATGGAAGATGAGAATTCTATAACCAATAGTTTGGCAAGTGTTTCACGAAAAATATAAAATAAATATTGGTCTAGTTAATATTTTAATCATAAGTAGCGGCGAATATGATAAGGATTCTCATGTTTAAGAGTCTATAGCAATAGAGAATGTATTAATGTAATCAATACCACAATTTTTCGTAAAGTCTAGTATATTTATTTCCATATTATACCTTTTTATTCAATGGTTACTATCGGTCTTAACATTGATAAATTTTCTTCGTAGCTAAAATATCGCGATAATTGTGCCTCTTCAATATTTTGAGTACCTTAAGAATTAACATGCTTCTTATTTTACTCTGGAAATAGATCTTTCACTATTTTGTATTAAAACTCTTTAAAAAAATTTTACGGCTAGTTATTCGTTTTACTTGCTTATGAAAAGCATAAACTAGATTATGTTGATATTAACGCCAGAATTTTCTTACAAGCTGTTTTCTTTTCTCTTATTTTTTGATTGATAACTTCGTTTTGCCCTAAAGTCTAAATTATCCATTGAATTGTTGGAGGGAATGCATACCTCGATGGATTCGAGTATAGTTTTTTCTTCTTCTACAACGATAGAATTTCGGTATCCCTCGATAATTCTTCTATACACCGTTAAACTAAATGTGCTAACTATTTTCGTAGTAGAGTTTCCTGGACTTTATGGTAAAGAAACTATAAAATTTCATCGGGTTTTCATTATGTTAAAGAACTCATATGAACGAAGAATTTCATTTTCTTATATGAAACTAGGTTTTTAAGCTTTTCATTACTTTATTAATGATATATCAATGATAACAGTAAATCGAATGTAAAGTTCAAATTGAATTCTTGTTAACGATTACCATACACATTTTTTTTTGAAAGTAAGGACAGTTATCGAAATTAATATGTTAAGTATTGATCATATTGTTAACCATCTAATTTCCTACAATAAAAACTACGTACAACAGGTGATTCCTTACATAATTTGGCACCTTTACGACGACTATCCTAAGCCGCATCTATTCAAATATCACTCTTTTGAAGAATTGGAAGTTAAAAATCCCCATAAATCAGTATAATAAAGGGAACTTAAAATTAAAAACATATTTGAAGGTCGTTTTTCTGAATAACCAGTTAACAAGTTTATATTTTCCGTTCAAAGTTTAAGATGAAACAGTATTCGCCATACGTTTGATAAATTTGTTGTGCATATCACACAGGGATTTTTGTCCTGTACCTCTGGAGATACTTTATCTATTACAAAATATGAAGTTATAATATACGTCTACAGTAATTGGTCTCGATTTGAACAGTTTTTTTTACGATGATTTGCTTTAAAAAATATGAAGGGTCCAAACTATATTTTCTTCCTTAACTCTTCTATATCATGAACTATTTTACTAAAGAAAACCTTTTACAATTAACAAAAAATACGAATAAAGTCGAGGTACTGTTTTTCTTAATCTTTCGGAATATTATCAAATAACTAAAGAGATTCTTCAACTAGATTCAGGCTATTGCTAACAAACCTTATATACCAAAAGAAAGTATCAAAGTTGTCGGTAAGTTCTAAAACCTATTCACGTGAAATAAGGTATTCAGAAGAGTAATCGTTAGATTGGTAAAGCTGTAGTAAAAGATGATGTTCCAAAGGAGCATCTAGAGGTGCACGCCACAGGTGAGGGTTCTTAAGTCCTCAACTAGAGCGTGCTACTCTAGACCGCTCCACGTATTGCCGTTCGGTCTGGTATAGCCATTCCAGACCAATCCATGCATGGAGCACTTTGCGTCTTGCAAGAGTGCAACCTGCAGCGTAACACGTTATTGTACACTCTGCAGGAGTGCACCCTGCAATACAGTGTACTACTACTTGCCCTATGTATACTATCTATGAGGGTATATAGTAATATTCACAGAAGGTTTTTCAAAGATCAATAGAAATGAGAGAAAAAATATTTAGGGTTTAAACAATAAGTTAATAGTTTATTATAGTAAGATTTCTTTTGTCAGTGAAATTATGAACTCAAATAAAATGACTAACTTGGATACCTTAGCTATATGTCCTTAAAAATAAAAATATATTTGTACGATACTTTTGATTATAAGAGCACCGAAAAAAAGTTAAGGTATCATAAATCATAACAAATTGAACTATAATTTCAACTGTCCTTTATTTTATAGGTTAAATTATCTTACTTATATATGAAATGCACGGCAATTATTTCGTTGTATTTCGACGTAGGAAATCCATTCTTTGTCGTTTTATATATGGCAAAATGAGGCTAAATCAACTTTTAAATTATATATAAATTGAAGCTCATCCATTTTAAACCAATATTATGATTTGGAAATAGAGGGGGAATGAATAAGACTTGAGATTAAGTTTTAATAGTTGGATGGTAAAATTAGATTATGAAAAACGGAACTATATGTTTCTGATACGGACTAGAATTAGTTGTTTCGACAGATAAACGTTCAAAATCAATATTTCAACCTTAATAGTAAATACCATAAAACACAAGTAGCCGTAACAACCAGCTTTGAACTGTCAAAAGAATTTATACAACAATTCTTAAAAGATTACGAATGTAAATTTCACATAGAGTAAGTAGCATTATAAAATTATAATACTTTTTGTGGCGAGAATGAACTTTACCTTTATTTCCTACAATAAATCCCGGTACATAATACTTTTTTTAAAAAATTAGTAGATTATTTGCCACTATATTCATTCTCGTTAAGATGGGGTTGTATATTCTAATCATGAACCTTGTAGATCTTTTTTCAGTGTTTTGTATATAATTTAATAGTATAGTTTTTGTTAAACTCAATGATTCGCTGGTTTAAATTCATAAACTTTTTTTTTATTTCTTTTAAAGCTTAGAATTTGCTGATATTGCTCCTTACAGTCTACTTTCATCTTGAAAGAATGTCTAAAATTCTCCAAGGGGTAAGTGTACTGCTTTTCTTTGCTTACTTAATATTCGGACTATGTAAAACTAAAAATTCCCGGGTCATTACAAGTCAAAATTTGAAATAAGTAATTAATATCCTCAACCTGATAACATTAATGGATAGGACTTTTTTTATTCTCAAAGGCTTCTATGAAAAGTTGAACAAATTGGTGTAAAGGGTGTAAAAAGCAAAGTATTTCAAAACATTCTTGTTAGTGAACCGGTTGAATACATTCACAAGAACCAATTGGTTTCAAAAACACATTGAAATGTATTCTTAACGCTAACAATAACAACTAAAAGGTCCAATGTAATAGAAGAAATAATCATCCGGTATATCTTAATATAGGTTCGTATAATTACTAAAGTCTTTGCCAACCATGATCGATTAAAAAATGGAAATGATTGATTATCGTAAATGATATATTTGTCTTCATTTTTTATAATTCGTATAGGACATCGAAACTGACATTACTAATAACACATCATTCAATTGTATTGACCATAAGTTTACATTTGGAAAAGTCAAATTTTGTAAATTTTACAACGAGTATTACTTAGTTTTTGATGGTAACCTTTTATCTTCAATATTACCTAAGAGGTTTTTGGTTCTTCTTCTAGTTATAATTCTAATATCATCTTTATCAACTCTGTATTCGTTTCCGGCTTCAATTTTGACTTTATCTTCGACTTCGTTTTAAGCGTTTAGGAAAAGGACTTAAAGCATTCCTTCAACTCAGCTAATATTCTATTCTATATTATCCAAAGCATTGATAGCTCTAGCTTTAACTTCTTCTTAGCTAACTCCTTAACGTTAATGGACTGTAACTCTGACCATACTTTAACCCTACGCGTATCCCAAGCAGCCTTTCATCTAATCTTTACTAAAGCTTCGGAGTTTAAGGTCTGATTACTAAGAGGACCTGGGGAGCTAGGCCCTTCTTTGAAGCGAAGTAAACGAAGGGACATACTCAAGTGAAGAGCCGGTGGGGCCTAAAAGACCGACAGGTCTTCCAGGGCCGGTAGCGATACCGGTCCTTTACAATCAAGCAACATCATTATTGGCTTTTTGGTAAAATAGGCCTGTTGGTAAAAATACTGATCCACGTGGTTCTGAGGATGCGAATACCATGGAAGCATTTGAGGCATATTCCAAAGTATGAGAAGGTCCGGATGATACAGATATATTGAAAGAAGCAAAATATGGTGTAAAACTGGAGCATGCGCCTCCAAAGAAAGGAAAGCGTAAACGCATCAATCACGTATTCAAATTATTATACATGGAGATATTTTCTAGGTTTGTCGATTCTAGAATATACCTAGAATGTTCCTCGAGAATCTCTTGATATATAATTACCAGAATCCTTCTAAATCTCGATTATCACGATCCAGACCTTATATTAGCAAGTACCAATACATATAGATGAAACTAGCTGTTACCCTCATTTTGATTCCCTTATACTCGGGTGGAATTCCTCATCGCCGGAGTATTCCTCTTCTCTGGAGTTGAGTCCTGTGTACCGACAGTATCTGCTGTACTTCAACACTATCGCAGGCCAGGTACCTTGGTACCTTTTGAACCTTTAGCATTCTAGATAGCCGGGTGAACGACCCCGACGCTCATGGTTCCAGATCGGTTCCCACGTCTCGCCGGCATCCGCCGGGCCCGTCTGCCCCGTAACAATGCGGCGATACACATCCATCCGACGACACAGACCGAATGCTGCTTTTTTGATGGATGGACCTGCCTGCCTGCCTGCCTGCACGCCAGATCTCATGACCCGCTTGTCTTTTTTTCAGCAAGATCGACTGTCGACATAGGGAGATAGATGTCGGGGGGGGGGGAGGCGGGGGGGCACAGCGCGCCAACATTGAAATGCCATCCAAATTCCAATTTCACAAACTCCCCACCCACTACTGTGCTGTAAACACCATCCAGCCACAGTACCGCAACAATGATGCAGTAATGCCCTGGACTGGGCGATAAACTCAGTTGCTCCATGAATCGATCAAGCATGGGACAACGGCAATCATATACAAATAATACATGTAGTTACCGTAGCCAAGCTACGCGAGCCTCTACAAGCTCGCTTATGCGGCGACTCTGTAACCCAACCAGGCGTCCAGGTCAAACCCGTTCATGAAGGTTGGTTTGTTGATACTGGCCGCTGTAGTTAGTGCCTAAATTGGAGGGGGGGGGTGGATAGGAAGAAGATCCCAATGGAAACAAAAACTCCCCCGACCAAAAAAGTAAAGCTGTTGGTTGAAACGTGGTTGCAGCAAGTCCAAAGGACATATTCAACCCGCTTCATGCACACAGAATAGGCGCACACACCATCTCGTATCGATTCAACATCCTCAACACCACCACCACCACCACCACCACCACCTTCTCTTGCTACCACAGCAGCCACCGCACAACCTCACAACCTCGCAAAGCAAAGTGACTCCCCACCTTCTCCGCAATCGCATCCACACGCCTCCACGGCCGGCAGGTCCGGGTGGCCGACCGGGCACGTACCATGATGGGTTCGCACTCGATCATGTTGGCGGCAGTAGGTAGGACGGCGGCCTACAGGCCACGCAGACCCCTCGCATCATGGGCAAGACTGTATGTATGGTACAGTCCAGTGCCGACAACAGCAAGCAATATCGTTCTGATTGCTTCCACATACTTCGTAGGACTATGGATCATCTCTCGGGAAGTCCTCGCAACAGCATGACCTTCTTCCCCGCTACACAATCTGATAGATGAGGGCCCGTCGCCACGGCCGACAAAAACCCGGGTCGACCAACCAATTTCCGATGACCAACCAATCAGCTTTCTCATGCCGACTTCTCAGATCATTGCCCCTTCCCAATGCCAAGATCGTGGTTGCGCGCCGCGAAGGCATCGTCCCTAGGCCGCCACACTTACCAGAACTCTGCCTCCTCCTGGCACGGTGTCCCCCCCATCCCTGGTCCGGGGCAGTACAACAGTGCGAAGAGCAGTGGCCAGCGGAAGGCGGGAAGCCACGGCCGCAGCGGCGGCAGGCGGCCCTGTCGTCAAGCCCGCATCCTCCGACCAGCACTCCCGCGCACCCACGGCGGCTGTGCAGCCAGGGTCGCAGCTATCACGGCCGGGCGTCAGCGGCAGATGCTCCGGGACGCGGACGCGGGGCGCCCGGATGCCTGCCTGGCTGGTGCGCCTGTGGCGGTCGCAGCTGGGGGGGGGGGGTACACTCACGATGCGACAGCCTCGTCTCCCTGCGCCGTGCGTTGTCTGGCACCGCCGCTCCAGCGGTTTCGTCCCGGCGTGGGGGGGTGCTGACCAGCGCTACTCGTGTTGGTGGGGATGTCTTCGGGCGGCATGGTTGTTTTTCCAGGCGATTTCTTCAGGCAGGAAGTGACGTTTGCGAACTTGCAGCCGTAATAGCAGCTGTGGCACGCGGTCAGCAGGTGGGCGACGCATGCTGTTGTGGCACTGTGGCTTACTGTTCCACACCCTCGGATCCTTGGTTGCTGCATTTCAAAGCGCAGTGGCCCCAGCAGTCCTCCGTCGCTGGTGGTGTGGGACCAGGCGGGCCCGTTCCCGTCCTTGTGTGGGTTTCGGTAGGAAACACAACCGAGGTGTTGGTCTTGGCTGTCTTGTCGTCGATGAAGTCCTCAGCCACGTGGGCAAACAGGCCAGGCGCCGTGATCGAAGGGTCGACGGGCTCTGTAGCGACGACCGTGACAAGGACCCGAGACACCTCAGGGGGAGGCGCCGGCAAGGTCGGGGCAGGGGTAGAACAGAGAGACAAAGAAGGGAGAAGGGTGAGGAGGATGGCGGGAAGGTTGGGGATCTGCATCTTGGATGGCTGCAGGAGATGTGGGGCCTCGAGAGCAGGATCTGCAGCTAACGACTGTGAGCAAATAGGGGGCGTATCAATAACGATGGGCGGCGTGCGGTGCAGTGCAGAGGAAACGACAACAGGATGGTGGATGATGTTCCGAGGAGAATGTGCCCAGGGGAGCGAGCGTGTTGTGATGATGAGATCAACACGACCACGACCACGACCCAATCACACCCAGCTTGCGAGGGCGTTCTTTCCTGCCACCATGGCATGGCAAGTGGCGGTGACAACCTGCGAATCTAGCTTCGGGCCTTCCCTTCGTGACGATATGCTGTCGTCTGGATGGCTGGAGGCGTTCTTGCCACCGAGTATATCGCAATGGTACAGTGAGCAGAACGAACCTGCCTGGGCAGTGTGACTTTTCCATTCCAGTAGCGCTGTCAGTATCAGCCGGCAGCAAGACTGGCCGCCATCTTGGCCGTACAGTGCACACCTAGCAGCATGTCCAATGTTAGAAGCCCAGGTCAGGCCAGTGGTTCCAGGTAGGCAGGAAGTCCAAGCCCATGCCCTCCTCCCAACCCAGGGCACTGCTACCTCCTCCTCCTCCTCCTCCTCCTCCGTCTCCCACCCCTCCCGCCGCAGCGCCCAGGCCGGTGCCAAACGCTCCGCCGTCACCACCAACATCGAACTCACCCCCAGCTCGACTCAGCGTCTCGACGATCTGATCACCGCTCATACTGCTGAACGGGAACAGCTCCCCACTGCTAGCGCCACCACCACCGACCCCAGCGCCAGCAGGAGTCCAGCTCGCCGCAGTGCCGGGCGCCTCGTACGGCCCCAGTCCAGAGGGCGGCGCACGCGGCGGCGGCGGCGGCAATGCGAAGCCGCCTAAGGTGCTCAAACCGGGCGTCGTCGCGCTCTTTCCCGCGCCGCCGCCGCTCGCACGGAAGCCCTGCAACGACACGTCCGCGTACACCGAGCCCGGGCCCCCACGGGCCATCCCCGGCACACGCGGCCCCCGCGCCGCGACGGCCGCACCCGACTCCGCCGCGGCCTTCCGCACCAGGATCCGGAGGTACTTGGCGTACAGCGGGCACATGCCGTTGCGATGCCGCGTCACGTTCCCGATCTTCTCGAGCACGTCGCTCAGCTCCTCGATCAGCGTGCGCACGGACGGCGCTAGCGACGCGGCCGTGTTGGACGAGGCCGATGTGGACGAGGCGGCGATCTGGCTGCTGAGGCGCAGCGCGAAGCACGCCGCGAAGGACACCATGATGGCCGTGTTGTTGGGCATCGAGAAGAGCTGCTTCTCGCCCTGCACGGCGGCGCGCATGACATTGAGTGCGGCGGAGAGGCTGGCCGTGCGGAAGAAGTGCCGGACTTCGAGGGTCGCGGACGGCGTGTTGATGACCGACGAGTAGATGGAGAGGCGCGTGTGGGTGACGAGGATCTCAACGTAGGGCGGGAGGCGGTTTTCTGCCAAGTGCATGTCAGCTTGGAAAGGGGTGTGGCTGGCGTGGAGGACATGGACGCATGTGCGTAGGGAAGCCGGCCCTGGTGGCCGAGGGAGACGGATGCTTGGGAAAGGTGGGTTGTGGCAGGATGGTATGGAAAGAAGACGTACGAGGCCCTTGGCCGATGGTCTGGCCCCACTCGAGATACCATTGCTCGAAGAACTTGTCGACGGTCGTTTGGATCCTGCCCGTGGTCAGTCCGGAGTCCTCGCGGGAGCAACACCAGGGGCACCAAGACTCACGATTGTGCAATAAGCGACCCATCCGTCATGCCCTCCGTCGACCCATTGCACATGGACCGGATCGTATCGAAGACACCATCCAAGTCCCGCCTCAAGACCGCCATCGACACCAAGGCTCCATCCATGCTGTCAGCAATATCCGAGATATGCCACCGGTCCACCTCCCTGATCAGCGGCGTCATGGGCAGCGTATACGGCCTCCCCCGCGCAAGACACATGCCCCTCTCGAGCACGAACAGCGCAATCCAGCACCGCTCGCGCCGCCGCAACAGCCGCCGCCCCAGCTCCGAGTTCGGGTCGACGTCGCCGAAGCCGCCCGAGCGCAGCGCCAGCTCCGGGTCGATGCAGTCCTGCCGCAGCAGGTGCGTCGACCCGTTGCGGAAGCGCTCGCCCGGCATCGACAGCTTGCCCATCTGCAGGTCGATGGCAATGGTCGTGGCGAGCGCAACGAACCAGCACGTCTCGTCGTCGGTGCTGTGCACACCCGGGCCCATCCACGGCACGTTGATCATGAAGGCCAGCACGATCTCGGCCGAGCGGTGCCGCTTCTGGCAGACGCGCGCCGCGAGCGTCTTGACGTGCCGGCGCAGGCGCTTGGACAGCGCCGCGGCGGATTCGATGAAGAGCGCCGACGAGGCCATGATGGTCGTGAAGAGGAAGGGCGAGCGGCCGCGCGTCCAGGGGGCGTTGTAGATGACCGGGTCGAGGCCCCAGCGGGTGTGGGAGAGGTTTTTGTGGAAGCTGGCCGGGTGTCAGCGGGGAGGGGGAGAGGAGCTCAGGGAAAGAAGGGCGCCCACAAGTCAAATAGCATCTCAGCCTCGGCCTCCGTCACCAAGCCCATGTCAATCGGGTCATAATCCTCGCCACGGTCGACATTGAAATGAGTCGTCCCGAAAAAGGCCTGCACCTGCCGCATCTCCGCAAGCAGTTCCTCCGCCTGCACACTGCCACCCGCCGGCCCGGGCAGCACCGCCGCTGTGCCGGGCGACTGCACATGGCTGCCCGACTCGGGCGACAGATGCAGGTTCGACGCGCGCGCCAGCAGCTGCAGCGGGTTCTCGGCGTCGTCGACCGCCAGCCGCTCCTCGGGCTGGACGGCCTTGTCGCGTCCACCAGCCTGCCGTCGCCGCCGCCGCCGCTGCGGCTGCTGTGGGGAGACGGCTGACTCGCGGCGCCGGCGCTGGCTGCCGCGGATGTTCGGCTTGCGGTCGCGCCGGTCTGCGGGGCTGATGGGGTCCTCGTCGTCCTCGTCGTCCTCGTCGGACGAGGAGTCGTCGTCTTCCTGGTCGCCGGCGCTGGACGCGGTGGCGAGGCGCGGCCGTTTGTTGCTGGCGCCGCTGGCGCCGCCGCGGCCGTCGGTAGCGCCGCTGAGCGGGGCCTCGTGGCTGTTGGCGAGCATCGTCTTGAGCTCCACGATGGCTTTGCCGGCGTCGGTGCTCTGCACGCCCGGGCCGACGCGCCGCAGCGCCTCCTCGACCTGGTAGAGGGCTTTCTCGAGGCCCTTGCGCTTGCTGGCGTACGGGTTAGGGGCGGGGGGGGGTGACGTCGTGGCAGGGCTTGCACAACGGCGACGGACGATGGGCTGGGCGGTGGGAGGAGAAGACGAGGAATCGTCGAGGGGGCGGCGACTCACTTCTTCACCCCCTTCCTCCTGCCAACGTTGAACGTCGGCCGGACGCACTCGCTGCCGGCCTGGACACAGCGCCGGCACCGCACCGGGTCGGGGCCCTTCTCGCACCGGACCTTGCTCTTGCGACACGACATGCACGCGGCGATCTTGAACGAGCGCTCCGACGCCGGCGATGCGACCGAGCCGCCGCCACCGCCGCCGCCGCCGCCATGGCGGCTGTTTTCCGGGCTGGAGGAGGTTTCAAGGCGGAGGACCGGAGGCTGCAGCTGCTGCTGGTGGTGATGCTGGTAGTGGTGATGGTGGTAGCCGCCCTGGGGGACGGCGGAACCGCTGGCGGGCTGGTTGGACTGGACGGTGACAGAGTCACGGATGTTGTGGAGCTCCATTTGGAATTCGAGAGGAGAGCCGGGGTCGTGGAGGTATTTATCTGAAGACGGACTACGGAGCCCTGCTCCGCAAAGGCAAAGTACTGTGCGACTTGGACGTGAGACCCGCCTCGGGGCGCAAATCTGGGGCGAGAAAGATGCAAGATTCAGGAGCAACGAGGAAATCGGAGTTGGGCGGCTTGTGTTGCATTCACGGCCGGCTCTACCCCGGGCGTATTTCGGTCTACCTCGGCTATCTACGCGGGATTATACGGAGGATCCGGGACTGCTTATTAGGAAGGCAACAGATCCGCAGGTTTCTACTACGGTAATAGTCACAAGTCCAGTTAACTATTAGTAATTTAATTTATTCAAGTTGAATATAGTAGACCTGATTTGATCAGATAATACCATTTTTTTACAAAAGCCTTGTTATTCGATTGAATTTTATTAGTTGAATGAAGTAATTAAAGACTCAATGTGTTTCAATATGTGAATACTAAGAACAATATTTGGTTTTTAATACAGTGAAAAAAACATTAGATAGTATCTTTCACTAGTTTAAAAGGTTGAAAAGGAAACATGTTATCAGTTTAGCTATTGTTAATATAATTTTATCTGTAAATTGTAGTTAACTTTATTATTCTTTAACTTTACAATCTCTTTTCACCTTACTTTCACCTTAACCTCAACTTTAATCTTCTCTTTAACCATCTGCCCGTATTTTTTTTTGTACCGCGCGTTGTAAGTTTGTTGTAATTGTATATGAGATGTACGTTAATTTCTTATGAGTAAATGCGAATTGCCCGTTTTGGCCTACATTTTATTTAGTCACCTGTTATGCTACGTTGTATTCGCATTTATGCCGCGTAGCCTATTGAAACACAGCCTGTTGAGACCTCGCTTTCCTTTATAGTTCCTGTTCTTATTATTTTATTTCGAATACATTTGCCGTTCGCTTCTTATTCTGGAACTATGTTTCGCCTCTATATATCATGCCCTTTTGTATATGCTAAGATGGAGGTAATGCCAGACTGAGCTAAGTGTATAAAAGAATAAATGACAGAAATGAATGCAGCATTTATTGAGTATTTGAATTCTATTAATATAGGCTTATAATAACAAATTAAGGATAGTCAAATTATGATGGAAAGCTGTTTTAATATTTTTGGCGTAGTTTAGAGTATTTTTAATTTGACGTCAAGCGCTGTTGTAGTTATAGGCGTGATGATTAGCATATGCCAGTTATATAGTTTTCGCTCACTGGCAGCTTTCGTCGTTTGAAGCGTAAAGAAATCAGTGTGCATGATTTGAGTATTATGATACCCTCGATTTAGGTATCGTTATAATAGGTCGTGATGTGGTTTTCATAGATGTATGGATCTTTTGAGTTTGTTTGTAAAGTATTACTATATTGAACATTAATATAAAAATTTACATTCTTTTAATTTTTGAAACATTGTTATAAAGTTAAGCTATTTTTGGTAGAATATAAAGTTTTCAATTAAAAGCGATTGAATTGATTTTTTTAAGTTAAAAAGCTATTATAAATATTTTCACGTAACTTTTTTGGATTGATTAAGGTCGCATTTGAAAGAAATTAAGATAATCAATTTTTGTACCACAAGACTGTATAGATAACAAATATAGCTTTGATAAGAATATTCAAATTAAATTGTAGGATATTTAAGTGATAGGTATTATCAAAAACTATACTACGAATTGGTATAGTGTTTTGATCAATATATGAAGTTTATTCGACTTAATTATTAACTAAATTTTGCGTTCGCCAAGCTATAATCAAATTTTATACAACTACATATACTAAAGGAAGAAATATAAATAATTTTGTTCATTGTCGCCGATCGCTAATCTCCCCCTGATGAGTTCATCATTAACCAGAGTTATAAAAAGTATGATTGTAGTAATCGTAAGGAAACTTTCAATATAAAAAAGCAAGTTTATTTGAAGATCAAAAAAAGGTCTTGGATAAATTAATGTAAGGCTGGTTATTACTTTGATCGCAAAAGATGTAAAGTTTTCGATAAACGCAAGAATCGTTACTATAAAAGTCGCAATAATGATTGTTTCAGAAACCTAGAGAGTCGTTATCACTTTAAAAATGATTATCGCTATACGCGGCACGGGGTTAGTATATATAATATTGAGTTGGTTAAGGAAGATGTTACCTAGTCTAAATAGAGAAAATTTGAACGTTATTTTTACCTTTCAAAGTAAGGAGGGTTTTATAATAGGAATATTGAATCTTTTAACTAAATGAGCCTATACTTATGATAGTAAAGTTTGTACCTTATACAATGCATTCTTTACATATTGAAAAATAAAATCGGCAAATGCAAACTATGTGTTTACGGGTTATAAAAAAAGGATTCGTTATATGAACCACCTTCCTCAGGATGCCAGATTGTAGGATGTTACGTTATATACCAAGGACTTGAAAGTTATTATTGTTAAGCGAATTAAAAAGGAGGTCACCTTGGTTATAATTAGATATCGCTTGTTATTAATATTTATACGCGGGAAAATTTCAGGTTAAAATTGTACTAATTTCCTTAATATGGGTATACGAAAGAATTCCATCAAAAAATCTTTGTTGGACAAATACTTCCTTAATTGTAGTGAGACTTAGGATTCGTGAATTGAATATTAAATGATTTTAGGATTTAAAGTATTATTGTAACAATTTATCACGAAACTGCACTGAGTTTACCTGGTATTTGAATATAAAATAAATGTTATATTTAGTCTTTTGAAGGAAACCATGTATATTTAGATTCTAGATTCTCTGAATATTGGAGCTTTCTTTTTAAATTATTGGTTTAAACATTGTAATACCGATATTCTTATATCGAAGAACGTGGTACACTTGGAAAATATTTAATTAATGAGTTATTTACTATTCATAAAGCCGTTTCGAGTCCGATAGTATATAAAGATTTATCGATAGTTACTATTAGTATATAATTACTAGAGTAAATTATTTTTTTCCTTTGAAATACGCTAACTATGCTTAGTGGTATTTATTTATGTTTAAAGTTGAATATTTAAACGTATTAAATGTTATTATAAACTTAAGTACCCCTATAGTAATCCAGTTACATAATTTAACCACCATCACAACTAATATTTTAACGTATACTCGTTTTAGAATTATACCAGAATATGAGGACACTAGTTATTTGTATACTCTTTGGGATAATATTTTATCGGTTTTTTCATAGATTGTAGGAATAGGAAATATAGTATTTAAGATAGTTTATTCTATATTGAAGGCTATTATATAGATATTATCATATATCGCGATAATTATTAAGCGGCCACGCTTCAAATTTCACCCTTTCAGAGTGCACAGTAATGTGCCACTTTGCAAGATGCACTCTAACAGAGTGTATAATAGCGTGCCACTGCCCAGAAAGGAGATAAGCAAAGTATATGATAGAGTGCCACTGCTCGAGTGAGAGCTTATAAGCTTTCACCTGAGGCGTGTACTCTCCGGATGCCTTTTCTCTATTTCATATTACTATTCACTTCAATATAGACTACCAATCTTTACCATTATTTTTCTACTTTTTAAGTTCACATAAATAGAGAGAAAACTTACCGATACTAATCAGTATTCAACTTGGTTAACAATAGGTAGCCTTAGAAAGTAGAGATAAACCCAAGTGAAATATTTATAGCTTGATTCTGTAGCGGTTTCAACTTTCTATGCTTTAATACTACGCATTATAAGAATTATACGAGAGTGTACAAAGACCGTAAAGCAAATTCATTTTAAGAAGAATAACTTCACTACGATATCATTAACTCGATTAGTGCTCTGTCTACTGAAAAACTCGTTATGCTACTATTAACTAGGTTAGCGCTTTGATATATCTGAGAACTTTTTGAAGAGCGTCCTATCACGTATCTGCTACGCAAATCATCAAAATCCGGAACCTTTTATTAGGACCCATCGAATCTGAACATAGCTTCCAAACCGATCATAAATTTCGAAAGCAGCTAGAATACAACTTTTGGGATATCCTTACAACTAATACATGCCCTAAAAACAAGAATTAAACCGCCAACTAAACGTATACCACAAGAAAACACAATCACCAAGCCTTACACATTATCTAGAATTGCACACACATACATATACCTTCCTATATCCTTTTCCTCGTTACCACTACACCGTTTACATTTCCTCGTTTGCTTTATACCGTTTTTTAAAATTTTCTAGTTTTGAGGTTTTCATTTGGTGATTATTCGATTTATATAAAGTTAAAAATATAAAAAGGTTAATTTAGATAGTCTAACAAACTTGAAATTACGTTTAATTTATACCTTATTTGGAATTAATTTATATTCATAAGCGTTCAACGTTTTGGTTTTAGTGGTTTTTTTATATCTCATTTTCATTTTAGATATATTATACGATTTAAGTCAAACTTTACCCTTTTAATTACAATATTTCGAACGTACCCAAATCGTGTTTACTATGTAAAACCAATATTTACACCAATTCAATATTTCTGTTATACGAAGAAACCAACTTCCACAACACTTAGATATACTTTATACTTTTATAACTGTAATTTAAGTATTAACAAATTAGGATAAATCTAACGAATACTTTGATCTTTTATTTTAATATATAGAGATTAAGAAATTCGTTTCACAAAAGATTTACCTATGACTATAAGATAATATTATCAACGTACCTGTTAAAGATATAAACTTCTATACAGTAATCACGTACATTATAACCAGGACTTTTCGTTATGAAGAGTAAACATACTAACGATTTGATATATTGGATGGTTTGAATAAACGGGTTCTCAAATTATACGATGGGAATATAATATACGTTATACAACTTTATTTCAAAGTCTTATATATATAGCTACTAAACGGAAGAATTAATATTTTGAGAGGTAGGAACAGCCGTTTCTTGAAAGTCTTATTTAATACGGCGCAACTTACGGATATAGGGAACTAAGAAAATAATGACGTATATTAAACAGATTTTGTTAAAGTGAATTATTTAAAGAAATATAAGTAATAGGTTTTAAAAGATATACAAATAAAATAGTAATAAGGAAATATTTTACAATTATAGAGTGTAGCACGTTTTAACGATTTTACCGCGTCACAAGTAAGGTATAAAGAGTTCTAAGAAAAGGAAAAACAATTAAGAATATTATCTGTCACGCGGATATAATACATATCTACCCCTATACGTATACTGGATAAATTATAAAGACTAAATTACTGTCCGAACGTAATTAATACCTTTTTCAGCTGTAGTAACAGCGGCCTAAACAACGGAAACAACAATTCTAGAAATAGGATAAATTGCATAAAACAATAATACAAATTTTACCAACTAATCCCTATTAATTACGACTCCTACCAAGACTTTTCACTATGTTGTTTACCTATTCATTACAGTAAACTTATAAACCCTACGAATTTCATCAAATTACAAAATAAGAACAGGAATAATAATAGTTCACTATACGATGTATTAGAAAATATAATCCGTATATTACTAAGCATGAATTAAGGATTAAATGTTAATTCGTCATAATTTTATGTAAATTTACATTGTATACTCATTAGCTATGACGAGAAGTAATACATATTCAGTTTCATATAAGTAAATATATTTAGGAAGTATTGTAATGATATAAAATTGTATTTCGATACTGAGATAAATTACTGGTCTTACAATAGGGATTTAAAGGGGATTATTTTGAAATTCGTTGGGAATTATCGTAAAAACACTTACATAACCCTACAGGAACTACTTATTACTTTAATAGTAAATTTCTGAAAATATTAGGTAGCTTGGAAACCAAAATATAAAGAATACGAATTATGTACTAAGCAATTACAAAAATATACTGCGAAAACAATAATTTGAACCATAATTAATTTAAATTAGAAAATTACTTAACAGATTTTGATACAAACTGTAAAATATTATTTAAAACCTTTATACGTCAATATGCAAGCTTAAAATTAATATATGTACTTGTGAAAACTAAAAACAAGTGTTTTATTATTAATGTAAACCTCGTTGAAACAATTTATCACGTATTAAACGGAAGGTTTAAAGAGTATCTAAAATAGAATAAACGCTCTCAATATGGCTAAAGAAACAAAAAACATTAAGGAGAAAGCTATGGAAATCAAAGTTAAAGCAATTACTAACAAGGATAACCTTATAGTTAAATACAAACTTTACTATATATTTTACAATACATATAATACAGTATATAAAACTATAAATATTTTTTCAAAAACGATACATTATATATAATAAGGTCGGATATTATTCTACTAATCACCCAGTATACGAGAAAATTCGAATTAAACGATAATTTGAGGCCGCTTTACCACTGAAAGAAAAACAGACGGAAGTCAATTTCGCAGTATAAGTTACTGATTAGAAAAGCTTTAAAAGGCTGTTTAGAGTATACGCTTACGAATGCATCTTTATAGAAAAGGAATCAAAATATAATAAGATTTACTTAACAGCTTAAAATAAGAAAGCCGACTAATAAGTATTATTAATCTTAGAGAATATCTTACTTTTATATATTATAAGAATGGATTGTATGAACAAATTTTGAAACGCTCATATAATGTTGTAATTTACATTTTTAATGGGTATATCAACCGATTTTATGGCATTTTACCTGATACCGATGTAACGGAAACCTCGACCGTTAATAAAAGATAATTTGACATTTTTACTACGGAATTTCCTAAATTTCAGTATGCCCGAATGAAAAAGTACCGGGATGTTTTATTTAGTAATGTTAAAACATCTTTACTGAGTATAATGGTTATAACAATGCTATTTGAACCGGTTAAGTTTTATGTAATGAATTTTAAATCTTTATTTGCACTATTATTAGATAATATAAATAATCTGAAAATTGAAGTTCGATATAGGACTGATGAAGTTATCCATTCCTCAGATAAAGTATCTGTATCGTTCTATATAAATTCAGCCACTTGTTCTTTATTTAAATAAAACTTGTACTATTAAATCCGCTTACCTCATATAACTGGAACCTAAAATGTTATACCGTCGATTTAAGTACCCAGCTGTAAAAGGGATTTTACAGTTGCTTCACGCTATAAGGTATTTAAATGTAAAAAATGAAGCGTTCAAAGTTATCGAAAAATTCTGCCACGAGTACCAATAATTTTCGCAAACTTAACGACGGTTTAAATTTTTACTTCGAAATATTATAGTTTTAATTACAATGTCATCGTAAATATAATATATTTTAACGGCTAACTAATACTATACGCTGTCGATATAACAACATTATTCCAAACCATAAAAATTACTCGAAACGCTTTCATTATAGGTTACTAAGATATAATAGTAGGTTATTATTTTATCGTTTACTTAAAACCTTGAAACTGTATTATTTACGATATTGGTATAACCTTTTACTCCATCAAAAAGCTTACGAAAGCTAAAATTACCGACAATAAGTATGAGTATAAATCGTTAAAAACACTATAAGGTATTATAAAGTGTAAAAGTTACTATATACTGTCTAAAAAAGTATATTTTGTATTATCTAAGAAACTGAAAGACGTGAATTTTAAGGAATACATCTTACAAATAACGGTTAACGCCGTAAATAACCCTCTTGGCTCGAATAGTAATATTTCAATACTTTTTATTTTTTTTATATGACCAAATATCCATACAGATTTTAAACCTTCGCCAGTAAAAATGCAAAGTGTAAATACTAGAGCGAAATTCATAATAATATTATGTTTTCTACGTGCCAAAAATGATGCTTCGAAAACATTAGCTATAAGAAACGGTACACTTAAGAATGTTTTTTTTGGATTAGTCATTACAATTTAAAGTTTTTATTTTAAGGATAAAAGACGGATGAAGAGGCATTTACAGAATCAAGTAGTTAAACAGCGACGACGTATTAGAGAAAACTATCAAATAGTAAAAGTTATTTTCGTTGGACGAAAATATGAAAATATAAAAAGGAAGTGGTGAACAATAACAGCCCGGAAACGAAATCTAAGAAGTAATACTAATTAAACCATTTTCATAACAACGAGTCCAAAACGCCCACGAATCCTATATACCCACCGAATACCCCTTTATGATCTTTAACGCATGACTAAACCAGTCTATCTATATTATTAAAACTATTACCAGGTCGTTGTAAACGGCCATTCAGCTCGAAAAATAAAAACGGACGTTTTGAAACCTTTATTACCAATTCTTTACTAGTGAAAAGGGTATCGAAAATTATAAGTTAAATGTTAAACTCCCTCAAGAAGATATTATCACCACCCTAAGCTCCCTTCTTCAACAATTTATACAAAAAGAAATTACGGATTTAATCGAATAAGGTCTTTTTTACTCTAAAAGGTATGATTAAACGATTCACAACGCGTATAGGATTTTCCCCACCCGTTTGTTCTATAAGGTAAAAGACAAAACCGTTGAACCCTATAAAAAAATCTCCATATAGATAAAATGTACGATAACGCTGGAGGAGGAAATATTATAACCTTGTTACCTGTGTTACAAAAAGTAAACTATTGTTTCATTTTGACATTTACCGCCTTCTTACGCACCCCTTACAACTTTTATGTCAAGCATCGTAATATTATACAGGCTTATATGTAATCGGAAGAATATATAAAATGACGTATCTACGCCTTTATACCTATAAAGCTTCGAAAACATTATTTACCTAAAACGATTGGAAATATCTTAAGACTACTATATGAATTTGCTAAAGTTAATATATACTAGTATTATACATATTCAAGTTATTACAAGGAGCGACTCGAAATAGCTAGCTTGACATTCGACCTATGCTTACTAGTTTCTATACCGCGTTTTAAAAGATTTACACTTACCTGGATATAAACAGATAATACCTTAAAGTTATGAAATTCGTCGTTTTCCATCGTAAAAGAGAGAAAACTTTCAAATGTCGGCTTATTATGGAAACCCAAATTATATTTAACAGAAAACTATATATTCCATTTTGATAGCGCAATAATTACGTTTCGGAACAATATTCCAAACCTTAGTAAAAAGGAGGAATTATACAAAATTATCCTCGTTAACCTGACAAATATCAAACGACTTGATAAATATGAAATGCAACGAAAACGTAGCACTTCAATTATATCGGTAATATAATCTAAAGTGATATTTAACCTTTTAATCACCTTACAATACTAAGTCTACCCTTTAGATAACGTATATAAAACGCTTAATAAACGCTTTTCGTAGCAATTAAGTGATCTTCAACGCGATCTGAGATTTATACCGCTTATTATACACATAATAAAACTTTTTGTTTTTACTAATTGTAGATATTACCATATATCCTTATAGTTAATAAGTGGTTACATTGCAGAGTACATCTTTTCAGAGTGCACGATAACGTATCAATCTGTATGTAACATTCTTGCAGAGTACATAATAGCGTTACACTCCTTAGAAGTGATATCTGAAAGGTATATGATAGATAGTCACTACCTAAAATCGGAATTTACAGAGTGTATGATACAGTGCCCCTATCTATAAGAGAGATTAGCAAATTTCAAAGTAAATTGCTACTGCCTAGGTGAGAAGTTATAATCTCTTACCTGTAGCATGCAGTCTGCGAATACTTCCCCTTTTAATATTTAATCCTTATTAGTATAATACAAATCCTTATAATTATTTTTTATTAGTTAATATATTAGAATTCTTGCTGACATTAATCAATATCCGACTAAGTTTATCATAAATAACGTAAGAAAAAAAGACAAACCTAAGTAAAATATATATGAAGAGATGCTATAGCGGCTCCAACTATTGGTACTTTAACATTACAACTTACAAAAATTATACGGGAGTGTAAAATTACGTAGAATCGCCTTTCAAACCCGAAACCTAATAAGACTATAAGATCAGTATTAACTTTAAAAAAAAACTTTAATACGATATATTTAGTTAATTAATACCTTATTTACCTAAAAACCTCGTTACGTTATCCGGTAGTTCGTTGTACCGTTCTCAACGTCCCTAGGCACTTCTTATAAAACGTGTTATTACGTTTTAAGCTACGTAAATTAAAACCACCAAATATCAAAACCCTTAGTTAAGACCCATCTAATCTCAATGCAATATTCAAACCCCTTATACACTTCGGAAACGGCTAAAACGTAATATGCATACCGCTTAGAAAATCCCAAAACGGCCAAAATATAGCGCCTAAACCGATTATAAATAATACAAGCGGCCACAATACGACATCTGAACCGCTTACTAAACGCGAATTAAACCACGTTTAAATATTCATTTTAATCATCCCTATGTTACCCAGAATCCCATCCCTTCATTCCCCCACAAATATACCAGTTATTTAAGTTTATTATTTACAACGTTTGAGTTTACTAGCCGTTGAGCTGGTGTAAAAATAGTAAAACGTTCGAGGAACTAATTTAAAACATTTAACTAGCGTTTAATCACACTTTATTAACACTTTATTTAAATTTTACTTGTACTACTAAGCATTAAACACCTTATTTCAACCTCGGTATTACAATTTATTTGTTTTTCATTTAAGTATTTATATAATTTTATTTTATTTATTCAAAACAAACCGCCTTAAACGCTATATTTTGAACGAACCTGAATTTTATATACTGCGTAAAAGTCAACATTTACACCGCTTCGATACTCCTGGTATACGTATAAGTTAGCTTCCGATCTACTTTAATACAATCTATACCTGTAGTACTATAACTTTAATAATAATAAACATGGTAAAATCCAATGAATGTAAGGACTACCTATTTACAAAAACGTCGTTTCGAAATAATATTTTAAAGTATTTGGACTTTACCTTGTATGAAAATAAAATCGATATTGGATTGGAAATTAAAGCTATTTTACAACTAATACATACGTTATTGATATAGGTTTCTACTATTATAACGGAAATATTAAAAGCCGCAATTTATTCGACTATTTCAGGAAGAACTTTCCAAACTGGACATTAAATATGTAGCGTGTAGTCGATAGTATAATCTTCAAAATACTGCGAAAATAATGACGAATAAAAGGTATTAATACGACAGGGGGCTATAATAGCCGCATGAAAAAAGTTGTTTTAATTACAGGCCAAATTACCTCAATATCAAAGTAAACTGACGATAAAGAAATAAAGGTAAAGTTTATGGAGAGATATTGATTGAAAAAGCGTCAGGATCACCTTTTTGAAATGACAGATAGAGAATGAAAAAAGATTCTGTAAACACAGGGAACTAGGCGCTTAGCAAGGTTAAACGTACGCCGCGAAGTGAAAGTTAAGCTGAAAAAATCGACGGAAAAGGAGGAAAGACTATCGTAGATAGATATATATATCCCTATAGTTAGTAAGTAGCCGCGGTGCGGAATAAACCCTTGCAGCAGTATACGATAACGTACCACTTTGCAAGGTATATTCCTGCAAGAGTTCATGATAGCGTTCCATAGCCTGGAAGTGGCATTTAGGGAGTGCACGATAGCGTGCCACTGCCTAGAAGTGGTATTTTCAGAGTGTACAGTAAAGTACTCCTGCTTGAGTAATAGGTTTATAACCTCTTATCTAAGGCGTGCACTCTTTAAATACTTCTCCTCAACTTATCCATCTTCACTACTACGATACCAATCTTTACAATTACTCTTCTTCTCTTTTACTTTCACGTGAATAAGCTGAGACCTTACCAACAGGTATGAAAATAATTTACAACGTGGTTCGAATACAGACTCTTCCCAAAACGCACTTTTAAATAGAAATAAAGATCAAATTACACCTCGGATACCGTTAACAACCGAGTCGACTATAATGAGAGCAGCCTGGACAAAAAAAACGGCCCGCCCGGAGGTAATATAAGAGGCGTAAAACACCATTACGTACCTTCCCGATTAATGCCTATTAACCATAAACCTTACCATAATCTTTCACCGTACTGCTTATTGACTAATAGTAACTATTCAACGAAACTTACTAATTTCTCCAAATTATGAAATAAAGATAAAAACTACAACGGCTAACCATACGGCTTACTAAATAATGAGGTCTAATCAATGCTCAATACGTATAAAAATTTTAATATCAAGCCGTGACAATTTTATATTATTTTATCAGGTATATCGTTTGGGAAAATTTAAATGTGATATATGTACTACTTGACGTATGTAGATATATTAATAAAGTGTTATAACTGCCTCAATTCGCATTTCAATACCAAGATTAATAACAAGTTTAAGGATAAAGATACGATTAGTATAACCTAGAAATCCGTAAAAATCAGTATAAAAACGTTGATAAAAGCTTATCAAAAAAATCCACCGCTTTATTAATAAAGTTTCGAAATTTTAAGGTGGCTTTTAAACTGAAATATAATAGTATAAAAGTATTTATCCAAATATTAATAAAAGTATATCGCAAAAATCGAGACTTCGACTTTACACTACTTAAACTGGAAAAGTACTTAAAATGTTGGAATAGCAGTAAAATGCAGTACAGTCAAATAAACTTTACTGCAGTAAAGTTGATTGTACGTATTACAAATTGACTGTAGTTTGTGAGACTGCACTGCAAGTGCATTGCAGTAGGTATCCATTTCAAAGTAAAGCACAAACCAAAGCATTAGGCTATATAAATTAGTATGCAAACCAGCTAGCGATCTGCCAAACTTGGAACTTACACACATCAATCAACAATATCAACGTAGCACCAGTTACTTCGATCATAGTGATTTGAATCGACTACGTTGCAACGATAAAAGCCTGCCAACACTGATTAGTGCTTATTAGATTAAGAACATATTGGCTAAGTAGAAGAAGAAGTTGCTTTCCGGTTGTTACGCTTTATTTAGGTAAGGTAGAGGAAAGGTTTTTGCGCAGAACCCCTATACGCGGTGTAGTTGTTCGTGGTAGCAAGTATGGAAGACTTATAGACTGTGTAGTTGTTTGTGGCAGTCTATAAGTAAGCAACGGTATCGCTACTTGACAATACTAAGAAATCTTTATTCATTCTTTTTAAAGGCGTTGAGATTAATCTCCTAAAAGTCTCAAAGATCACTAAGCCAGAAAGTTTGCAAACGGTCAAGTTAATACTATTGCGGTTACTATTATAGGTACTACTATTATAAATCGTAAAAACGACTAAGTTCCACGTTTTTTAACCTATACCAACTTTAACGGCAAACTTAAGACCTATAACTTTACATCACTAATTATTCCCTCTCTACGTCAATTTAATTGTCAAAATCTCTGCTCCAAGCAAAAAAACGAAGTATAGTTAAGTTGTGCCAAGAAAGTCACATCGCGCGACCTTATACCAAAACGCTAAGTCTTATACACCCAAGATCACCAAGTGCCTCTCCATACACAACCTACACTAGCCAGATCGTCATAATGGATTTAAAACGTACTTAAATCGATGCTGTGACTAATCCCATCAGAAAGGAGGTAATTATTGCCCTTGGCACCATTTTCAAAAAACACTATAACGTATAACTCTGGTTCAACGATTCTACTGAAAACTCTACCTTGAAGCACCTGGCCAACGTAATCAGCCGCTTTAACCTCGATTTAAGTACTACCGAAACCAATCGTAGCTATCGAGACTTTGACAATTTATAAAACTGGTTTTACGACTAAATCCTAAATATGTAAAAAAAGGCGGATAGGTAAATAAAGATAAGAGTAAAAACTAAACTGTTTAATCTAAGAGTCGAACTCCCTATCAAAAAAAGGAAGGAAGGTAATATGGCTAACCTACTTTACGAATATACCACAGATAACTTCTTTTAATAAACTTTAGTTAAGGGTAAAGAGATTACTGGCGATAGTAACCCTAAACACTCATACATACGTTCTTAAAGACCTGATTAAGCTTAAAGAAGTAAACGTAAAAAATTAGTAAACCTATACCTTATAAGCCTTTAAATCCATCAATTAATTGAATAGAAACCTCGACGCACCCTTTAACACCAAAAGAATTATCGCTAAGTCTCTCTCGATGAAAACTCCTATGCCTATTTCCCCCAAGCTTCTCAGCATATTTAGTTTTAAAAGACAAATTAAGGAAAAATCAGCTTTACACGCGAGCCTACTATGGGTACGACCATTTGCTTTTCCCCTTCAAAATTAGCTAAAGGTAACTATTCTACCTACTAATACCATTAACCTCAGCTTTTTCCCCAGCAAAGGGATATAAAAGGTCCTTACAAATAGTAAATCACATTTCTCCCTCGATGTATTCCCATGGTGGATATGGATTGTACGGTAGTTACCACGTTCGTCAAAATCTGGGAAGGAAAAGAGAGTATGACGGTAAGCCGTAGAATCTCCTCTACGTTAAATTACGCCGGTTCTTCAACATTTGCCGCTAAATGAAGATTAAATTGCTCGGTTTTCATTTGTTATATCCTAGTATATTTACCGGCTAGGTTAAGGATTACTACCTTCGGTAGCTAACGAATTGCTCCTTCCTTCTCCAAATTTACGATAGTTTAAAAGGCTATTTCGAACACGATATCAATATTACTTAATATTATATCGATTGAAACATAATAAAGTAGTCCTACATATTGAATTATAAAAAAAGTCGGAAAATAAGATGAACTTTTTTAATCAGATATTTGACAGGTTAATATTTTGCTAATAAGAAATATGAAACATGAGAACTAGCGAAATAACCCTATGCTAACAGGACAGGCAAGTAACTACGGGTTATAAAAAGTTCGAATACGCCTTTAAATGGTTTAATGCCACCTATAAAGGTTTTTTTTTTTTTTTTTTTTTTTTTTTAGGTAACTACATCTCTTGTTGGTAACAGTAGCTGCTCGAATCTTGGTTCGACTGGTATATACCTTTAAGCTCCGGAATTTAGTAACGAAGAAAAAGATCTTCCTAATTCGTATTATATTAATCGATAGTTCGGAAGGCCCGGCTAGTACGGTTAACGAAAGGTCTGAACCTTTACCCTCAAAAAATGGTATTCGTCTTTTTGAGGGTTCTTAAACAAGTTAAGCAAGTTTACATCAGGCGTTATGAAATTTTGGATCTATGGAAAATCAAGTTACTAGTTAATACGCTATACTGCTGCCGAATGTAAGGAAAATCAGGTGATGTATTGCATTTAATTTCACTCTATGTTTTACTAGGATTATATTAAGAAAGTTATACAATTTAAGGAAAGTAAAGATAAAAAGAAGGAAAATAAACCGAAGTCTATCAGCTGGCCTAAAGATACTAACATTGACACTAACCCGAAAGCAATATAATAATTAGCCAACTATTCCTTTTTATATCGCCTTATAGGTAAAGACTCCTACCGCCGCCACAACGATAAATACTCTAACCTTATATACCTCTTTATTATTCGAAACCGTTACGCCAAGTAATTCTTTTAAGGGATTATGCCTAATATGGGAGTAACACGGTATTTAACAAAAGGCTCTTTATAATACATCGCGTTACAAAGGGATACTAATGCTATTATGAATCTAAACTACGCGAATACTGTTAAGGCCAAGGTTAGCTTTAGTTTTAGAAAAAAAATCTTTACTAGGATTGAAAACAGTAAAAACTGTTGTTAATCCTATTATTTTCCACATTTTGAAATCCCCTACCCCCTTTCTCTTTTGCATAAAAGACACAAAAAACCTCGAAGGTAACGTTCATAGTTGAACTAACAAATTAATACATATTAACGTTAACCAAAGGTTTCCACTTAACCTTAATTAAAGGCATCTTTAATTTCATCTTGGAAGTGAAAACTCTCCAATTACACCGTAAATTTCACTATCCGGTAACTAACAGACTAAATAAATTCTTAAAGGCAGCCCACTACGAAAATGTGGATTTATTAGTACTAAAAGAAATTAAACGCCTTTACTACCATTGCCAAACACATTTCTAAACCCCTTTAAGGTTTAAGTTTACGGTAAAAAAGACCACGACTTTAACTTGAAAGTCTTCGTGAACGTGTTTTACTTAAACAGCAAGCCAATACTACACATTATGAACTCCACCATGTCTTTTCACGACGCTAAGTTCCTTAAACTCATTACGACAAAGAAAAGATAAGAGATATACGTAATTTGTAAATTAACACATAACTTAGCCTACTGAACGTGTTAGTTTACGATGTCGGTACTTACTTTGCTACGATGGAATTTGAATCTAATACAAAATTAATAGAGATTTAATGCAAATAGGTTCTCATTAAAATTTACTAGGGTATTGAAAAGGTCGAAAAATAATATACTCTCTCACGTAGAGCCTATGATATCCTTACATTGGAAATCAGAAGCTTTACAATCCAAAAGATAAGGCTTTAAATAGTGGTAAAAGGTTTCTATGATACTACCAGCCCTAATAAACTTATACCAACTTTAATAGTATTTAAACCTACCCACATATAACAGCTAAGTCTCCACCCTCTTTAAATACCTAACAACGTACTATAGCATATAACAAAGCCCTAAAAGAACTAAGTAAGGAATTGGCATACCACCATGATAATAATACTACAAGGTTAAAGGTAAAACAACGGACCGGCCGTACAAAAAGTCACGGTTAACTGTTTGAAAATACGGAAATAAAGGTAAGAACAAGGTCTTTACTTAATCGCATATAATCCAGAAAATTAGCTAGTATTTAATTGTCGATATTACGGCTAGGTTGACTATTAACATAAAATTACAGTTTAAATTTAATAGCCAGGATATTACGAAAACGTATGCGTAGCCTACTACTAATCTTCAACAGATTATATTGCTAGAGTTACCAAAATAATTAAGAGACAAGTTTCTGGACGGCACAGTAATACAATATATTAAACCTTTGTACGGACTAGTTAAGGCAGGCGTTTACCCGTTTTTAACGTACTAAACTCACTTTAAAAACAGATTAGGTATAAAGGCTTCAACCTTCAACTAGTACCTATTAATTACAAAAGGAAAAGACTTTAGCATTATAGATATAAAAACTGACAATACTATTTTCCTCAACGATGTTAGGTTTATGGAGGCGAAATAACATACTATTGGGGAATTAGGAATTTAAACGTGTGAGCTAGTTTAAACGTCAGCCGAAAGCATACAACTTAAATTTAATGGATTGTTAATCGGTATATATGGTATTAAGGCTAAAAACGGCACTTGTATTAGCCTACATAAAAAAGGGCAAACTACAAGGCTAACGATTATCGATAAGACCGACGGGGCAAGACTACAAAGATATCTGAAGCAAAAGGCTTGTGCGATCTACATTGCTACGTTATATTAACCGGAAACATCGTACGACCTTTCTATTACAGCACAGACATAAGACCCATTAGAAAAAGACTTTCATAAGTTAAATAATCGGATTCAGTAACAAATAATTATATATAAGAGGAATTACATAATCTTTGTAAATTTAACGAAAGCGAAGTAAATAATATTTACGGATGGTTTATTTTCTAATAATACTAACTTGACATCGTAAATCGGCTTTCTAATAATACTCCTCAATGAAAAAAAACCGGAAAGTTAATTTACGATTACCGGAAACCTTATATACTAGATATTTGTTAAATTTAAGCACTTAACCCAGAGTATATTAGCTTTAGAAGTTTATAGTATAATGACAGGCTTTGACATCGACATAGTGACTGACGGCATATTAAGGATTATTGTCAAATAACTTAGATTATTACCGATACTTATGATGGTATATACCGACTCCAAAACCTTTACGAATACCTATCAAAACTAGGCACAACTAATAAAAAGCGCCTGATATAGACGTAATAACCTTAAGAAAGGCATACGAAGCTCGAGAAATCGATAAGTTTCGGTGAATTAACGGCAAAGATAATCCTGTCGATACCATAACTAAAGCCACCTCGAATGACGCTCTGGAAAGGTTTGTGGACAGCAATACGCTAACCATACGAATCGAGGGATACGTGGACCACCCGGTACATGACGTGGTGAAAAAGGGTTGCCTTGGTAAACTAAAAGATCGCCAGGGAAATGGTAACGATGGCAAAATTAGCAATAACAGTAGTTTGAATTACTTGCAAAAGGTACGTAATTAGTGGCGTACTTGATTTGCATAAGTTTGTAGCGAAAGATCTGTGCACGGGATATGAGGAATAGAGGCCTTGGAGGGGTAAAGTAAAAGAGCCGTAAGGGGCCATAATTAAGGTTGATTTAAGTACCAATCAATAGAAATTGATAAGGGTCTGGCTTTTGGATTGAGGAGAGATTTTAAAGGTTCCCACTAATGAATGGCAAGCCACGCTGGCATGCAGGCACAAAAAAAAAGGCTTACGGTGTTGAATAACAGTCAAATATAATACAGTCAAGTCAACTTTACGCAAGTAAAGTTAATTAGACGAATTGCAAATTGACTATAGTTTGTGAGACTACACTGTAAGTGAAATGCAGTAAGTGCCCACTTCAAAGTAAGGCATTTGCCAAAGCGTTTGGCTATATAAATTAGTGTGCAAACCGGCTGGCGGTCTACCAAACTTAGAACTTACATACATCAATCAACAATATCAACGCAGCACTAGTTACCTCGACCACAGTGATTCGAATCGACCACGTGTGAAAGATAAAGACCCAACAATATAAGAGCTATTTATATAAGTTTTATAATATCTCAAAAACCTTTATAAGCCAATAGGCAAGCATTGAATCAATATCCTTAACCGAAAAAACTCAATGCAAGGGCCAGATGATTAAAATGAACCTCGTCTAGATAATTGACCACGTTTTCTACCAAAGGTTCAAAATGTACCTAGGGAAAATTAAGAGCCTTAAATACGGTTACCAGAAAGAGAAACATTCAGATAGAAAACCAAAGAAGCCGGATAAATTAACTATTATGAAGGAAGAATTGAAAACTAAGGGCGAAATTTGCGACGATCATAATAATACCAGCGAATAAATATACTAAACTTTACAGTTTTTTTACAAACGTTATATTATACACGGCGAAACCGGTTATTGGTTTACTAACCACCTATTATACGAATAGATTCGAATTCAACACTAGTTTTGAACCTATTACCCATATCAAAACTAAATAAAAAAAAAAATTATAATATAAGTAACCGAATACGAAGGTGTCAAAAATAAATTTATTACTTGCATATACGAATTTACCTCTGAAAAGGAAAAGTTTACAGGTGATAGTACTTACCTCATAGGTTATAATAATATAGCCACCAGGGGAGTATTTACAGGTGTATAAGATACTTTGTTAAATATAGTAGAGGTCTGTCCTAAGAAAATAATATGTTAAACGCTTATATAACATCTTAATTTATATTTTGAAATTAGTACAGAAACCGATTTATGGGTATTATACCCAATACCGATTCGGCCGAAATCTTAACCTCCGGAAAACAATCATTCGATGCGCTCGCGGCGAAATTTCTGGAATTTCAACTCGATCGAACAGACAAATATCGAAAAGTCTTATTCGACAAAGGTAAAGCATCGTCATTTGGAACGGTTATTATAAATACTCGATTCCCACGGGTTAAGTTTTAGGTAATAAATTCTAAAACGTTATTCTTATCATTTCTAACAAATATAAATAATTTTGTAATCGAGGTCCGGAAGAAGATTAACCAATTTATCCGAGCTTCAGATAACTTATCCTTACTGCTTTACCTTAAGTTCGGATACCTTAACTTTTCCCCGCAATACTTGTAGTTAAAGCCGTTCACCTAATGTAGCCGGAACTCAGAATGTTGTACCGCCGATTGGATACCTAAGTACAAAAGCCTTTTATGGCTATTTTACGTTGTAAGATATATTAAAGTAGAAATTGAAGCGGTTAAAGTTATTGAACAGTTTTACCACGAGTATTAGTTATACTTGTAAACCCTACAAAAGTTCAAATTCCGTTTTTTAAAACGATATGGACTTTAATTACGAGGTAATTGGAGATATATTGAAACTAAATGGCGAGCTAGTATTATACGCCATCGACACAGCAATATTATTTCCGGTTACCATATTTAGGTGGAGCGCATCTACTACGGATTATTGAGACATTTTGGGGAATTTCTGGTTAAACGTGTACTAAAGACCTTCGAACTGGATTACTCACTACGTAAATACGATTTTCAACTCGATGAAATGGCGTACTAAAGCCAGGATTTCTGGCCGAAAAATGTAAACCAATACCGGTCAAAGTAATAAAGGGTATTAAAAATGTGACCGGTATTATAAACCGCTTGAAAACGTAAATAGTAATGTTCGAATAATCAAAGGGAATCGACTTTGAGAAATTATTCCTAAAAATAATAGTTAGCACTATGAACAATATATTCGACCCGAATACGGTTATTTAAATACTCCGTTCTTCTTCGGTATTTAACCTAACATTTAAATAAATTGAGTACCGTCGTTAACGACGGTACAAAAGGCACATGCTGTATTAAAAGCTATGGCAGCATTACGTGCCCTACGTGTCATAAATAATGTTTCGAAAGTATTAGCTATAAAGAATTGCTCGCGTAAGATTGATGTTTTGAATTTACTATTACAGTCCGAGATACTAGTTTAGAGAACTAAAAACGTATGGATTAACCTTTGAAAAACCAATGGGTTTAAAGGCTACAACATACTTGGGAACTTTCCAAATAGTATGAGCTCGTTTTGTTGAATAATAATACGAAAATATAAAAGGGAAACGGTAAAAAAAGTGGCCTAAACCTGTAATCTAACTAGTAATACCGACGAAGTCACTCCTAAAACAACGAATCTAAACCGTACTCAGATTTAATACACCCCCCGAATATCACGTTCAAACTTTTATTACTGTACGAAACTAGCATGCTTATACCCACTTAACGAACACCCCGCCCCCGAAGGCGCCTACTTGAATTTAAAAACAAAAAACACTTCAACACCTTTGTTTTGGACTCCTTTATTACGTAAAAAGAAACGGCAAACCGTAAATTAAGTTTGCACCTTTACTGAAAAGATATTATCACTAACCCAAGTATGCCGTTTTAATAGTCTACGCAAACCTATATTAATATTTTAATCAAATAATGCGTTTTTCGCTTTTGAAGATTTCAAACAATAATTTATAACGTTCACAAAATCTTTCCTACACGCCTAATTTACGAAATGAAAAATAAGGCTGGCGAGTCCTATAAAAAGAGCCGCCTTATTATTAAAGAATACGACAACGCCGGTAAAAAAAAAATATAACCTAATCACATATTTCATAAAAGGAAAGCTATCGCTTAATTTTAACGTTAGCCGCCTCTTTACGCACGCTTCACGGACTTTATATTAAGCTTCGTAATATTATGCAAACTTATATATAATTGGAAAAGCGACTTAAATACCGTATCTAGGTCTATATATCTACAGATCTTCGTAAACAATATCTACTCGAAACGATTTTGCGTATTATAAAATCGCTTTACGGATTGGTTAAGGGGGTTGTATATTAATAAGACACCTAACAAAGGTACCATAAGTAACGGCTAGGAATAACTAATTCGGATTTTTACCTGTGTCTACAAGTTTCAACAATACGTTTTAAAGGCTTTGTACTAACAGTCATATAAACGGATAATACTCTAATGTTATATAATGAGTAATTTTCCGAATTTAAAAAAAGAAAACTTTTAGAAGCCAGCTAAAAAGTAAAACCTAAGACGTACCTAACGGAGGACCGGATAATCGACTTTAACAACCCCAAAAATACTCTCTGTAACGGAGTTCTAAATTTTACGTAGAACGGATAATTGGATAAAGTTGCCCTTCTCGCTCTGGATAACGTGAAACAAGCTGAAAATTACGGATATAAACGCATACTTGGCGTTAAAATTACATTGGTTATATAATCGGAAGTAGTATTTGACCTTTCTTTCGCTATACAGTGCTAAATAAAGCCTTCATACGATGTATACGAAGCGTTTAATAAGCGTCTTATGTAACAAATGAACATTTAAAAACGTGGTTCACAATTTATACCATTCAATATACGTATTATAAAACTTTTTGTTTTCACTAACGGTTTTTCGCCAATAATACCAATTATAGCTTATAAATAGAGTTCGGGTTTTTTTTTTTTTTTTTATTTTTTTTTTTTTTTTTATTTTTATAATGATATACCGGTCTGAAACGGATTTACGTTTCGTAAAATTATTATTTGTTAAAGTTCGACATAGTGTAAGCGGATTATATGAAGTGTTTTGGCCTCGGAGATTTATAGAATGGTTAAAAGGTTCGATTTAGGATCACTATAGCGATAACGATCCTAATCAATATTTTCAACCTTAGTTTCAAACCCCTTCCTCCTATCGTTTATATTAACTTTTTTTCTCTTTATAAATATCTAGTAATAATCAGCAATACAAACTAGAAACGCCTTACAATTGATATCAAAGTCTTACGAAAATCGTATAAACGCCTCGAATTTTTTTTTTAAAAAATAGATCGATGGGAAATACAACCTTTCAAATTCAATAACTAAAAGAGCCACAAACAGGGCATTAAAGATGCTTATATTAAAGAGTACTCTTTTAGTTAATATTTCTACAATGTTTTTACGACTCTTTCAAAATCAAATCTACATCATATATATGTTCTTTTTATTTTACAAGTTCTAAATCGCTTTTATAAAAAATTCGCGGTTAAAGTATTCCGTTTAAACTACTTTTTAGGATTATTTTCTATTTGAATTTGCTATTGAAATCGCTTCAACAGAATTTTCTCTTTTATATTTACTCTTCGTATCGCTTTTAATATTTAGTAAGTGTTATTTTACCATTTACGGCTTTACTAGGCATATTTTTACTATTTACTTTGTACTTTGGATACGATTTTTTAAAATAACAATTGCATTAATATAGAAAATTGCTCTATAGCCGGGCACGCTGGCCCGGCAGAAATAATCAACTATTCCTTGCTAATAGAAGAGGAAAGGAGCAGCATTGCGTCTTTATTATCCTCCTCGTCATCGCCCTCCCTCTTTGTACTAGCGCTATCGTCATTACCGCTATCGACGCCGCCATAGGCATTACCGAAGAGTTAACCCCGCGCCTTAGGCCGTATACACTTAATTAAAGGCACGGGGGGTTTTCACACTCTTTACAATGATGTATGATAACGTCGTCGAGCTAGCTTACGTGATATATAAGTAGGCTCCAATCTTAAGTGGAGATAATGGCTACTATTTTCTTGGTTCATCGGTAAGTGTTGACTAAAAAGTAATATCGGTTTATTTTAATTATTCATGAAAGTATTTGTTTTTAAAAGCGTACCAGTTAATATATTGATATGAGTAAAATATTCACTTCGCGGCTAGAGTTATAAGTTTAACATGAACTTATTATAGGGACGGCGGTGGCGTAATATAGATTCGGTTTACGTGCTTACGACCACCGAAATAGAGGTGTATTTGTTATTAATTCGATAGTAACGAAAATAACAGGCCAACGAAACCCTGATTAAGTAATAATCGCCAATAATCTTACTTGTAGTTGCGAATAAAATATACGATAGATAAGACATTTCTATTAGCATTCTGAGTTATGAACCAAAATACGCCGTTTTAATTCCTTACGAGTTAAAGAGGCCTCGCGACGTAACCTAGCGATATGTAATTTACATCAGTGAAGGAGGTCCACCTCCATTGCCTCGTTTATAGGGATATTAATATAATAAAATATACAGGTTAAATTAACGATAAAAAACGTGTTAAAACTCCGCTAAGTTCCTTTTATAATAGGTAAAGAGGGTCACCGCGAGTAATAGGGTTTTGAGTCTTGAGGAAAGAGTAAATTATATAGCTTTTGAAGCCCCTTGGTTTTTCTTTTAGGGGTTAAGGGAAAGGCGGGAGGAAGAAAAAAGAAAAGAAGGGGTAACAGCTTCGGTAGCGACGGCGGCGGTTGACGGGGCGAAGATAAAAGTAGGGATTAATAATATTGTATCTAAAGAAAGCGGGGCTAAAATTGGTAACGGTGGAGGTATTGGCGTCACGGAGGGTTACGACGGCAACCGTCTTTTTACGTTTACGTTTATTCGTTCAATGTAATTTAACGGACCTGTTATTACGCAGCAGTTAGATAGGAATATGGTCAGCATATAAGAATTGGCGAAATAACCTACCCACTAGAGCGGATGAAAATGGGTAATTGAAATAGTAAGTTAAGTTAAAATACGATAATGAACTAGTTGTTACTTACATTAATTATAGGTATACGTTTTTACAGGGAAAAGGAAAATAAATTTTGTACAGAACGATAGCGATAAAATCTTTTATATTAACCCTAAAATACGTAATACCGTAATTACACTTATATAATCACATCTCTATATTATTTAAAGAATTATACCTCTATAACACTTGAGTAATCATACTCATACAAGAACTAATAATCAACGCTATTGATGCCTATACCTTTGCCGATTATCTAAACCAACCAGACCTTTATTTTAATTACTAACGTGGTTAGAAACTATTAATACAAACTTTGACAATTTGAACCTCGACCACTGTTATTGCTAAACCGCAGACATATATTATGCTATAAACTATGCTATTACTACTAAATGATAGATAAGGATTATGTAATAAACTTTACGATTATTACTGAATAACGAATACGAGCCATAATAGAGGAGGAAAATATTGTCTATATAGATATTACTATATATCCTTATAGTTAATAAGCGGTCACGTTGTAAAGTGTATCTTTGTAAAGTGCATAGTTATGTGCCACCTTATAAGGTATAATTCTGCAAAGTGTATAATAGTGTTACACTTCTTGAAAGTGGAATTTACAAAATTCATAATAACGTGTCACTGCCTAAAAGTGTTATTTTCAAAGTGTATGATAAAATTCCACTGCCTAAGAGGGAAATAGGCAAAGTATATGGTAAAGTGCCACTTCTTGGGTAAGAGATTATAACCTTTCACTTGTGGCGTATACTCTCTGAATATATATCCCACTTCTGGCATCTTATTTTTACTATTATAATGCTAATATTTATGATTACTCTTCTGTTACGTTAACGTATTAGAAACCTTAACGACACTAACGAATCCTTTGCTAATAACATTGACTATAGCTTGTAAAAAAAATTCGTTCTTATTTTTAGTAACGAAACCCTTATTCGCAAAGAATTTAACCTTTATAAAAATATTGTTTATTAAAGTTGAATTAAATGTAGACGGGTCACTCCAAACTTTTTGGCTTTAGAAATTTATAATATAGTTAAAGGATTCGATTCCCGAATTTCCATAATAAAAACTGTCCGGAAAATCAATTCGAAACTTAATTCAATACCGTCCACCATTCTAGTAATTTATACTGATTATTATTTCCTTCACTAGTACTCTATTAATCTTGGCACCACGTATGAAAAACTCTGTATAATCGATATTATTGCCTTGCTCGAATCGTAAAAACGCTGCATACCTCAGGATTTAAGGTCAATTAGCGGAAAGTTTAACATAGAAAATACAATAACCAAAAGCGCTCCCAATATAGCATCAAAAACGCTCTTATCAATAAAAAATTTCTTTGTTAGTGTTACTAAAAAGGTTCTAAGACTTCACATCAATGAAACTATTTCATACTGTTTTTAATATTCTATCGCTGTTTGGTTATTTACACCTATTCCAAAATTTTGTCGCTATTTGGATCCATTATTTGAACCGCTTTTGAAATTCAATCGCTGTTCGAATCCACTATTTACATCGCTTTTAACATTTTATAGCTATTGAAATTTGCTATTTACACCGTTTTTCTTTATCTTGCGTCAATTGAATCTACTATAAGCGCGAGTTTTAACATATTATCGTTTTGTTTACCATTTAAAACATTACTAATCTCATTTTTTACTCTTTATATTTAGGGTTTATCATTTACATTAGGACTGTTTTTAAAATGGATTTTTACTATTAAACGAACTGTGTAAGGGGCGAATGAACCGGAATAAATATAAAAACAGGCAGTTACTTTTTGTTAAAAGGGAAAGGAAGATAACGGCGCCACATCTTCGTTATTATCAGTATCGTTATCCTCTTCATCGCCGCCCTCACCCTCTCCATTACTGCCAAAGCTACCGCTATCACTGTTATCGATGCCGTTACCGACGCTACCGAAAAAGGGGCCTCGCGCCTTAGATCATATGCTCTTAAACAGGAGCGCGGTTTTTTTTCTTTCCTTCTCGTAACGACGTGCGATAACGTTAACAAACTCGCCTATATAATCCATACGTAAACCCGACTTTAAGAAGAAGATAACGGTTGACGTTTCCTAAGGCCGTTGGTTAACGCTTATAACGAGTTAATATCTGTTTATTTCAATTTTAACTAAAGTAGTTTTTTTTTTCAAAAAGCTTCGAATAATATATTAGAATAGTAGGTAATCCTTAATCGCGGTTGAAATTACGATCATGAAATGAATCGACAGTTAATATAGTGAGCGCGTGAAATTCGTTTAGTCTATAGCTCCAAAACTATTAAAACGGAGGTGTATCCTTTATTAATTCGTTCGTAATGATAATAACGATCCGACTAACCTCTGTTTTAACGGTAATCGTTAAAAGTCTTACCTAAGGCCGCGAAAGCGATATATGGCATATCAAGCGTGTTTATTAACGGCTCAGGGACACAAACCTGGGTATGCTACTCTAACATTTTACGTGTAAAAGAGGCCTCATAGCGTACTCTAGTAAGCTGTAACTCGAAACGGAAAATCAAGTCGGCTGTATCCGCTTGATTTATGAAAATATTAGTATAGCATATGTTAAGAGGGAGTTCATAATATGGACCGTATTATAACTCGGCTAAGTTACGTTTATAATAGCAAAAGGTAGCTGTTACGAGCAAAGATGTTTTTACCTATAATGAAAGAATAAATTCAATAACCTTAAAAGCCGCTCATCTTTCCCCTTAGGAGATAAAAGGAGAAGGGTAGTGGGAGAGAAAACAAAAGAGTGTAAATGTGTTAACAAAAGCGGCGGCAGAAGGAAGAATTGAAAATTAAAAAAGGGATTAAGGATATACTGCCCAAAAATCCGGGCTTGTGATGGGGCTTATGGCGGCACGGCTGGCAGCAGCAGCAGCAACCGCCTCTTCCTTTTTTACTTAAACGCGCCAAATGTCGCCTAACGATATTATTTTTACGAGTTATCTATTTTGGATAGCGGTTAATATATGAATTTTTTTAAGTGGCCTACCTATAGGAACGGCTTAAATAATTAGAATAGATAGTGGTTTATAAATATATACACCAGTTGGCTAATTGGGAACTTACTTTTTAAAAGGGGTCGCTTTTTTGAAAGGGAGAAAGAAAGTTTTACTTAAACTGATAGCGATACATATTTTTATAATAACCCCAAACACGTAACACCAACAATCACTTCATACTCTCACACTTTTATAATTACAACCTTTTAGTCATCGACAACTATAACGCTAATATTTGTCCAAATGAACTGCAACCTCATTATAACCACTACTGCGGTCAAAACTACTAATATAAACCTCTCCTATGTTTTCAACGCAACAACTATTACTGAAAGAACTATTAATTTGAACTTTGAAAGAACTATCACTACTAAATCACAGAAAACGGGCCGTATCACAAACTAAACTATTACTACTAAATCACGAATACAAATAGCTACTACTAAAATACGAATAAAAAATGTTACTACTAAATTATAGACATGGGCTACACCATCAACTAAGATTTCACTACTAGCTCATAGATACAAGCCGCGCTGAAGAAGAAAAATATTACACTTGAAAATATTATCATATATCTTTATAGTAAATAAACGAGTACACTACAAATTACACCCCTGCAAAGTAGACGGTAACGTTCTACTTTGTAAAGTACACTCTTGGAAAGTGTAAAATAACGTGTCACTGACCAAAAGAAAAATTGGTAAAATGCATAGTAAAGTGCTACTGCTCAAAAGAGGCATTGGTAAAGTACACGGTAGAGTGCCACTACCTAGGAAGAAGATTAGAAAAGTATATTATAAAGTGCCACTACCTGGGTGAAAGCTTATAAGCTGTCACCTAAGACGTGCACTCCCCGTATTCCTCTTCTCTCTTCTATTTTACTATCTACTTCAATATACTCTACCAATCTTTACGATTACTATTGTACTATTTACATTTACATAAATAGTCAAAAACCTTACCGATATATTTAGAATTATCTATTGGTTCTAGTAATTGTATGCAATATAAGATTTAAGACTTTATTTATAGGAGCCGAGTTAAAGTTAGATTCATATACCACAAAAACAGTGGAAAATTAATAGTTTCATCTTTCTTCAAAAACTTTAGGTAACTATCAATTAAATATACTCTTTAAAATGTAATTACCAGCTCAATCAAAAAACTTTCCGAGGTATAACGAAATCTTACATAGATAGAGTAAAAGCCTAATCTTATCCGTAAGTATTACATGAATTATATCAACAGATTCTTTCCCTTATTTAATATAGAAACTTCATATAATACTTCTATAATGAGTATTAATTATAGTATATTTATTATATGTACTTAATACTTTAAGTTAAGTAAATTTGTTCATATTTACAATGAATCTTTTAATGTTTGAAAAGAATTTTAGTGTATTGAATTATTTGTGGAGTTAATAATGAAAATTCCTTATATTAAAGTTTAAGAAAAGTCAAAATTGAATAATTATCGTTAACTTGTTGTATGTCGTAATAAATCCTTGTTTAATCGACGATTAAATAGTTAGTGTATTGAAATAGTAGAAATTACAGTGTAGTAAGTCAACTTTACTGTATATAAAATTGACTATACTAACTACAAGTTGAGTGAATTGTTTTTTGAGTGTACTGTATTGGTTTCCAGTCATTACAGTATGCGTCAACTTAACACTAGGGGACGGAATAAGCAATTGACCATAAAAATCACTGCTTAAACCGGATAAAGGCCTGCGAAGTCTAGAACAATACATTAGCTACTTTCAATTCAATATCTGTTACTTTGACCAATTCGAATCGCCTACGTTGCAACGATAAAGCCCTACCAATATTGATCGGGGATTATTAGATTAAGCATAGATAAGTTAAGTAGAAGAAGAAGCTGTTTTCTGGTTACACTCTGTATCAAACGGCGGCTAGGGTAGAGGAAAGACTTTTGCAAAAGATCTTTACTACTATATCAGTCTCTACGGCAATAAGTAAAAAAGATTTTTAGCTTGTATCAGTTTCCATGGCAGACCAGAAGTAGCTACAGTATCTCTATTAAGAATACGAAGAAATGCTTACCACATACTTCTTGAATAAAATCGTTCAGATTAACCGCTATAAATCTAGAATCGACTAATGGGCAAACGACTAAGTTAATACTATTACGGATACTATAATTACAGGTACTACTAGTTTATAAACGATTAAGACCTACTATATTCAACCACCAACAACAAACGATCTTCTATCATACCCTTAATAACTAAGCCTTTGTCTAAACACTAACCCCCGCCCCCCATTATACTTTTTTTCTTCTTACTACGCTAATTTAATCGTGACTATCGCTAATTTAAGCGAAAATAACGAAAATCTATAAGTCTCGTTAAACAAGCTACGTCGAGCAACTTTACGTTGAATCGCTAAGTCACTGCGTTCCAAATCACCAAGTCTCTCAATACTAAGTCTTACACTAGCCAAAACATTAAGATAACACCTAGTTAGAAGCGAATAAAGGAAATTAAAGCCCTCGGACCCCTCCTTTCCAAAAACTGCAATGAAAAACTTTAGGAACAAGATGTCTACAAAGATTTAACCAAAAGGTATCTAATTAATTTTGTCGGCTACTATAGCTTCAACCATAATGGTAGCGAACTCGATCGCAACAAAAATGCCTTTTAATTTCTCTTAATTAATTCGAAACATCGAATTTTAACATATGGAAGTTGATTTAAACAGATTTTTAAAACAAGCTAAAGGCAAAGCTTATTCGTCGAGGAGTATATATGGTAAATGAAAATGCTACCAAACTGACAAGGAGTCTTTACTAATTAACTTAACTCAATAAATACCTTTAAAATCTATACCTTAAGGAAAATGACTTTAAGAACCCTTATAGCTCTTATATACATTTAACTGAACCTCCTCTCAATCACCAATTAGATTCAGCCACTCTACGTGTTGAAAATTAGAAATCTATTAATATATTTGTTAGTTAATCAATTTTTTGTAATTACAATCACTACGTTTTCTGCGATGGCTGAACTTGTCAAATACTGGCTGCCAATCCGGTAGAAGGTATTATCGTTGGCACTACATAATTAATTTAATAAAATCTTCAAGATTTTCAATACCTTTCCTACGACTACGCTTATTCTACCCCTTAATTCATCCCTTAAAATCGTCAAATCCCCTAAGCTTACCAAATCTTTTTAAACGAATCCTTCCACAGTAGGTATGACTATACGCGCCTGTTTATTGTAGTTCATACTACAGGACTTTATCTTTCGGGATATTCGACTGGTAATTACATTTATTATAGCGACTTGAAGGCCCTAAATTTGATTTAACGATAGGAAATACTATTGACGATTGTGATTATTATTGTATATATTTCCTGAAAATTTATTAATATAGTCAATATTGATTCTAAGCTTTATAAAAATTACTTAGAAGTCTGAAATAACGTAGAAAAGTATGATAGAGAGCAATAGAAACTTTTCGACAAGAATATGATACCCTTTTGAAACGTTTTTAAGTGGATAGAGGTCTCTCCTTCTGGTTTTCACTGACTATTTTCTGGAATCCTCACGGGTTAAGCAAAGGGGTATTACCTAACTTTTCTGACACGAGAAAAAACGTTTCCCAAAATTGATAACATTATAAAGAGCTATTTCGAATATGATGTTCATCTTACACAATATTATATAAATAATGTTATGATGAGATAGACAACGATAATAATTCAGAAAAAGAGGAGGTAATACTAATGAATGTATTAAACTGGATACTTAATAAACTAATATTGTGTTGACAAGTAATAAGGAAGATTTATATTGTTAAATATACGCTTTGCAAACAAATGCGGGTGGTATTTAGGGGTAAAAACGAGTTTTACTATGTTATACAATACTTAGATGCCACCTAGAAAGGCTTTTTGAGCTAATTGCGGTTTTTGTTTGGGACCGTAATAACATATGCTCCAAATTCACTTAGTATATACCCCTAATTCAATAAGTTTCAATATATGGATGAATAAAAACACGTAATTATATATTATGCCAATTGAAAGTAGGGGTAGCTTCAACATTGAAAATCATATCCTATAAATTTCCATTCAAAGCTATAACTATAATAGCATTGATATCGACAGTAAAGCTTAAGTATATTTGATCACCGTAAAAAATTATCGTCGTAATAATGAAAAAAAAGTATTGAATTTGTGGGAAGTCCTAGTCGATTCCTCATCATTTGCTTAAACGTAATAATAGATAAATAATTTATTATATTGAATAGCACAATATTTTTATATATAACAACTTGAATTAGATTATCAATTTCGAGTGTAAATAAGTCATTGGTAAAGATCATTCGCTTATGAAAATTATGTGAAATAATGATATTGCTTTTAGCGCAGCTCGTTAATTCGACCACTGAGTTTTTCTGTACTTTTTAAGTAACTAAAACGTTCACCTATACTTCAACTAAGCCCTTAACTCATTGTATAACTTTAAACTTCGTAACCTTCACACGGAATATGCTTTTTGAGGTATTATGTATCATATAGAGGTAACAAGATAGTTAACTTGCGATTATTTGCACCATGTAGCACTACGAAAGGAAAATATTACTACTATAGAAATCAATTATTAAGATACCTATAAGGCTAATATTAATTTTGACTAAAACGAGTAACTATTATCATGGAAAATGAAGTTTATAGAGATGGTTGATTATGTTCAATATTCTGAAGCCCTTTACCTCTTTTCTCCTATATTTGGAAAATATAAAGACTCCCGGTGTTTACCTCAACATGAATATTGATAATCTAGTTAAAAATAGCTTGAGGTTTTCCTTAGCTTTTAAGTGTGGACATTTGTGGTTTTACTTTTAAGGTTTAAGGGTAACGATATTAAATTTGATGAAGTTAAAAATACGTTAATTACACCAGAGTTTTAATTTCCTAACCATCGATAGGCTATAGAAAGTCCTTATGTTCTTAAAGCACGAAGACGTGTAATACCTTATTTTGGAGTTTATTAAAAAACTTCGTTACTATTTCTGAGAATAGTTCCAATCTACATGAAGTTTTAAATTCTTATTGAAATACGATAAAGGATTTTATTGCAAGATTTTCATTGATGTGTTTTACTTGAATGATAAGCTTATTATTTGAGTTATTCATTTAGCAACCTTTTTCTACGAAAGCAAGTTTCTCAAGTTTTTGTTAGCGAAAAATATACGAAGAATATTCAACATGTTATAGATTAATACTTATTTGGGTTTACTTAACCTTTTCGTTTAAGATACTGATGTTAACTTCGTGGAGGCGAAGTTTTAGACGTATATTAAAATAATAGGAATTTAGTTTAAATGAATATTTATCAAAGTTTATTGTAGTATTAGAAAGATTGAAAGAGTATATTCGTTACTACGTAAAACTCATGATATCTTTACATTGAATATTGGAAGCTTTACGCATTGGAAGGAACACCTTTCAATAGCGGTAAATGACTTGAATGATATTGTGAGTCTTGACAACCTAATATTAAAGTTTTTAGTTTTTGTAGTATTCCTACGTTTGATGTATGGACGTCAATTATTAGCGAGAACTTAGAAGAGAGTGATAGCCTATGGAAAAGAACTGACGGAATTGCGGAAAGAATTGGTACAACGTTAAGTAAATGATTCACTTCATATTAAAAATGACTTTAAAACAATCGAAGTGATTTTTTTCTTTTTTTTTCGGTTTAAAGCGAAGTCTTCGTATGGAGGAACCCAGAGAAATTGGATAGCTAATATAAAACCATAAATATTGTTAACAAAAAAGTAATTGTTAAAATTATTAACGGCCTAGCCACGTTTTGTATGACCTATGTTAACTTTTATATCATAGCGATAAACAATGTCAATAAATACATTCAAGCTAAGCGAACAATTTAATACGACTATTTTTCTGCAGTTATCGATAAGTTCGTAGGATTTAGCCAGCGTGTACAACAAGTTAAAAGGAGGAATGTTGAGGATGAGGAGTTAATGTCGGGTCGAATTTATAATATTGTTTTGGTTACTAGAAAAGAATAAGACGATGAAAATTTGGTTATGAAGCTTCAGGCATAAGATATTATTGAAACCTTTGGTAAATCTTTTAGATAAAACGATAGAATCGAGATTAACAGGTTTCCAATTCGAAAATTTGTATAATTTATACCTAAAGCTGACTTGAACTTTTAAAACCCGAATATTACGATTGGTAGGTCAAAGATAATATATAAGTTTAAGAGTAAAACCACGACACTATTATAAGAGAAGTTACTATTAATAGTTAAAGGATTAGGTGATAAAAGCAAAAAATGGATCTTTGTGATAGTTGACAATTTAAATGAAATATCATTTAGTGGTCTTTTTGAAAATAAGTTTACTAATTAACATGAAAAGTAGGTTTACCATCAATAATCGTTATATCACATAAACTTATAAATAATTTAGACCTATCTATAATAGATTGTATCATTGGTATTACTGTGAGAATCATATATTGAGTATCTTTTAGCGATAGTAATGCGATGTATTAAATTATTATAAAGATTGTTTCAATCAGATATTTCTTGGTTTTTGACAGATTACTCGTATTTTAAGTTACGTTTAAATAGGTTTCTTTGTTCTAACGATTCGTGTTAATTGGTAATACAAAAGTGAAACTTCTGCTTATTGGGTATTTAAATTAAACATGCATTTTTCGTTAGAATTGTTGGCTTTGTAGTATCAGAATAGTAAACGATTAAACATTTAAAAAATTTGAAATTATAAATTGATCGTAAGTTTGTGGGAGGATAATGAACTTAATTTTAATGAATAGTTTATCCGTATACATAATATTAATATTGTCACTGTTTTTATTTGAAAGAGTTAGATCGTTAACTCAGTTTCAATTAATAAGATTGACGTAGCTGGGGTTTAGCTTCATTTCAATCAATGCGCACGTGGTAGTTATACTACTATATTATGTTAACTGGAGCTATTTTACAACGTATTAATTGCGGTATAAGTATAAGACTTGACGGATAAAGACTTTAACCAGTTGAATAAGAAGTAGGAAAGACAGATATTGAATTTAGACTGAGGGAATAATGTGGTTAAGATGAATCTGTTGACGTCTAAATTAATAATTTTTTCACCTAGCTACCTCACGAATAATATAAACCTGTCTTTATGGATGAACGTATGATTATGTTGTTAGTAAGAATAAATAAAAAGACTAATTTATTGGACCTTTTTCAAATAAAATAGGATTACGCGAAGCGTATGCGTTTTAAGAAATAACAGTATAATGAATGGTTTCAATGTATATATATTATCGAAGAAAATATCCATCATCGTTGCTAAGTAATTGTGGATTTTATTTATGCCGGTAATGATTTATATCGATATTATTAGTGAAAAACAACTGATAATCAATTTAATATCACTTGATAAAGTCTACAAAGTTAATTGGATTAAGGAGTTTCGATAAATCAAAGTCAAAGATAATTATGTTAATATTATAACAAAAACGATGTCTCATAAGAAACTTACATGGAATATAAATAGTAATAAGCTAATTATATGTATCAAAGATTACAATAACAGGTTACCTGATAAGGTTAGGTTACTTGTTGGAAAACATGGATGCCATGGTAAGCTGGAAACTATAATGTAATTGAGGCCAACGACTTTTTTAATTAGCACAGTTAGATTGAAGAATTATACAAGTTTGTGACGAAAAGCTGATTTGTAGAAATTGGTAAAACCAGAACTCGAAACTATATAGTAAATAGAGGTAATTAGAGTTAATTAAGCTGTAAAACTAGCAGAGGTCTGGCTAGTGAACAAAAGTATAATTTAATAGTAACCGGAATAGATCCATTGACTCTACTAGCATGCGCGTATAAAATAGAAAGCTGATAGTGATAGAATTGTAGTAATTGCAACGTAGTAAGTCAAATTTACTATAAGTAAAGTTAACTATACTAACTTCAAGTTGAGTGTGTTGTTTTGTGAGTCTACTATATTAGCTGCAAATTAAGTACAATACACCCCCATTTTATACTAAACGAGCCAAGTAATTGGCTATACAAATTACTGTGCAAACCGGCAAGCAGTCTACAAAACCTAGAATAATACATTAACCACTTTCAATGCAGTATCAGTTACCTAGACTAATTTGAATCGACTACGTTTCAACGATAAAGCCCTATCAACATTGCGTATATAAGACGTATAGAATATGTTCATGATATACAGTTTTCTATATTTTTTGTATTCTTTTTTAAAGGAAATGTGATATCGATTATCAAGATCAGTTGTTGTAAATCTTGGGCCAATGAATAATTCCAAATTATCTGATAATTACCAGCTTTACACCTAGGTAAATTTTATTCATTCCTAACACAAAGCTAAATATACGTCCGTGGGTAACGTTGAAAAAATCATTTATACTATTTATATCCTTCAATTATAACGATAGTTTTATATTCGTTAGTTATTGAACCTTCGAGGACTTGAAGGTTAGGCCTATAAACTTCATCAATTTGCAAACCTTTGTATTAAAATTTATCAATCGTATATTGGAGTTGTATCGTGTTTTTTTCTGAATATTTGTCAATGATATAATCATTTTTTTCGGATAGTTTTGAAGTATATTAGAAATACTTGAAAACTATCTTGGGCTTATGTTGTGTAAATTTATGGTGAATATACTAAAGCTTTTAACCCAAAAGGGTATCTCTATTGTACCTTAAATGAAAATTTAATTACAATTTCAAAAACGTGAATTTCTAGTTGCATATATAGAAGTAACGTGGAGTAGTGGAATATTAAAACGAACGACTGGAATGGAAATAGATGAACTTCGTAATGAAATAGTATAAATATACCAAACAAAACCAAATTGAACTTATTCATGCAGAAGCTATATTGAATTATACACATGAAATTTCCCCAAAAAAATTTTAAGTATAAATTTGAAGTGCTTATCCATATAAAATTGTCGTATGAATATTCGTTATAATTTTGACAATAACCTATAGCAATAGTTTCATGCATATAATGATAGACATATAATAGATAATTGGATAGGTGGAGCTTTTAATCAAATGAGTAGTCATTTGCCTTGCTAACAATAAATTCATCTAGAAATAACAAATCTAATTTACCTCTTCTACTATTAATTTTACTTGTGCCAATAGCTTTTCTCTATGAGATTTGGGTACAACTGATACTAAATAGTATGAAATTCGATTTACTTAATCAATCACGTGGATTTTACATTTCCATAATTTTTAACATTGATTTTGAATGGATGCTAGAATGTTAAACTACTGTTTTTATAATACAACATTATTATATATTTTTATGACCTTTCTTTTATTGTATCTATGCTTACTTAAGTATATTACGCAGTAAAAACACTACGTTTTTAAATGGATCGTTTTTAGCGCCAAGAAGATAGTAATATTGATAGAATGAGTAAGATGGATATATAGTAATCGATTTGTAAACAAAATTAACTTAAGGATTGAAGATCATAATTCAATATATTTACACAAATAAAATGATACGCTAATTAGTACCGGTTAATCATCTAATGGCACCCCACCTCAGAATCGTGGTACGCTATAAGACGTGGTAAAGATAAGTAGTAATTAATTAAAAATACTCATTACGAACTAATATATAAGGTAAATCAAACATCGTCTCTAGTTTCAATTCAAAATCAAAGATTCGCAACATTTGATAAACAAGTTAGGAAAAATCCTATCTATAATATTATAGTTAATACTGTTAATTCAATTATCTCAGGACTATAATAAATGCTTTATAGTGTATTAAATGAATGTAGTGTAATATTTTTACGTGTTTCGAAACGGGAACCGCTTAGTTTGAGTATATAATAAATGATGAAAATGTGTTTTGAAGGGGTATAACTAGTGTAATTCATCCTTTTCCGGTAGAGTTACAAATTAGATACTTCTTATTAGTCTTCAAAATTTCAAGCTTTGTAGTTCTAAATCATTCAATATAGTTTTTACCCTAGATTTGATTTTCCATTGACTTTGTACGCATGTAAAAATTTCTTTCCCAGTTGCGGGTTGGTTTGGTGCCGACTTCTGTTGGGTTTTTGGTGTGATTGTTGATGTAGATCGTTTTTTAAGTATGGATAGTCGGGTTTTTAATAGGGACGTTATAGTCAGGCAGATGTTAAGTTGTATTTATAATTATGCCCATGTATTAGGTTTTTGGTAATGGGTTGCTTGAAATATTGTAGGGGTACTGTGATAACCTTAGAAGTTGCATATAAAAAGTCGTAAAAATATGATTAAGTTATTGAATTCATAAGTCGGATTAATTTTATTGTAAATGATTTTACTACTTAATAAATTAACTTTGATATTGATTGAATTTACAGAGGTAGATGGCGTTTGTTAATTCAATGCAATGACCATAATTTCACTCTTCATTTAATTGAAAAAAATATTTCCAACTGTCGAGTCGCCTCAATTGATTTACTATCAGTGAAAAGTGGCTAATGAAAATTATAAATAAGTTATCCAGTAATAAAAAAAGTAAAATACAAGAACATTAATTTAATAAATAAGTTGAAAACTGTCGAATAAGTCCTGCAACTTAAACTTCTGCACTAATGCTATTAATTTCATATGGAATCATTTCAATGAACGATTGCAACAGATAATAGCAGTTGAAAAATACCCAATTGCATTGATTAGTTTGTGATGAGGTTCAATATATATGAGGTAGTCATAGTAAAAAGACGAACGTTTTGAATTTTTCATTAGAAAAGAAAATTTGTTACATAACTTGGTTGAGGTAGTATTGGTAGAGCTTTAGACATTGCAACGTTTTCGATTATATTAATCGAAGTATCATTAGTATTTCATCGGTCAAGTGGTGGATGTATTGTTCTTGGTTTGGCAGACTGCTAGCCAGTTTGCGTAGTAATTTATATAGCTAATTTCTTAGCGCATGCCTTTGTATAAAGTGGGCGCGTATTATATTGAATTTACAACTAATACAATCAGCCTACGCAAAATAATACATTCAACTTGCAGTTTTTGTAGTCAACTTTACGGTAAGTAAAGTTGACCTACTGCATTGCAATTACTACTATTTCAACACTAACGGCTTTTTAATTCGTGATTACACGTTAATGTGGTTAACCAATATCTTCCGGTAACCGCTCAATTACGACCTCGTCCACCAGCTAAACCCTTATTAATTCTAGTTAACTTTCACATCGAATTGAAACCATTTGTACTTACAATAACCCTAATTTCTTTTATTTACCTCACGGTTTTGAGATCCGACTATATTAATTTATACAAAACCCTTTCTCCCTACAGGTCTTTGTAAACTTTAAATTTAACCGTGTAATTAAAGATATCATTAAAGTTAATTTCCTGTCAGGCTTACAGTTTGCCATCGTATCTCTATTTCATGTTACGTGATTGAGCTTTGCTAGGTAGTTTATTAATGTAGCCCTCAATATGTATAGTTAATTCATTACTATCTATAAACTTTTCAAGAGCCTTATTCGACAAAGCCTTCGTTATAGCGTTAGTATGAATGTATTTTTCATTATTCTACTATAAATCCTCGATTTCCCTACCTTCGTAGGCTTTACAAGGTGTTATTCAGTTAATTACTACAAGATTTTCATTGGTGGCTCTGAGTTTCGAAAGGCATTTCAACAGGATCCTTAAGTGGGTATAGATTATCATCGGAATAAGATGAATCTTTAGCTGCCTAATAATAACGTTAAGGGTTTTTCATAGTATTATATCTTTATTAAAACCGGTCAACATACCGTAAACGTTGAAAGTGAGTAGGTTTCGTATAATCCTTTTATATTTGAAAAAAGTTTACTGGATTGAATCTCCAATGATATTAAACTGGGATTTCTGCTTATAACTATTGACGAAAATTATTTGGAACGCGATTTGGAAAGATAGGTCGGTGTTATTCATAAAGAAAATCTCTGTAAATATTATGAAATTAGCTTTTAACAAGTCGATCGAAACTATATGAATCGTCTAGTTTAAGTTTTGTATTTGCTATTTAAATCATTCATTTCACCAATTAAAGTTTATATCTATTAAATCATGTGTTTATAACGTAATAGAAAAGCCGTAAGAGGCTTTGAGTTCAAAAAAGATGGTGATATAGCTGTTATAAGTACTTTATTTTAGGTACCATTAAGCCCTAGTTACGTTAGCTTTGTCGATTCTGGTTCAATTAAAGACTTAGCTCTTTTAGCGAAAACTACAGCAAATATTAATATTAAGTATACGGATTAACAATCTGTCAAAGTTAAATTGGTTGACTTTCACCAAAGTTATGACCTATTTACAGTTTTAGAACTTGAAATTCTTCATCTCATGTTATTCCGATGTTAAAAATCTAGCTGTTCAAAACGAAAATAGTATCGTTAGTTTGTATACATACTGGGCCGAAGTACTTTTTTTACGTTACCAGTATATATAGATTGTATGTTAAAGAATTGATGTTTAGTCGCGAATTAAAGTGCGATTAAAGGGCTAGAAACTAATAATCGCCTACTTCAGCCAGTTTTTATAATGTTTTAATGTATTATATTACCGTTTTTGAAGAGTCAATTTCACGTAGTTCATATTGTAACTTTATTATAACGATCTGTTTTAGGTCGATAGTTTATTTCATGTATATTTACGTTTCATTGCAGCTATTAAGTGTTAATTTGCTTTTCATTTTAGTTAGTAAAATTGCTATCAAAACGACTACCAAGTGTTAATCAATCTTCTAAGTTGTTAGCGACTGCGTAAAGATTTTGGTTTTACCTTTATCGCCGTATTCTTGAGAGATTAGGCGTAAATTTTCGTACGGTCGCCCCGTGGTTTTGCCTTTTACCTCGTGGATAATCATCGTCTTCCAAATCGTAATATTTAAGTTTTAAAGGTTAAAGTCGACCTTCGGTATGAATTATATAATTCGTCCAGTTCGTAAGCCGTTAATTTCGACTTTATGGTTTTTCTTAAAGGGTTTATCAGAGGTTTTTATAGTGTCTTATATTTGAAGCTTCAGTGTTAAGTATTCGTTATCCTTTGATTACCTAAATAGTATTATAAATACAGCTAGGTGTGTGTTCCTTTTTTTAATATTTCTTTTTTTCAGCAATTGTCCGCGTTGGCGGCGTTTTATAGGCTTGTCTATAATGGGTAAAAGAAGGTTTTCATCGACTCAGTTGTTTAGTTTAGGGGCCTTTATCGTTAGTTTCCCTAATATAAGGCTTAACTTGGGTAATACAAAATGTTACGGGCTGTTAGTAATTTTTATAAGTACTTGAAAGTTGTCAATACTGAAAATATTGGGTAAGCCCTTCAATTCATCCTGTATTCGCTATATAAAGACTTTAATTTAAAACGGTAAAGTAAGTACGTCGATAATTCGAGGGCCGTTTTTATTATTAAGGGAGTTGTGGCTCTAGCGGCGTAACGATCTTTTTCTTTAGTTTCTTTAATTCTTTACTGTAGACTACAGGTTGCTTTGAGGCACTTATTAATAGTATAGACTTACTTATTAGACGTGGGTACACTTTAAAGACTAGTAGAGTTAACGCTAAGACATTAGGGTTCACAGTGTTGTTTAGGTAATTTACTGCCATTTAAATTCGTATGTTTAAATCCGTAAAAATATTATAGTTTTGGTGAAGTAGAACGTGTGCTCTTTTAATCTTTTGAATACTTTAGTAGGCCTTTATTGATATTTGTTTATATTAGATTTTTATTATATTAGTATATTTGTACAACTTCGCCGTCATATAGTTAGTGTTAGCATTGTAGACACGGACGTAAGGAGTGCCTGAGTATGTGTTAATTAACAATATACTTAGAGCTTCTCAGGTATCTTTTGTGCATATGAACTTCAAAAACTTAGCTTCGTAAAAAGAGGTTGCAAAGTGACCGATGTCGAAAATAGGCTTATTATTGAGGTAAAGAATATTAATATAGACTTTAAAGTTAAAGTATTTGTCGTATTTTAGTGTAAATTGAAATTATCGGAGTGTTTATTTATACGAATATTAGTAGAGATAAATAATTTCGACGGCTTTTAAAGTAAAGTATGCTATATTTTGATGAATTACGGCCTTTAGTACTTAGTATATCTTGTTAATAGTTAGATGTTTGAAACGACTATATAGTTAACAAATTTATAGCTTCATTAAGTTTAACACCATTATCTTTTGGCTTTAAACTTGAAACCATAAGTATCTCTATTTAAAGGCCAAGAGGAATTTCGGGCGTTTTTAACTAGTTTCTCTGAATTAACCTTAACGTTGACGCCTAGAGTCTTTATTTCTTATAAATGAATAAGGAAAGGATTAAGAGACTTAATGAGGTGAAAAAAAATATATTTCATAACAATTTAAATTATTGTTATCCCTAATAACAATAGTTGTTCGCCTGGTTCGAAATTAAACTTTCACTTAGTTAATATATTCACTATTAATTTTGGTAGCCGTAGTGCTTTCCTTTCGTAACGCTACGTATCACGAGTAGACTTTTATTAAACATATTATTTCCATTTTGTTTAGCATAATACCTTAAAACGAATGGTTCGCAGAAAAACTAAGAAGGTTAACGGTGTATAAGGTACTATAAGCTTGGTTAGGGTAAAAGTCAAGGTTTTTACCGCCTACGCGGTATAAAAAGGCGTGGTTGGCTAGTTACCAGACCGCGTTCAAAGAAATATCTTTATGTTATTTGATTTATTTAAGGATATTATTATCGTTAATTATATTGTTACCTTCGAAGTTTACGATGTGATTTAAGTAACTTAATTCGAAAGGAATAGTATATTGGATATTGTTCATTACATTTTTGATATTGCGTTGTGCGGGGGTTGATCTAGTAAATTAATAATTACTTATAATATAAATATAATATTTCTTACCGTTAATAAGTTCGCTTAAACTTTGACTTTTTTAGTGTTATTATAGCTATTGATTTAAGTATTAGGCTATTAAACCAAATTCTAGGTTTAAAGGCGTTTAATACTGTATTTTTGGTTAATTTAATTAATTACCGTAAGATATTTTTTATTTACGTTAGAGGAGTTGGTAGCTTTGTTATATATATTAAGATAGTTTGTAGTACATATTGTTATAGTTGCGAAAGAGGAGCTTAATTGGTTAAAAAAAACCTTCGTAGGTGGTATCTAGTCATTTTAAAGCGTTTTTAAACTCTTTAATACCCGTAATGGCTGCTCGTACCTATTCGCTAACTATGGATCTTTTAGTGTGAACATTTCCTATTGTTTGCATATTATTTGCTTATTTATTGTTGGATTTAGAATATTCATTATTATTTCCCCTTCTTTTTTTTATCGTCATTTTCGCGGTTTATTTCATGGTAGCCTAATACGTATAGTATTAGGTAAGGTGGACGTTGTGTTCGAAGTGGATTTATATATTATCGTAAAATTAATGCAAACTAGTTATTCGGGTGAGAAATGTTAATAAGTAATCCATAGTATACTTTATGAAAAAATAGTGATATAGTAAGTAAAAACCAAAAGGAGAACCTTTATCTATTTACAAATATTTAAAAAATGTATTATTTTTGTATCGAAAAGATTATATGACCTTCTGTTATACTTTGTTGTATCGTTCTAAATTTTGATAAAGTCGGGAAAGAGCTTGTAGTTAATATTAACTATTTCAATAGATTTTAGAAGAAGATCGTGATAATCGCCCCAGTTTTTATTAGTATTTCTTTTTAATTTCAATTTTAAGACCTCTCAACCTCAGTATTAAGGATAATTTCTAGTCGCCTGGATCAAAGAGTGAAGTAATGTGATATGATTTCTAATAGGTTCAAGAGTGTATGTAAACGATTCCTGTAAAGGTTTTTTAAAGGCTTGGCGATTTTAATTAAAAGTCTAAGGCGTAATAGAGATTTATAAGTTTTCAAGGACTTAGTAATGGTATTGAATTAACCGGTAAAGGATATCGACGTTAATACATTTTGATACGTTGATAACTACTGTTTTATGCGCTTTACTACTAACAAGTACGTATTTCGCGTTGTTACGTAAAAGTGTTGAGCTGTCGAGCAAATTAATAGATTCCTCATCATCAACGTATGAAAAATATTTATTTAACTAGGGATAAGGGATAGAGTCTTCTAAAATGTATCCAAGGGCGTTAAGACTTTTCAATACCCTGTTACTTAAGGCGTATATCTTAAGAGTATTCTTTAAAGTAAGCCAAGTGGCAAAGGGTTTGTATCAGCTTTAAAACATCTTATATTAATATGTCAATCCCTCGTCGTTAAAATTTGAACTTAAACCTAGACTTAACCTCTTTTTAAATTACCTTTTACATATAAATTGTTTAGTCATTAAAGACGTCACAGTATTTGCGAAACCGCGGTTACCGCGGTGGAGGTTTTCGCCGCCATTTCAATCGACAATATAAATACCGAAAAATTAATTAGGTATTTTTTTGTTAAGTTTTTGCCGACGTCCTATTTCCTAATATTTTGATCTTAATATTTTTTTTAAAAAAAAGGATCTAAGGGCTTTAATTGCTTTTATTCTCTTTTAAGTAGGTATTATTTTAAAGTTTTGGCTAACATATGGCTTAGGTTTTTAGTATGAAGTTGCGTAGAAACTTATCAACTTGGCGTTCGGTCGATCAAGGTCACTTTATTGGCGTGAATTTGCTAATCTTAGTGTTTTCACTTAAGGTAACGAACTTGGTGATTAAATTAACGTAATGAAAGTGAAAAGAGTAGAGTAGGGGGATAAGTTTGGTATAAAGGGTAAGGTCGAAAGTAGTTTGTTATTATAAGTAAAGGTTAAAAATTACTTATTATTTGGCTGTGGGATATAGTCGTTTTTACAGTGATTGAACACATAATAATACTAATTTAGCCTTTTGTTAACTTGTCGTTTAAGGCTTTTAGCGTTTAATCTTACCGTTTTTTAAGAAAGATATAGTAATGATTTTCTAGTATTTTTAACAGCAATACCGTTACTTGTTCTGGACTCAGGCCGTTAGCCATCGAGTCTATAGGCTACGTAACTGTAAACGTAACAGAATTTGCAGTAACCGGTCCGGGCGTGGTCCGAGCGCGGAATGGATGCGGTTTGTACATGGCACATATAAGGGCACGTGATGGACTGAGCACTGGCCAGGCCCTTAGGTCTCGCACGATGGGCCACAGTAGCCCCTTCTTGTCTTCCGCTGTACCTCAATAGTAAACTCCATTTGACACCTACTTGGCTTACTATCATAGGTCGAACTATAACATCACTTACTTTCAAATTGTCGTTATGAACTAATATAACCCGAAAGGCTTCTCTATTTTCCTGGCGTTGTAGACTAGCGCAGTACTAATAAAAGCCTTTCGTAGGAATCTTTCCTTTAACTTAGTCGTAATTATTAATGTACAGCGTAGCCGGAAAGCAACTTCTTCTTTTACTTAAACAATCTATGCTTAAGTTAATAAGCACTAATTAGTGTTGGTAGAGTTTTAGACGTTGTAACATTGTCGATTCGATTAGTCGAATTAACGGTATTAGTACATTGTTCAAGTGGTGGATGTATTGTTTTAGGTTTTGTAGACTGTTGGATGGTCTGTGTAGTAATTTGTGTAGCTAATTGCTTGGACAGTGCCATAGTATGAAGTAAGCGCATACTGTACTTGACTTATAGCCAATACAATAGGCCCTCACAAAATAATACTCTCAACTTGCAGTCAGCATAGTCAAGTTTACTGTAAGTACAGTTGATCTACTGCACTGAAATTATTACTATTCCAATAGGTAGGCTATATACACCGATAATTCGAAAAATATTCTTCAAAGTGAGGTTATAAAGAAGGTAATTTGTTAAATGAATTATGAACACTAGATGAATTGGAATACTTATAACCCCTTTTTTAATCAAGATTTTGAAACATCTTGTTTTTTTTAAAAAAAAATTTATCAATGGGCAGTACCAACTATGTAGCCCGTATTTTGCAGCTCCTGCTAATGTAAAAGGTATATATGTTAGCTAGAATGCTTACAAATTGAGTATTACTACCCTACAACGACCACTATTTTCGAAATTCGTGTTTGCAAGTCATACAGTAATCCGTTAACAAACAATGAGGGATAAAAGCCTGATCCTTGATCAAAACAAATATATAAAGTTAAAGACCTCATCTTATACACTTGTAGCTAATTTTCGACCAATATATTATACCTATATGTCGAATACCAATGAGCTCTTATAATGAATTGTATTGGTTTTCACTGCGTTCTATAAACTCGTTGAGTTCTATAAATATAGACTATGTTCGTATGAGTTTGTCCACGTGCTACGAAAGAAATAGCGGATACTATTAGGTATTTCGAAAAAGAGTTTCGACTCAATATACTTGTAAAGAAAGGTCTATCACCATATATTCAAAAACTTTATTTATAAATCGGAATCATAAAAAAACTATCACCAGAGTTAGATCTTTAAACCAGACATTAAAATAAGGCTTTAAGGTACCTTTATTTTAGAGACACGTAACATTGTATATTCATAGAAATTAGTACCCTTCCGGGACGTATTGTGCGGCCGACATAATTCCCTTTTGAAATTTACTCGTATCGAAGATCTGATAGCCATGAAAGAGTGAAGGTTTTATCAAACAAATAAATTTTAGTTGAACGCCAGTGGTGATATGCAAGAAATACTTTTTAATTTAGCCACCTTTTTGTAATCAAGCCCCAAACCTAAGAAGTGAAAAAAAAATAATGAGGTATACCACTGAGCGGGTGATCTGCCGAAAGAAGTCTTTTGTGGACAGCTAAAGGTATCCAAATTAATATAGAAGGTCTCATTGAGCAGATGAGGCGCCGGTTTAGGTGATGACGGCTTAGAAATAAATAAATACATAAAGCCGTTAAATGCGATCGTTTATAATAAAGGCTTTTAAGGCCTTCGAACGCAAAAGGAATCAGACTTTGGTTATATCGTAATGCACATCTAAAGGACCGCATTGATACAAGAAACGAAGGATGAAATCCTTGCTTATAAGGGCTGTTCTCTGTATGCATCATTGCGCAGACTGTATGCCGGGCCGACGACGATCTTCATAGCCAAACAGGGGTTGCCGGAAAATATTCAAGTGGTGGTAGAGCCTATTAGTGATTTTTTGGTGAAATATGGTGCATATGAAGTGATAGTGTTGAAAAAGACTAGACTTGAATTTTTTTCTCGAAAATAGGCACTATTAGGGATTACAGGCTAGGACCCTTACCTATCTTAACAAGGTGGTCCGTGCAATCATGTCAAGAAAGTTGATGTCAGGTTGATGATAACTTTTTGTATTTACCAGTAAATGTTTATATTCGTTTACAAAATGATGGATTAGCACCCAAAAACTTTTGAGAATAACCGATTAGAATTTTAATGTATGTTCAAAATCACCAACAAGTAGAAATCCTCACGAGCTTGTTCTAGAAACAATAGCCACGAAAAAATGGAACTCGGCGATAAGGTGTTGGGAACATATAAAACATATAGATAAAGCCTATGAAGGGACTAGGCCGGAGCTGCCGCTCAAAGTGGTTAGATCTAGTCTATAATCCTTTATGAAGAGAAGAAGAAGAGAAACCCCTGCAAGAATTTACTACGGAGCTACAGAAAAGAAGGTGACTCGAATATGTGATAGGTGTGGATATGCTTCCGTACAGCTTCCAAGCGGCTTTAAAGCACCGTAGAGATATGGTAACCACTAGGGCTAGATCCTTAGTAATTATTAGCTTAGGTACCAGTCTGTGACATGACCCCCCGACTTACCCCCCCTCCCTCCTGGTATCGTATGGAAGCTGGTAAAAGGTGTTCGCGAACTACAGACGTATGGTAGGTACATGACAACCGTTTCGAAGCGGTTTGGAGTATGACTACAGTTGAAACAAGATCTTTTTGAGGGGAGGTATGTGGAGGGGTAAAGAGGTGTATTTGTGTTGTTGCTTCTAGTTCGGTTAGTTCCTGCGGGTACCCTTTTATTCTCCAGACATCCCTTACATAACTGCGGGTAGCCATTTCCCTAGTATAAGTCATGCTTAGCATATACATCCATCCTCCATGCTACCAAGTACCCTAGTATAGTGTAAAAGGTTTCAGTTATTGACCGGTTTGGTATCGGGTAAAAGTCATTAGTATTGGCTTTTTAGTTACCTTTTTCATAAATAATTTCGTTATTAACATTTAAAAATATAAAACTTTTTCTATAACCATCTTTCCATACTAGTAGTGTCTCCCCCCCTTTTAGTATACCTTATGTGTTTAGTGAAAGAAAGAAAAATTGTTAATCACTATTAAGATAAACCCCGAATTTGTAACTGAGGTTGATAAAGATATTAGAGACGTGAGTATACCTATTTTAGAGTCGCTCAGTTTTTGTTAACTAGTATATAGTTTCCTATAATGTACCTGATCGATATATATTCAGGTAGTATTCGTAAATAAATATGTTTTATACACGTTTATAGGATGGTTAATACCTCTATGAAGCTTTATTGTAGAACTAGGAGTAAGTAAAAGCCCGTGCAATGGCTAGTAAACTATGGGTAAGCGGTTATATACCGTTATTAAATGTCTTTAATGTTGAATCGGAGCGATTAAACGTAATTTTGAATATATATATACCCGGTAAAACCTTAACCCAGATATGAATAAAATATTAGAGAAGTTTTTTGAAACTTATTTAGCTTCAACGATTAAAACCGGAATAAGTATGCCTGTTCAAAAACTGCTAAGTTTTTATTAATTAATAGCTAATTAACGTATAGACTTAGTTTGTCGTTACGAAGAAGGCTATACGGGTGTGTCAGATAACATATCGGAAGGTTTAAGCCCGTAGGGGTACTAGATTGGTTCCTATTATTTTTATTTGCTTCCGGGACTTCCGGGCCATATAGCCTTTTTACTTGGAGCTTAAGTTCTGGATAATTAAAGTATATTAAAGGTAAGCGTGTATATCGCGGTTAACAAGCGTGTAAGGAACTTAGATAAATGCAATGAAGTAGTTAGTCGAGGTTTTTAAACATACTGATGGCAGATTGAGCCGTATTATAGCTAAACTAGGCAAACTAGGCGATGAAGATAAGAGAATACGAGCCATTGATGATTTATGTAATGATTTAAAAAAGGATGAATACGATAATATAACTATGTAAGTTTGATTATAATATGGATAGAGGTTTATTAAGGGTTTCGTATACTTATAATAGTGGCCTTTACGTCGTTTAATAACGTAAAATATAATATTATAGGCTCTTTTATGAAACGGACGGAAAGGTTGTCATTATACTAGGAAGATATATAACGCGATTCGAATACTTCAAGGGCCGTGATATTTGAAAAATTGAAAACCGGATTTGAAGTGAGGTATAAATAACTTACCCATTTAACTAAAACATATCGTTTTAGGGGTGTGGTATTAAAATGGTGGCAGTTTATTTAAGGTTTGTTTTGAGTTTGTAAGATCTTTTGGATGGAATATTTAGGTTTTGTTTTATTATCATTACTTATAATGTCGATAATTAGTAGTTTAAAATCGCAGGCTTATCAGTTCAAGGGTGGGTTTAAAGAGAATTAAATAATTTATATTAAATCGGTGGTATTTAAGTTCCTAAATATTAAATTGAGTAACGTAGGAAATAATAATACGTGTTACACGGTAATTGTAATACTACGAATTTAATATTTTCAAAAACTTATCTAATTTATATTTTTTTGAAGAAAGTTGAACGTTGTTATGGAACCTAAATCGTTCTAAAATAGAACGTTTGTCATTAGCGGCTTCTTCTATATGGTATTATATAGTCGTTTTTATGGTTTCGAGAATTTTGTAATGTTTCGGATACATTAAACGAAGTTTTTAACTTTTATATGTAACTTTGTTGCTGCAATAAATAAACTTTGAACTGGTTGTATAAGATTAACTTAATATCCATAGGTTATGAGAAATAGGCTACTACCGACAATAATCATGTCATTATTACTTAACGCTAATTAATGACCGATTAATAAAAGATTTTACTAAAATTAATTAAGAATGACGAAGAAACGTAGGTATGTTAAAACTTTTTCATTGGCACATTTAGTTAATTTTTTTTGTTTCGGGTGTAATACAATGTTTAGGCGTTGGTTTATCCTTATTAAATCGTAAAAGCGTTTTTAAAACCCACCGATCCAACTTAAATCTCGTTTACTCATAATTATGCAGGGGAAAAAATCTGCACAATTATTAGTAGTGATTTAAAAATTCTTTTAAGTAAGCTTTGATATATAGAGTTACTATTATATATAAGGTAATGGCTTTATCAAAGAGGTTTGTAATAATTATAGAATAAAGTGGGTTTCCAGCACATTTTCAAAGGAGGTTAATTATGAATTTGACTGAAAGTTTGCTTTAAAGCTGCTCAGGAATTAACACGTGTTTGATAAATCTTGTTCTAAAATATTACCAATAAGTCGTATATTTAAAAATATTATTATTCCCGTAAAAGTACTGGATCATACGGTATAATACAGATTAAAATCTGTTTTGAAGGTTATAATAACAATAGAGTTATTACTAGCATAGTTGGTTATAAATGAAAACGGAATAAACTAAATTAACGCGGTAATAATCGATTCAAAGGGGATATCTAAATACGGTTACGAAACCGTAAAATGTTATAGTTATTTATTTAGTATTTCTGTTGGTAGAGCTTTAGACGTTGCAACGTTATCGATTCGATTGGTCGAAGTAAAAGTAGTATTACGTGTTCAAGTGGTGGATGTATTATTCTAGGTTTGGCAGACCGCTAGCCGGTTTACACTGTAATTTGTATGGCAAATTACTTGGCCCGTGCCCTAGTGTGAAGTGTAGCCTACTATACTCGACTTACACTCAATACAGTAAGCCTATACAAAATAATACACTCAAATTACAGTCAGTATAATAAACTTTACTATAAGTAAAGTTGACCTAATACACTTCAGGTAATATTATTCCATAATTAGCGGCTTTTTAGTTTGTACGCGCACGTTAATGTGGTTGACTAATCTTTTCCAGTAAGTGTTAAACTGCTACCATATTAATTGGCTAGATCCTTGTGAATTTTAATTGACCTTCGTATTAAAATGCACACAATTTGCATTCAAATTGTTCCTAATTTCCGTTAATTGGCCTACGGCTCCGAGGTCCGACTTTATCAACTCCCATAAAATATTTTTCTGCTACAGACCTTTGCAAACCTTTATTTCAGACATACTAATTAAACTGGTCGCCATCGTTAGTTCCTTTACTTCGGTAGATGTCTTCTAATTTTCTAGCACATCCCTAATCGCCTCTATTCAACCTAGTATTACTGGGCGGCCTATAAGCGTAGCTCTCAATACATATAATTAGCTTATTTCTGTCTACAAACTTCTTCAAGATCTTATTCGACAACGCTTTCGTTATAATATCAGATGGATTGTCTTTGCCGTTAATTCATTGAACCTAATTAATCTCTCCTTTTTCGTAAGCTTTACGTAATGTTATCACGTCGATTATCAGGCGTTTTTCGCTGGTGATTCCAAGTTTCGAAAGACATTCGAATAAGATTTTTAAGTCAATACAAATTACTACCAGGATAAAAGGAATTTTTAGCTACTTGGTAATGAAGTTAAGGGTTTTCTTACAGTGTTATATCTACGCTAAAGCCTGCCATTATATTGTAGACCTCTGAAGCTAATACGCTTTATATATTCCTCTTATATTTAATGAATATCCAGTAAATTAAGCTATTATCAATGTTAAATTAATTTTTATGCTAATCTTCGTTAACGATCGCTATTAAAAAGAAGTTTCATAAAACCAAGTAAGTATTATTTACAAAAGACCTGTTTGTAAATATTATTAACTTAGTCCTTAATGGGTAGATTGAGATTATATTAATTCCTCGGTTCAGGTTCTGTATCTGCCACTCCATACCTTGGTTAATCCGGTTGAAGTTATTACTTATTAGCTTTTATAGTTGGGTCGCGATGAACAGGTCGTAAAAGGTCCTCGACCAACATAAGGTAATAATAAAGCTGTTAGAGGCACGTTATTCAAGGTATTATTAGGCCTTGGCTACGTTAATTTTATTGATTATAGCAAAATCAGTGCCTTAGACTATTTAGCGAAAATTAAGGCTAATATTAATACTAAGTATGAAGATTAAAGATGCGTTAAAATTAAATAGATTATCTTCTTTTAATATCGTCACTGACTTATAATTACAAACCTTAAAGTCTTTAATCACTTGTTATTTTAATATTCCAAAGATAGCTATTCCAAAAAAAAAAAAAAAAACGTTTATCATTAATTTATGTACCTAGTGAGCCGGAGCCCTTTTCATAGATTACCAATAAGTAAAGATTGTTTATGAACAACTTTATAGCTAAAAGTAATTTCAAATACGACTAGTGGGTTAAAAACCAAAAAAAGTTCACTTGAACTAGTCTGTTTAATGATTTAATATATTGTATTATCGTCTCTGAAAAATAGGTAATACGTAATTCCCATAACAACTCTAATAATACAATCTATTGTAAATATGTTGTTAATTACGTACATACTTGCGTTATATCACAGCCATTAAGCGTAAGATAATCTTTAATATTGACAAACAAACTAGTTACTAAATCAGCCACTAAGCGTTAGATGTTTTTTTTTAAAATCGTATGCTACTGCATTAAAATCTAGTCTTTGACTTTATCATCGTATCCCTAAACGATTAAATGCGACTTTTCGTACGGCTGCTCCGTAATCTTGCCTTTGACCTTATAGATAATCTTTGATTTAAAGATCGTAACATTTAGATTTCAAAGGTTAAAATTTACTTTCTGCATAAATTATATAACACTTCGAATCGACAAACCGTTCATCTCGACCCTGTCACTTTTTTAAACACAAGTTTTCCAAAGGTTTTATTAATCCCTTATGTTAGAAGTTTTAATACTAAATCTTTGTTATCCTTCTTCTTTCTTCCTACCCAAGCAATATTACAAATACGACCCGGTATATATTCCTCCTTTTTGACGTCCTTTTTCTTTCAAAGTTGCCTATACCAGCTCATTTTATTGGCTTATCGATAAGAGGTAAAGAATGTTCGTATTAAATCGGTAGTTTAATATAAAGCCTTTTATTAGGAGTAGCCCCAATATAAGGTTAAACCTGAATGATTCGAAAAGATATAGAACTGTTAATAGTTTTAATCATTACTTTCAAGTTTAGAATACTTAAAATATTTTATGGGTCTTCCTAATTACCCGGCTTCCGCTATTCAAGAACTTTACTTTACAGAAGTAAAGTAAGTACGTTGATTATTGTAAGGACTTTCCTGGTATTAAAGATATCATTAACCTGGCGGCGTGCCGATTCCTTTCGTAGTTTCCTTAAAGCTTTGTAATAGGCCCTCAAACGCTTTTTTGAATTTACTAAAAATAAAGATTCACTTGTTAAACGTAAAAACGCTTTAAAAACCAATAACGTTAGTATTAGGCTGTAAAGGACTATAATATAGTTTAAGCCCTTTACTGTTATTTAAAGGCATATTTTAGGGTTCGTAAAGATTTAAATTTCTAACGTAAGAATATTATACACTCGGCAAAATATAGCGTATATCTTTTCGACTTTCCCAATGCTTTGGTAGATCTTTACAGGCACTTATTTAAATTAAATACCCATTATTTCAGTATTCTTTTAAAACTTCGCCGCTGCAAAGTGGGTATCTTTATAGTAAACAACGAATTTAAGTTGATCAAGATACATATTAATTTACAATATCCTTAGTATTTCCTACGTATTCTTTGCTGAAAGGAATTTTGGAAACTTGGCTTCGTAAAAAGAAGCTATGAAGTTAATGATGTGAAAAACAAGCTTATTATCTAAGTAAAATCTATGAATAAAAATTTCCTAATTAAAGTCCTAGTTGTCTTTTAGTGTAAACTTAAATTTTCAGGGTGCTTAAGTATATGTTTAGTACTGTTGTTTAAGCTTTTTAATAGCTTTTAGGGAAAAATATTCCACAATTTAATCCCTCAGGAATTGGAGGACTTTGTATAACCTATTAAAAGCTAGTTCATTAAACAGTCAGATTAATTAACGTATCCTCTGCCTCGTTAACTTTAATATCACTACTTTAAGCCTTTGAAGATAAAATAATATGTACTCCTATTTGAAAGCGAAGGGAAACCTTTAGCCTTTTTTTACCAATTCGTTTACGTTAATGTCGACGTTAATGGCGGGAGTCTTTATATCATCGAGTCATAAGAGAAAGGGGGTAGGGAACTTAAAAATGTAAAACGTAATTACTCTTATAATAATTCGAATCACCGTTATTCCTAATAACTATAGTTATTCTCCTAGTTCAAAACTAACTTTAGCCTTATTAATATCGTAATGATTAATCTTAATAGTTGTGGTACTTTCCCTCTGAAATACCACATATTGCAAAAGCCTCCTATCACATACTTTGCTGCCCCTATATCTGAAATAATACCTTAAAACATGTGGTCCGCGGAATGATTGCGAATATTAAAGATTTATGAGGGGTTAGGGGCTTAGTTGTGATAAAGGTAAGGGTTTTAACCACTTAAGTGGTACAAGAAAGCGTAGTTAGCTAGTTATTAATCTATGTTAAGAATAATATCTTTATATCATTTCATTCAATTAAGGGTATTATTATCAAAAATTGACTTATCACTTTTGAAGTATATGATTTAATTTAAATAATTATATTTGAAAGTGGTCTGGTACTTAATGTAATACATTATGCTTTAATCTTTTCGCTCGTCGGAAAGGTACCGAGTGAACCAATGGCTAAACTAATTACAGATCAAACATCTTTTACCACTATAATGACGATAATACTTTCGGTTTATAGGTCCGTTTAAATTTTGACTATATTAATATCAATGTGGCTATTGTATTTAGTTTATAGTCTATAGGTCAAATCTTCGGCGTTAAAAGCACCCGTATCCGTATTTGTAATCAACGTAATTAATTACCATAAGGTCTTTTTTATCTACGTTAGGAAAGTTGCCGGCTTAAGGATTAATATTAAACGAGTTTGGTATATTCGATATTATAGTGATGAAAGAGGAATGAAACTGGTTCAAAAAGATTTCGCAGGGAGTATATGGGCGTCATAGCACGTATTTAAATTCTTTCACACTCATAACTACTGCTCATACCTTTTTACGAAGTGTAATGTTGCCAACATAAGCCTCTCCCATTACTTTTTAAAAGAATATTAACTTATTAAATATCTGGTTAAATATATTCATTGGTATTTCCTTCTTTTTCTTTTTAATCCTTATCATCGACTACCTCATAATAGCACAATCTGTATAATATTACATAAGGTTGATATTACATTCGAAGTCACCCTTTATACAGTTATGAATCTCGCGAAACGTGGTTGATTAGATTAAAAAATTTAGGTAATAATCCTTAACGTGCCTTATAAGGATTTCGGGAACTAATAAGTAAAAGCCAAAAGGAGGGCCCTCTATTTACTTACAAATATTAAGTATGGAAAAGATTATAGGGCTTTCCGTTATATTTATCTATATCGTTTCAGATTCCGGCGAAACTTGTGCAAAACTTTTAATTAATATTAACTATCTTGATAGATCATAGGGGAAAGTAGAGAGAGTTATTCCAATTTTTATCAGTATTTCCTCAAAAATCGAACCTTAAAGCCTTCAAAATACAATGTTAAAGGTAGTTACCAATCGATAAACTCAAGGGGTGAAGTCCTATAGTAAAACCTATAATAAACTTTTATACATAGGTAAACCTACAGTAAAAAGGTTTCTAAAGAACTTACCGATTTTTATTAAGGTGTTGAGGGGTAAGAGCGATTTGAAAATTTTAAGAAACTTAACGATCTTTCTTAATTAACTAATATAAAGCGCCGATATCAATTCCTCTTACCACGTATAAGGCTGCTGCTTTTCGCTCTTTGCCACCACTAAAAGCGTACTCTGCGCTACCGCGTAAAGGTATTAGACTACCGAGAAAATTACAAATTTTCCTATTGTTAGCACGTAAAAAAACTTAACTTTAGTAAAAGTCAAGGAAAGGTCCCTTAAAGAGTATATGAAAACGTTAATGTTTTTAATGCCTTTAAATTTTATTGGAATATTTTAGGGATGAAAGTTTTAACGTAGATCTTTTCGTTCATTTAATATAAACAGGTTTTCGTTCAAACTTGGTAACATTTTTTTCCAAAATATAAATTCTATGACGGGTAACCTTTTTTTTCCAGCTTAGCCTTAACCATACGTTAAATCATCTTTTACGTATTAATAGTTAAATAGTTAAAGAACTCGCGAAAGTCTTGGAAAGTGTGGGCGCCGCGACCGTATTCGTTATTAAGGTCCATGTAGATAATGTATTAGCCAACATAGTTGATTAAGTGGGGTTTTATTAAAGTCTTGTTAACATCTGTAATTCAAAGTTATTCGTAGAAATAGTTAACGATAGCTATTTCAAAGGCTTTAACCTTTTTTAATATTTTTATTTTGGAATTATCTTAACGGTTTGAATTATATAGGACTTGTAAAGCGAGGGACTTGGTCGGGTTTAGGTGTGAGAGCTTAGTATTTGGCGTAAAATCGTATGTGAACTTGGCGATCTAGTGTTAGGTTGTGCAATGTAGATATCTTAGCGCGACTTGCCGATTTTTAATGTTTTCGCTTGAATCAGCGAACTTGACGATTGAATTGACGTAAAGGAAGTGAAAAAAGTAAAGTAGAGGTAAAGGTTTAGTGTAAAGGATAAAGTCGAAGGTCGTTTATTATTACTATTAAAAGGCGAAGGTTATTTGTTATTTGAGCTATGAGATTTAGTCGTTTTTCTTATAGTAGTAGCATCAATAGTAATACTAACTTAATCGTTTGCCAACTTGCTGAACTTTAAGGCTTTTAACAGTAAATCTCAAGGTTTTTAAAAAGGATTTTTAGCAAAGATTTCTTGGTGTTTTCGATAACGATACTATCGCTACCTTTAAGCTGCCGTAAAAACCGACGCAGTCTAAAAGTCTTCTTACTGCCGTGAAAACCGGCGCAACAGTAGAGGAGGCCCTTTGCACAAATCTTTCCTTTACTTTAGTCTTTCATAAAGCGTAACCGGAAAATAACTTTTTCTTCTACTTAGCCAACATGTGTTTTAACCAATAAATACTAATAAGTGTTGGTAGGGCTTTAGACATTACAACGTCGTTAATTTGATTGATCTAAGCAATAATAATATTACGTAGTCAAGTGGTGGATGTATTGTTCTCGGTTTGGCAGACCACTAGCCAGTCTGCACTATAATGTGTATAGCCAATTGCTTGGTCCGTTCACTAATGTAAAGTGTGGCCTACTGTACTCGACTTACACTCAATAAAGCAATCCCACACAATCTAATACACTTAAATTGAAGTCAGTATAGTCAACTTTACTGTAAGTAAAGTTAACCTACTGCACTGCATATAGTACTATTCTAATAAACACAATATTCACATCATGTGAAGTATTATTAACTAAATTGTTTTGCATATTTTTATTGTCGGTTTTTTGAGGCTTTACTATAAATAGTTTTACTTTCTCGTATATTTTTTGGTAGAGTAGTTTTACTCGTTAAATAAGGATATTCGTTCATCGCAAGTAGAGTTTAAATTAACTCATTCAAGCGAACCTTATTATTTAGTTCCTTCACTGTTATTATAAGGATTTCTTGTTAATAGATACTTCACTCAACTTAGAAAGTAAGGATGTTCTATAATTGATGAAGTAAAGTATATCTCTTTTTAAATTTTCCACTATTAAGCTTTGATAAACATTTTTTCCCGTTGGGTTTTCATTATTGTAATATTTTCTTCAAAATTTACATATTCAAAATTGAGGTTTTAATAGTAGATAATGACGTTCGATGATTCAAAATACGTGTTAATATATAATATGTTAATGATTCGGGTATACTTGAATCTATATAATAATGTGAATATCGAGGCCTTTATATAAGGTTTTTACTTTTATAATATTAAAAGACTAATCTATCATTTAATTCTTAAACCCCAAGCAAATAGTCACATTAATATATTTATATTGTTTGAAAGTGAACTTGAATCTACATGACTCTTACCTATAGGTTAACTATAGTAATAAAATTTCAATTGTATTATCACTAAGCTCTTTATATTCTCATATTCATTAGTATTGAGAATTACATATAACGTATTAGCTGCGTCAATAATAAGATCGTTGGTGTAATTAGTATTACGCTGACTCCGAAAAATTCAACACCACTGTCATTAGTTTTGAAAAATAGAATTATTAATATTTTCACTAAAAGATAAGGCGAATCATTAGCTTTTGTATTTGAATAATCCTTAAAACCTAATTTGGAAGTTAAAACCAAGTTTCTTTTTTATACTTTACGTAAAAAAGAAGTGGGATATAATATTCCAAAATGTAACATGTTATGGATTTAGGCTGTAAGCCATACAGTCTAAACCATATAGCTGTGCACGATGTTGTGTTATATGTGTTTTGTCATGTCCACGCCCCATATAATATGGTTGGAATAATCTAGAAGCGTTCTGGATTATTAGTACTTTTGGCCTAATGGTTAAGAGAGCTAACTCATATCAGCTGGTGGAAGCCACGCTAACCGGGTTGAGTTTACATAGTAAGACGATCACATAGTAATTCACATAGTTTACAAACGTAAATATAATTATCGAACCAGATATCAATATTTTCCCCCCAGGGTCAATGCAACTTTACACTTGTCGACGCCTCTATAACTTATTTTCGTAGATATGGTTTTCTTCCACCGCCACATGATGCATTACAAATTTCCTCCCGTTTAATATTCTGTTATCCCCGTATCAGATACTATTCTTTAAAAGATTTTTTTCTCTAACAATCACGCAGAAAGAATATATAGGTTCGGAATATTTTTAATAATAATAATACAGATGTTTACCAGTAATGCCAAATGATAAGTTATAATCCACTAGTTACTAAGTTACTTTTAGTTGGGTGTTGCACAATTGTTTGTACAAACAAATCATAATAGTAATTGTGAATTTATCTTTACCGCCGTAGTTTTAACCTTCAAGATTCTTAACCCTCTCAATTCTATTCCAATCACAAATTAAGAGGTATTGAGTATGACATGTTACATGTAACTTTTAACGTTGATGAATAGTTTAACGTGTTAAGTAATAACGGTTAAACCATTACTTCACCACCTCTCGCCAATATTTTTATAACTATATTAAGACTTTTCTTTCAATTTACACACTCTTTTCATTTGCCTAGCTTTTCTTACTTATCATTTATTATCTTTTCCAATTGTCAAAGTAGTTTTAGTTACACATATGCGAAGCTAATTCATTACAAAAATAAGAAATAAACACCTTCTAAACAATTAAATTCAAGTTTTAAGAAACCGTATATTTAATTTTTTTGATCAATATGCTAGTTAAGCATGACGTACGTATTATCGTAGTTGTAAATGATGATGGTAATTGATTGAGAACGCATTTACAAGCAACATTCCAAAATTGTAAAGCGTATTCGAATTCTTTCACACCAGTGAAAGCTGTTGGGTACCTACTCGCATAATGAAGCTTCTCTAACGTAGACCTTCCCCATAACTTTCTGAGAAAGTAGCAGTTTATGAAGAATTATATCAAGAATATCCATTTATATTTACTTTTCTCTTTTTCGCTATTATCGTCTGTTAACCCATTGCAACTAAATCCATATAATATTGTGTAAAGTGGATTCTGTTTTCATAATGACTTTTTATATCATCGTATATTTCGAGAAATATACGAATTTGGATTGCAAAAATCAAGTAATTCTCTACAACTAATACATTGAGAATTCTCAGAATAATTGAATGGAATTTTAATAATTAAACTTTTATTCATTGGCAAGTGCTAATAAGATATATAATTTTCCATTGCATAAGCTATATTGTTTCCTTATACATGCTGTTTTATTACACTATTTTCTCGGATATTTATAAAAAATTTGTAATTTATGTTAATCATTTTGACTAGGTTGGATAGCAAATCGCGATATTTATCCTAAGGGTCTTCAATTACTGGTTTCTCTAAACTTAGTTATTAGAATTATGATCTAATATTTTATACTAGTACGTAGATTATCATCGACAGTTTAATAGTATACTTATACATATGGGCATATCCTTTCGCTAGCTATATAAGGTGACAATAATTTTAGAGGTTTTCAAAGTTCTCAACCATTGCGCTTTTCTTTCCTGGCCAGAATTCTCTGCTAATTGGTAAATTCACGTGTTTTTATCCTTAAATTAACGGTCGCGCATATTTTAAAATGCCCCTTAAATATCTATCTCTTGTAAACAATTACACTCCCTATTTATTTGGCGCTAAAATCTCTTATCGATTTCACGTATAATTACCCGTCGTGCTTGTTTGAAAGCTTAGGACATTGTGATTGGGGAACTGTTATTTGCTCCTTGGCACTGCCGCAAGTACCACGTGAGGCAAGTGTTTGACGACCACAGCCCGATGAGCAGGACGTGTACGAAACAGTGCGGCAAAGGATGGCGCCATAAATTATCAGGCGGATCCAATATTGACTTTCCACGTCGCTGAAAGCAGATGAATTCTGAATATATTCGGCCGATGTGTGCGATCAAGCGACTTCCATGCTACAACCACTCCCGATACGGCCTTGCCGAGCGCCAAGACGAACGACCCCAGCTCAGCCTTGTGGAAAGCATGTCGTTGAGACATCTGCAGGGTTGCACTCGGATGGAGACGCAGGGATCGGCATCCACTGGGTAACCGTCGCACAACGATGCCGACTTTTCTTGACTGCATTCAAAGCGTCTCCATCCTGCATCCCCACTCACTAGCAATTTTCTTCCGCCTCGTGTGGCCATCAGAAATTTTCATTGACAGAACCAACGTTGCCAACCCAGGTGCCAAACGTACAGTCCTCCCTCAGGTCTCAAAACCAGGTCAATCCGGCCTACCGAAGTATACTTGTGAAAATCTTCACGCCTTTATTCCTGCCGTTCGGCTGGGTCACAATTCTGGCGTACCCTGCAAGTAACTCGTTAATAGCAAGTCTTGGAGGGGCAGGAAATACAATGCGAGTCATTCTGAGAGCGTGAAGGACTCACGTTTGTGTCGGAGGCAAACCTTGGTGCGGTTCTTCTTAGGATGGAAAGTATCACCACAGTGAAGGCAAACAGATGGCTTCTTCCTTTCTTGTTCGGGTCTCTGGGTCTTCTTTTTCGACTGGCCTGCGGCCGCCCACGCTGTCTTGGGGGCCTGGGGTTCATCACTACCGATGGTTGCATTTGTCGTGGAGACACTGGCGGGAGTGTTGATGGTTCTCGCTGCCGAAGACTCACAGATGCCATGTAAATCTGAGGAAACACCCTGCGAATCTTCTCCCCCATCCGTGGATCGGGTTTCGAGGTTTGGACCAAATGTGTTTTTGGCTGTGTTGATGTGTCTCTGTCGCGTAAATGGGTCATTGTTCACAAACGATCGGACCCTTGGGACATTGATTTCAAACATCGTGTTTCCACCGGCCTGAGGCTGGCTGGTCTTTGGGAGAGCTTTGGATGAGGCCTCCCACTCTTCCTTGATACGTGGACCAGACGGACCAGATGGACCAGACGTGGCGATCATCCGTGGAGACATGATCGGGGCAAAACCTGTATGAACTTTCATCGCCTTGCTGGTGGGCCCCTCGGCACCGCACTTTGGACACCTGATGTTCTTGGCGAGATTGTAGAATCTACAATCACCGTTTTCGCAAAGCCAGTCAGCCGCCATTGCTCCGTTATCACGGCTGCCACCACAATAGAAACAGCTGGGACTGCCAGGGAAGTTGCTGGATCGGCAAAATGCATTGCCACAAATCCAGCGAATGGCAACTGGTGGCCGGCTCTCATGGCTAGAACCACAACGGTGGCAGCAGGATCGGCTGGCTAAGTTTTTGGATCGACAAGTCTTTTCGCCACAGGTCCAGTCCTCGGCTAGGTGAGGCTCGGAACCGCTACTGCCTTCCGCGGGCCCACTACTCTGGCTCATCTGTGCGTGGTCTCCGCCATTGCCGCCATAGTGAGGCGCGGCCGCGGATGGTGGGAAACCGCTGTGTAATTGCTCAGACTCTGCGTGAGGGATGCGACGCATTGAGCGCTCTTCAACAGTGATAGTGCCATCTTGGTTGTGATACTCGGTGATCTCGTACTCGATCAGATCCTGAGGAGGACCAGGTGGTGTATCCGCAGCATTGCTGCTTGAGGTATGGACCTTGTCGGACCTGGAATAGTGCTTCTCCTCGTGGCCAGCCTGATCCGTGAACAGCTGCTTGAAACGCAGAATGTCGTTTTCCAGCTGCTGAATCTTGGTCTTGGTGTTCGTCACGTCGATTTGAGGTCTGTTGAATTGCAGTTGAAACTCCAGGTTCTTGATATTGACAAGAATTCTGCCAATCTTCTCGATAGTGATCAGACTTGGTGGAATGGATGAGACTGGAGGAACCGAAGTGTGGGAAGTCTGAGGAAGTGGCTGACGCATGGCAGCTGGAGCAGAGGGAGGGCCTGGGCCTGGCCAGGCTGCCCGACGGTGCTCCCTGTCGGTGATGTCGGCAATAGCAGCGGGATTTCCTGGAGCAGGCGCTTTGTCCATGTTCGGGAACATTGGAGCACTCCTTCCGCCTCAGCGCTGTGGCGACTTTGATATTCGATGCTTCTGCCCCCAACCAAGCTGTGGCGGGCACTGTAGCGGGCCMCCCCGCCAATGCAGGACCAGAAGTCCGCGCCTTCTTGGTGGTCTTGGGGAGGAACTCAACGTCACCCTTGCGCTTCGCATGGAAAGCGGACGAGAACTGACCGTTTTCAGGAACAGCTACGGTTACTCGGTCAGAACGCGAAGGGCTAACGAACGCAGAACGTGCAGTCCGAAATGACGGATCACTGGAGAAGGACGCGTCGCTCTTCGGGCTATCACCAGGAGCAGGGAGTGGGCCAAGTGCCACTGCTACAGCAGTTGCACCAGCTTGAGAGGCACCCCCGACATCACGCTCGGAGGCTGGGAACCTATGGCCGTCGGCATAATCTGCCAGCCTGAGCTCCTCGGTTGAAAACGCCCTATAGCACTTCATGAAGCAGATGTGATGGCAAGTATCGGAGGGAGGACCGTCAATGAAGTGCTGTCGGTATAACTTGTATGGCGAAGAGTGTGTCCCGGGCGGGGCTCCATCGGGTGCAACGTGGTTTGGGGCTCCGTCGCGGGAGGAACGCAGGTCGTAAGCGAGACGGACGGCAGAGGGGAAGAAGGTGGAGATGTCGGCGCCGGGGTGTGTGACAAGCTGGCTGCAGACGGCGTGCCTCTCTTGATCAGAGAGTGCGGCCCAGCACTCGTTGGTGCTGTGAGAGGCCATGGATGATGGTGTCTGGATGATGAAAGCAGGTGTTAGCAGAAGTTTCCTGAGTCCTGCCACAGGGCAACGGTGTTTGGCGATGCCTAAGATTTCCTGGGCATGGTGTGTTAACAAGCAGACAGCGACGCAACAAGATGCATTGTGATTCCCTGGTTATGGTAGCCGTGGATGATGTAGATTGTAGGTTGCAGCAAACAGCGATGTGTGATGGCAGTGGGAGGTGCACTCGGTGCCTTTGATGGAGTTGGCAGCTGGATGACTGATGAGTGGATCAAAAAAACAGAGATCGGTTCATTGGTAGCCACCAGAAGTCGATGTGGTTGACTGCCTCCAGAACAAGTGGTGTAAGAGTGACGTGCGTGTTGCTGGTGGGGAATCAGGAAGCAGGATGCAGGTGGTTCTAGGCAGGGGATGTGGCAGGAGCCACTGGGAATTGTTTTGCTTCCTCTTGATCCCAGAGTACGTTATTCCTTCTTGAACTATGTCCCATCAGCTGCAGAAAGACAGAAAGACTGTGCCAGGTGACTGACCTCTATTATTCACCCATTCATTCCAGGTCGGATGGAGTCTAGGGACGTCTATCTTTGATTATTGTCCGTTTCTCTCTTCACGAGAAACTGACAAGCTCGTAAAGTAGAACCACTTCTTACCATCATCACGACACTTTGGACACCTGGGATCCCTGGAGGTTGGTTGTTCGCTCGCTGTTGTCCTTGTGTAGGGCCGCCCTTCTCCTGGGGCTCTCTAGTTTAGGGGAGACTCTTACTCTGGCACTGGGCAGTAACCCGAGCTTGCTCCCGACTGCGAATAGTGAGAGGAGGGACTTGGAGCAGAGCTGGAGGATCTGATCATGGAGATGCAGGCCACCTGTTGGGAGTGGGATGCTTGTGAATAGCAGTGTAAAGCATAGAGAATAGGCTGGGAGGTGGGTGGCAAGCTTGCGCAACCCAGTGTATAAGAGGTGTATGAAAAGAGGACGCGAGGCTATAACATGAATAGGACTGTATGCTGGTAGGCCTTGATCGTTGCAACGTAGTCGATTCGAATCTCTGGTCAAAGTAACTGGTATTGCATTGAAAGTGGTGATGTGTTTCCGCCGCCTTTATACTATAATTAATATATTATAAGTCGAAATATACCTAACTATAACTTTTCAATATTTCGTTTACGACATCAAGACGACATTACGGGTAAAAAAATAGTTTATACCCGTAACGAATAAATAAGGTTAATAACCTTCAACTATTTTTACTTTTACTTTTACTATTATCGTTATTATGTAAGGAAAGGGAGGGAAAATACAAAGGTAAGAGAAAAGGAGAAAAGATGTTTAGCGATGGCGGGGGATAGGAAACGAAAAAAAAACATCTATTAACGACATAAACGGCGGTTATGGTTTTTATAACATTTTGGCGTTACCGCACCAAATGACACCATTTACTACGGAACTTCCGATATAACATATTATATAAAATAATTAAAACTCGTATAATGAATAGAAAACGCGGTAGAAATAATAAATCGAATAATAAATTACAACGATAACGCTATATAAATCATTAGGAACTTGTTATTGAAATATGTTAACGCTATATAATTAATTAAAAACCTACTTACTATTTATAATACCTTTTCAAAGTAAAAAATTGAAGTTTTATCCCATCGATAATGAGATACTACTTCATACTCAGTTTACGACATATAACATTTAGGATTACATTTTTACAAAAACTATTAACCTTATAAAAGAATGTTTTAAAACCTAAACTACAATTATGACCGAATAACCGATGACTTTCCAACCCAAATTATAATATCTACAACCTCTACTACCGAGTGACCGATTAAAAGCTTAAAGAATTACACTATTATTATTAAACTATTAATATGGGACTTAATAAAAATAAAAGATTATCAGTTTCAATATTACTAAATATTATTATCGTAAGAAAATGTAAGGAACCACGTTTGCAAAATATAAAGTGAAGTGTTAAGCCTTAAAACAGACGTTAGCAAAGTGAATGATAAAGTGTTACGCTACGAGTGAATGCTTATAAGCTCTTACCTAAGGTGTGCACTCTCTATATACCTCTTCTTACTCTTGCATCTTATCTATCTTACAACTTTGAATACTTTAATGTCTTTTTCATACGTTGATGTAAATACCTAACCGATAATATTGGTATCCCATCCATGATCCGTAAAGTAAGCTAGGAGTCTATATAAGATCAAAACTCTTTCTAAAACGAACTCGTCTGCTTTTTATAAATATTCGTCAAACAATTCGCAAATAGATCATTTCAAAAAATACCATTATTATTATACCAGTATTAATTGTTTTTACGTAGTATTCAAATCTAATGGTAAATAGTAATTTTAATCTGTGTCATTTTTATATTTCGTCTTTAGGTATATTTCTATACTAGTTTCCCGCATTTTCTTTTAACTCAGCTCTAAAATAACATTCCCAAAACTCTTTAAAAATGTGTATTATCTCGGGATTTCATTTCCGCCACGATATCAACGACTTTAATATAATTATTTACTTTTTCTCGTATCAGCCGGCGAATTCTCTTGTAGTATTCATTTTATTCAATAATTGAAATGGTTAGATAGTAAGTATTATAAGTATGAGGTTTTATATATTAATATTCGTTAACAATAAATGTATTTGTACTTCAAAGAAGAGATATTTGTGTATAATATTATAGCATTCGGCAGTTGCATTTTTCGGATTAGTTTACTAAATGTGCGAAGCTTGTCTTTTGTTTATTGTTCTAGTTGGATGTGGTCCAGTATAACGTTTTTCTCGGCTGACGTGTTAGTAAGCTAACTCGTCTAAAGGGTGCTGAATTAGGTTGATTTAAGTTTTGGTATTTGGATTCCGATACGATTTCTAACTGCGAATTAGGAAATCTATGAGGTTTCGAGGTTTGTTCTAGTCACCAAATTAAAGAATATCGATTTACGGTGTGTGCGGAGCTCATCGATGGGGATTCGTATTGGGTTTATGTAAGGGCTATTATTTATCCGACGGTTGCCCGGGCCGTCAGATAGGACCACATCATCCCTGATCGCTACTTACTGCAACAAGAGACAGCACTTGTTATCAACCTCATTGAAGTTCGTAGAGGTCAGTGACCTTGCAATTGACCTTTGTGAGAATCTGAAAGTGAACGAGAGGCATCATTGATAATGGCTCACGTCTTGCTTGACTACTGTTGACGTCTGAAGAGCTGTATGGCTGTTCATGTCCAGACAGCTGTAAGAACGAAGTGATGTAGATGCAAGATGACTACCTATTGCCTGGTTTGTAGAGTATGGTTCTCTTGTAATCTTAATAAATAACAAGACCATCTGGAATACGGGATTGATTGTATTTAGGGCCGAGGGCTGTTCAAGTGTACGGTGTGTTTCAGCTCAGGAGGCCAGTGAGTTTATCATATCTGCACTATACATATGGCAAGATGACACCAGGACCAGCTCAACAGATCACAGGAAACCAGAAAATCAACAGTATGCAGGGACTCAATATTCTGTATAGTTTTGAAATAGTAAGTCGAGACTCGCTGTAGGCAGCATTCCTGGTCTGTTGCACTTGCAACCGTTGGTAGGCCTGCAACTTGATGTGCTTTCCGTTCAGTGATTTGCCCTTTTCTTGGACAAGCTGCTACGGACGCCTTGATAATAAGAAATTGATATGCGTCCTCGGCGATGTGAGCAGAATCTGAGAGGCTCTTTCCCTTTTGGGCTGAGGTACTTGGCTTTTTCCTTTACTCTTATATCACAACCTTCACACCCTGGATACGACCATTCCCCGTTTCCAGTTGGGTGACACGAAGGAACACTTGTTCTATACAAAATACCTGTATTGATGTATTTCTGAAACCACTCTCTTCTGCATCATTTTCTCCCAATTCCTGTTTACCTGCTCGTTTGCGAGGAAGAAGGCGCGCTCATTCTCCCCTTCATGCTCCTTCAGCCCAGTCCCAGTACCGGCCTGCACTTCCTCACAAGACTCTCCCACACGACCCTACTTCTTACACGAGGACGCCTCCACGACCTCCCGACTTTCGACCCAACAACGGCGAGCAAGGCCCTCCCTTCCACGCAACTCGCGACACACCCACCACCCCTCCTCCCCAGCGCAGACAAGGACACCTCCCCAAGCGCACC
>JASMMZ010000009.1:14064152-14127999 GCA_038502455.1 Anisogramma anomala | reverse complement strand
CGACTGACCACCCCGCCTTGGCAGCGGCGCTGCTCACCGCGTCCTGGCCCGCGGGCCAGGCCCTGCCGGTCCTGCGGCCGTACACGCCCGTCTCGCCCAGCACGCAGCGCGGCGCCGTCGAGCTGCTCGTCAAGTGCTACCCGGGCGGCCGGCAGTCGACGCACCTGCACGCGCTCGCGCCCGGCGACACGCTGCTCGTGGCCGCCGTCGTGCCGGGCTACCGCTGGGCGCCGAACCGGCACGCGGCCGTGACGCTCGTCGCCGGCGGCGCCGGCATCACGCCGTGCGTGCAGCTGCTGCGCGCCGTGCTCGCCGACCCGGCCGACCGCACCCGCCTGCGCCTCGTCGTCGGCGTCACCGCGCCCGAGGACGTGCTGCTGCGCGGCGCGCTCGAGGCGCTCGAGGCGCGCCACGGCCGCGAGCGCTTCCGCGTCGTCTACGCCGTCAGCAGCGGCGGCGCCCCGCCCGGCGGCGACGATGCCGACCGCTTCCGCAAGGGCTATGTCACCGAGGAGCTGCTGCGAGAGGTCGCGGTGCCGCCGGGGGAGGCGAACACGAAGATCATGGTGTGCGGGCCGCCGGCGATGGAGGAGGCGCTGCTCGGGAAGAAGGGGTGGGGTGGGCGGCAGGAGGGCATTCTGGCGCGGTTGGGCTATTCGAAGGAGCAGATCCATCAGTTTTAGTGGCCGCGTAACTCGGGTTTGGAATGAGGGCTCGCACTTCCTCCTCCTCTTCGGCTTCTGCCATGGCTTCCTCTTTGGGGGCACACTGGCCGGTGCTCGACCCCCGGTTTTCGACCGCTTTCTCTTCTGCATCTCGGGGCTCCCACACTGGCCACAACGGCGTCCTCTTCTATTTGGACACCGCAACACCCTTGGATATGTTTGAGACTGCCTAACGCACATGATATCACAGGTACTCTGTGTTCACTGCCCCGCCAGCCTCCCAGGACGCGCTCCTCCAATATCTCATTAGCCGTCTTCGCGCCGGTTTGGATTGTAATTATGAAACGGCGCTTTGGAGTAAACATCAATCGATATCCTTGAAAATTCATTCATATAACGATGAAAGCCTCATCTTGTATTGCAGCTTCGAATTTGGCGACTCCATATTTTATTTTCCGGATAATCGAAGCGGTGAGCTGTGTTCAATCCGAGCAAACTGAGCTTTGAGAGTGTAATCATGGTTTGTTTAGCTCGAAAATTCTATCAATGTAGAGTACGAGACAAACGGGAAGAGAAACAACTGGGTAGCTATATATGGCCAGACTTTGATCAGCTTTGTGAAGCTCGGCTTTGCCAACGTCACCTAACTCGGTAGCGTAAAACTGTGGGAAAAGCACTGGATATGTGAAGAGAAGGCGATGCAACAAACAGATTAAAGTGGGTGCAATGGAGGATGAATTGTTCTATCACGGGCCAAAGCAATGAGGTTGGTATATGTGGAATTGTCTATGAAGGAGGAAGAAGGACAGCTAAACTGCATGGCCGAGAGGTCTACACTGATATTAGCAGTGGGTTGATGCAGGAGTTAAGCCCGTGTAAGTACAGAGGCTAGGCCCGTAACAATACTCTGTCTAAAAAACGCATTTTACCTCGAAACGCTATAGAAACCGGTTCTGATCCTCCAAAATCTTTCTTTATAAATTTAATTACGTTCTTTCATGATTCCAAATCGGATTAGTCTGTTTCATCCTATTATGTTAAAGCTGTTAATTCTATTAATTGTAATAGAGTCAAATTTGTGAACTATAATGTGAGTTACACTTCTCAAGGGAATCATAAAATGTTTTAATGCCAAAAAGAACTGGAATTTTTTTTCTTTCAGTTTTAGGGAGGGGAATCATAAAACGATGTAATCATATTATGTGGAGTTTTAATACGAATCGTAATGAAAGTATCTGTAATGTCGTAAATATGTGGGGTTTATATAAATTAGTTGTGTTAAATTATTGAAGTATTGATGTGGCTATTACCTATATGTAATGCAGTTATCTGTATTGGGAGCTATATCAGCTAATTTAGAGCTAATTGTATTACTCGCAACGTAAATTACTGGTAAACCCTCTATTTACACAAATTGTTGTACACTTACATGAGGAGATACATACATGGATGATGGAAAGGAAGGAAGGAAAGCATGTGCCTATGCCTTTGTGCATTCATACGTGCTCAGCGGATCATCGCTTCTAGTTTTAGTTTTTTTCTTTTCTTTTTTTTTTAAGATTTACTATCACCGGGTAGTGCCTCCTGGTGGGGGTACACTAGCTACTACGAAATAGTCCTGTAGACACCGGCGGGGGGAATCGTAACGTAGGCTTTATACAGGCACGTATGGGCCGGGATTACCTTGCATTATTCACCCGATTAAGACTTTAGCGTGCTCAGTAGTTTAGAGGCCGGTAGGCGTATAAACTATTGTTATGGTCCGACCTACATTGGTAAGCCAAGTAGGTGCCAAATGGAGTTTACTGTTGAGGTACAGGCGAGAGACTAGAAAAGGCTACAGTGGTCTATCGTGCAGGACTTATGGGCATGGTTTGTGTATAGCTCGTTACGTGCCCTCGTATATGCTACTTGCGGACCGCGCACAGACCGGGCCCGGGCCAGGTACTGTATATCCCGTTACGTGTATAGTTATGTAAACTATAAACTTGATAGATAATAGTCTAAGTTTATGATACACCCCCCTTTTTATTAAAAGCTATAAAGGCCGTGGTATCCCGCCAGCTAAACGTTAAACGCGAGTCGTATCTGTTTAGTACGTAGGCTGAGCGCGAGCCGGGCGCAGGCTTATACCATACCTCCCGACTTGCCGTATAACGTATGAGCCGTTTTAACTTTAGGTTGTCGGCGCCGTATAACGCGCCCATTAACGTGCCATATAACGCGTTCTCTGATACTCCGTATAATATATAATCTTTACCGATTCCGGTTCGTTTATGTCTATAAATACAACTTTTACCGTAGTTTATAAAACTTCCGTCCTTTTTTTCTTATTTCGTCAATCTCTCCTACATTACCTATCCTTATCGCGTTTCTTACAATTACCTTATTAATAGCTATTTTTCGATTTTTATTATAGCTTTTATTTACCTGTTACCGTTTCGTATTCCTTTAGCTTCCCCTTATTGATATAACTCATATTTTCAACGGTTTGAGCCTAAGTTTTACTATTATTAACGCTCCTAGTAATGGTAATCAGCTTTTTCGCAAGGTATACCGCTTCTTTATACCTAAATACCTACCGTTTACTATATTTTATAATCCCTTTATTAGTAGGCTTTCATCGTTGCAATGTAGTCGATTCGAATCACTGTAGTCGAAGTAATTGGTGCTGCGTTGATATTGTGGATTGGAATGTGTGAGTTCCAAGTTTGGCAGACCGCTAGCCGGTCTGCTCACTAATTTGTATGGCCAAACGCTTTGGCGTATACCCCACTTTGAATTGGGTACCTACTGCACTGCACTTGTAATGCAGTCTTACAAACTATAGTCAATTTGCAATACGTACAATCAACTTCGCTACAATTAAAGTGGACTTGACTGTACCACATTTAACTACTATTCCAACAATACTTTACTTTGAAATCTATGGAAAAGCTCTATTATCACTTCCAAATGTATACTAAACCCTTCGAAAATTCAAATTTACACTCAAAAGCGATAAGGAATTTTACTACGAGATTTTTATCACCTTATTCTACTTAGACCATAAGCCTGTTCTCTACGTTGTTGACTCCGAAAACACTTTTCAAGAAGCTAAGTTTTCTGAATCCCTATCGGCAAAGATTACCTAGGAAATATTAAACATATTATAAATTAACACATACTTATACCTACTTAACATCATCGTCTATAATACTGGTTCTAACCTTATAACCACAAAGTTTCAGGCGAATACTCAAAAAATAAAAATTCAGTATAAATGGACGCCTATTAAGGTTTATTAAAGCATTGAGAAAGTTAAAAAGTTATACATGTTACTTCGCTAAACGTACGATATTCTTACACTATAAATTGAAAATTTTACGGACTAGGACACACGTTGTTAAATGACAGTAAAGGGTTTAAAGAATAATATGGGCTCTAATGGCTTGTTACTAGCGCTATTGGTCTTTAAAATGTATCTGTTGAAATAGTACTACATGCAGTGCAGTAGATCAACTTTACTTACAGTAAAGTTGACTATACTGACTGCAAGTTGATTGTATTGTTTTGTGTTGGCATACTATATTGTGTGTAAATCAACTACAGTAGGCCACACTTCACACTAGGGCACGGGCCAAGCAATTTGCTATACAAATTACAGTGTAGACCGGCAAGCGGTCTGGCAAACCTATAACAATACATTCACCACTTGACTACGCAATACTACTGTTACTTCGACCAATCGAATCGACAACATTGCAACGTCTAAAGCCCAACCAACACTAATTAGTAATTATTGGCTGAAGTACAGATTGACTAAGTAAAAGAAAAAGCTACTTTCCGGTTACACTCTATGTTATCGCTAGTGTGGAGGAAATATTCTTACAAAAAGCCTTATAACCACGTCTGCGGTTTATAGGTAGCGAAAAGGAAGACTTCTAAGTGTGTCTACGGTTACAGGAACTTAAAAATGGCAACGGTATTACCACCACTAGCGAAAACACCAAGAAATATTTATTGATCCTTCTTAAAGAAAAGCGTTGAGATTAACAGATAAAAATCACAAAGATCGTCAGGTTAACAAACAGCTAAGTTGATATTACTTCAGGTGCTACTACTGCAAAAACAACTAAGTTCCACAGCCTATAACTTACAACCTTCGATCTTTACCACCAACAAACAACTTTTCACCTTACTCTTTATACCAAACCTTTTCTTAAATACCATGATTTTCCCTTTACTTTACTTTTTTCACCCCCCCTACATCAATTCAATCGTTAAGGTCGCTGCTTTGAGCGAAAACACTAAGAATCGTTAAGTCGTTCTAAGAAAGCTACGCCGCGCCATCCAACGCCAAGTTGCTAAGTTCACACGCGATTTTACGCTAAAACACTAAGTCCTTACGCTCAAAGATTACTAAGTTCCTTGCCTTGCACGCCCTACACATTATAAACAAGTCAAAACGTCAAGATAACACCCAGTTAAAGACGAATAAAGGAAATCAAGGTGTTCGGACCCCTTTTTCACAAAAACTACAATGAAGACCTTTAGTTTAAAGATGTTGGTATCTACTTAACGGAAAGGAACCTAACCAACTTTATCGGTTAATTCATTCTCAACTTAAACGTTAGTAGAAACAATCGAGGAACCTATTCCTTTTAAGACTTTTGCAACTTCTTTATGAATTGGATAATGAGAATATAAAACAAGACTCTAAGAACAGTTAAAGGAAAATTAAAAAAAAATACCTTCTAAATTGTAAAGTCTTTATTTCAAACAGGAAAGAAGACGTGGCGTAAACCCTTTACAAGTTAGCTCAACTTGAGGAATACCTTGAAGACTCATGAGGCAAAGGTGTTGAAGACTCTTAACGGCCTTATAAGCGTTTGGAAGGACCCCCCCTCCCCCCGAGTTACGTTAAGCCTCTTTACATGTTAACGATAAAGAACCTGTTAATTTTCTTGGCAGCAGAGCATCTTTACGTGACAACGCGAAGTACGTTATTAGCGGCGGCAAAGCGCGTGAACCAGCGGCCTATAACATGGCAAAAAGAATAGACGTAGATACTATTCACTTAATTAAACAAAATCGTTAAGTACTTTAGCGCCCGTCCTCACAGATTTCGAAAATATCTAGAACAATGTAAAGAAGTCTAACGGGAAACACTATAACCTTATCAATACGAATATATGCCTTTTTTAAATATCTGCGGGTAAATAGAAGTTCCCCCTTCTGGTTTTCACTTATTATTCTCCGGAATCTTTACAGGGTACTCCAATAACTATTACTTAAAATTTTTGACCCAAATAACCACGTTTCGCGAAATATATAACGGTATAAAGTACCACTTCGAATACGACGTATACCTTACATAATACTATACGAATTAGATTACTGCGAGGTGGACGACGATGATGATTAAAAAAAATAAGAGAAAACAACAATGTATATATTAAATCATATGCTTGACGAGTTAATACTATGCTAGAAGATAATGGGGAAAGCTCATGCTGATGAAGCCAAACTTCGCAAACAAGTACGAACAGCAATTACAGGCTTATGCGAGTTTGAATACGTTCTACAACGTTCAGATACCACTTGTAAAGGCTTCATTATCCAGTTAAAGTCTTCCCTCGAGACAGTAATCGCACGTACACCAAACTAGTTTGACATGAACCCTTAAGATGATAACTTACACGATGACTTTCGCGATATAAATGAAAAAAACCTCGTAATAGTTAACTACGTTGATTGCAAGTATTGCTACGGGTACCTTCGGCGTTTAGAGGCCTTAGACTAAAGGCAATAGCCACTCTAGAGCCAACAAGGCCAAGATTTAAGCGGACCTATTAACCGTGAGAATTATCGTCGTAATAGTAGTAAAAGGTTTTACATCTGTGGAAAATCCAGCTGTTAGTCTACCCGCCACCCCTCGACTAAACGTTATGAAGAATAGGCGACGTATTACGCCCAATACCCCGATGCCACTAAATAAAACTACTTTAAACGCCTTACTGACTTTAAGGGCAAAGAATCTGTTAACGATGGAGATGTTTCTGGATAAATCACGTGACACAATAATACTGCTTCTGGCGCACCTTAGGCTAAATCTCGTAGCGGAGGTTAGGAATATGTTGCCAAACTAGAAGACTGTTAGGGAACTAACGATATTGATTTATTTAATTGGCACAGCTAAAGTGAAGATTTGCAAAGGTTTGTGGCGGAAGAACTTTTTGTGGGAATTGATGATGTTTGGACCTCGAAGCTATGGGGAAATTGTGATCAATTTGCATGCAAATGGGGGCATTTTAATGCGAAGGTTAATTAAAATTAACAGGGGTCTCGCCAGTTGACGGGGTCGTAGTTCAGTGCTTACTGAAAAAGATTGATTAACTCTACTGGTGTGCACGTATAAACTAAAAATTTGCCAGTATTGGAACAGTATTACACGTAGTGTAATAGTTCAACTTTACTTACAATAAAGTTGACTATACTGACTGCAAGTTGAGTATATTGTTTTTTATGGGCTTACTGTATTAGATATCAGTCGAGTATAATAGGCCACACTTCACAAAAGGGCATGAGCCAAGCAATTAGCTATACAAATTACAATATAGACCGGGTAGCGGTCTTCCAAACCTAAAACAGAACATTCACTACTTGACCACGTAATACCAATATTACTTCGACCAATCGAATCGATAACGTTGAAACGTCTAAATCCTTACCAATCGTATCTGTGCTTAACGAGTAAATTTTCGTTATTAAGAAATATCTAAAACAAAGGTGTAGCTTATGGCAAAAAACCCAACGAGTTACTAAAACAATTAGTACGGCGTTAAATTAATGACACTATGAATACCAGAAACGACTCTACAATAATCTACGTTCTTACCTTGCTATTACGAATAAAATTCCTTGTATAGCGGGAGCTAGAAATGTCAGGTAGCCTATATAAAATCATAAGTATAACTAACCTTAAAGTTGTTGTTGAAAATACTAACAAACCCGCGACGTTTCGCATTACTCAAGTCAATCTTTATATTAGGTCGACGAACGATAGGAATAGAAACCTTTAAAGCAAATGAATAAGCTAATACAACCCTCTTTCACTTATTATCGAAAAATTAATAAAACGCCACTGAAGCGGAAAATCACGAAATAAAAGAAATGTTAATGATGAGAATTATATCCCGGGCCGTATTTATAATACTGTTAAATTAAGCAGGAAAATAAAGGATAATGAAAGAAAAACTTAACGTTAAAGCTTAAGATATAAGATTTAATTACAACCTTTGACAAACTTTTCAAAGAGAGAAATAGGATCTAGATTAACTGTCAACTGTTTCGAAAAGTTGTATAGTTTATATCCAAAGTTAATTTTAACGTACACACTCAAATATCACAATCTTCAGATTGATTATTATATATAAGGTGAAAAGTAAAACTACCAGACTACCGTATACAATGGCATGCCTAATCGCTCGAGAATACGGTAATAAAGGTGAAACCTGTAACTTTATATGATAGTTAACGATTTAAAGGATGAATTAGCGTTTATTAGTCGCCTTAGTGGTATATTTTCTTGCTAAAACTATAGGTAAATTCACTTTCATTAGCTATAATATCGAGATATCATCATTAATGCTAATTTGATTTATATTTTGTAAGAAAAATTGAAGAGTGGTAAGGAATTCCAATGTATAGAAAATAATAGGTTCAACGATTGAAGTTGAAATCGTCGACCAAAGTAAAAAGAGTTTCTTCGCTAGTCTAAATCCAACTTTAGTTTTACTAGCGTCTTTGAAGTGAGTTTCACAGCGGTATTTTTTACCCTTCTATTGTTGACTCAAGCTATTAACCATTAAGTCTATAGATAACGTGACTGTGAAAGTAATAGAATAAACAGTACCTGGTCCGGACCCTATCTAAGCGCGGACTGGGCGCAGTCCGAGTACAGTACGTACGAGGACATATAATAGGTTGGGCACTGGCCATACCCAAAGGTTTTGTACGAAGAGCTACGGTAACAACTTTTAGTATATCGCTGTACCTTAATATTAAATCACATTTGATATCTATTTGGCTTATTATCGTAGGTTGGATTATAATATACAATTAATGTTTTTTTATCTTTTCGAAAAAATATTATTTATAATGAACGAATTCATAGCAAATATTACTCATTCTACGTTATATTTTAACTTTTTCGGGAGAGATTGGTTGTAGGTAAATACCTAGTACTTCATCTTTACAAATATAATTCCTATTTTTTTCGAGAATATATTTAATCTTGTATTTATTGTTTATAAAATATTGTAAATTATATCGCGTCGGCTAAAAACCAATCATAATAACCGGGTAAGTCGACTTTTACTATCAACCTTATATCCGATTTCGTTTAGGTCGTGGTTAAGATTTTATGAATTAAAGTCGACTTGATGGCAATTTGTATTAGTTTTTTTACCGTTTAACGGTAGACGAAAACGATTTAACTAATTGTAATTCGATGTATTAAGCTTTACGTAGGCGGTCACGCGTTAAAGATCGAATTTATTTTAAAAACGGAAAATACATAATTTAAGGAAGATCACTATGTATTGATTTAAATTTAAAGTTATTGTGTGTCGGCAGTAAAAGAAGTTATCTCAATATAATATGAAGTTGACAAATATAAGTATATATACGATATAGGTATATTTTTCGATGATTTTAAGGTTATTTTTCACTATTTTCATCGTGCGGATAAAGCCTAAGTCGAATTGGAAGGATTGTCTATAAGCGATGAAGATCTATAGACATTATTCATTATTAGGTTCCAAATATTACTGGTTTAAACAGGCGGATTAAATTGATTTTTAACCGTAAAGTATAATTACTTACGCTTTCACGTAGTTTTATATTTTTACCAAAATTTATTATAATAAACATCAATCGTGTTAATGATATTGTAGCTTTAATGAAATACCGTTAATTTGCCAATGAATTGGAGTTTTTAAATTTAAAGTGACAGTTTGATCATTAATTAGAGAACTCCGTATAATTACAACGGAAGGTTATACCTTTATGGCTTCCTCATTAAATGGTTGCGATAATTGTGGCCGATTATTTTAATAAACCCTTTTAATACACGTTTCTGTCTAAAGACATAAGTCAATGTAGATAACAGCAAAGAAAAGTTGAAATAGGTAAGTTATAAAGGGTTACTTATATTATAGTTCAATGAGTTATTATTGACGTAGTTACGAATTTCGTCTAGTATTGCCTTTGAAGTAGGTATATCCGGTTTAAATCGAAAATTTAAAAAAAAGTTATCTACCAACAGCGACTCGAAAAGCCTAACTACTGGAGATATTTTCGATAGAGGGTTATATAAATTTATCGGCATAATTGTAAAATCGTAAAAAAGTAGTTTCATTTGATTAAAATACATATAAAAGAGGATTTATTTTAGATATTCATATTTTTGGATACTTCAATTGATTTTGGATATGATCATCATTATATCGTAAGCGAAGTTTTTATATAAAGGTTAAATATCAAGTAAATTCGATTATTATATCCTCGAAATCAGGGTACAATAAAAGGGTTGCGGCAAAATACGCTTATTCTATAAATAGCTGAATTTCGTAAAGAATATTAATACATAATTTAATCCCATATTAATATATAGTATTTCCGTAATAATACGGGTTATCATTGTTGGAATGTTTTGGATACAATATTGAAAGGTTATTTCAGACGTTAGCGGTATCCGTTAAATTCTTTGTAGTTAGAGAAAATTAGTTATTGATATATTAATAATACGCTTTAAGTCGTAGGATATATTTAGCGTTATAAAATCGGTTTTTATTAATAGAACGAACGGTTTTTAATTGATAGTATAATATATAGGGTATTCATCCTAATTAGCTTTTATTATAAATTTTTAAGAAATTGGATGGATCTGGGAAGCGACAGCATCAACTATTGTAAAAGAAGAAAAAAATAGTTACGTTTTTTACCAATATTGACAAAGCTTCGCGGACTATTAAATAAATATAAGGCTAAAGATTAATACTTATATAGGAGAAAATTCGATTCCTATTTTCATATTAAACAGAATAACAATAAAGATTTATTGAAGCGACTTTGTGGATTATTATATTCGACTTTGCGAAATTAACCTTTCGAGTTTGAACGTTAGGTTACGGGACTAATGAAATAAGAGTTTGGTTCTAGTAAGTTGTTTATCGCCTGCGAAGTTGATATTATTAATTTTCATATCTGGGGAGAGAGATGGGCTGGATAACGGTTTTATATCGATGACCTGGTATTCAAAAGGATTATATAGTAAAATGTTTTCCCCCTTTAATTAAGAAACCCATGCACGCGTTGTCTAAGTCGACGTAATTTACGAAATTATTTATTCGAACAACCTTTTACCATATCCGAGTTGTATTTAGATAGGGAAAAAAAAACGGTTTTTCATATTGGTTTTAGGTTATTTAAGTAATCAATTACTTCTTCCAAGTTAACAGAAACGATGGTGACGTTTCAGTGGTATATTCATTATATTATAACATATATCGTGGATAATTTTGTTGCAACTTATCTAAATAACCTTTCAATTCATTCTGGTATTAAATTAAATTATAGAACCAAAATTCGCGAAGTTTTAGGATGCCTTCGTGATATTATGTTAAACCTAGTGTTAAAAAAGTGTAATTGTGTAATTAATGAGGTAAAGTACTCAGGTTTCATTTTAACTATTAGTATAGGTATTTGAACCGACTTTGAAAAAGTTCGGGTAATACGCGAATAAAAGTTATTATATATTATTTGAATGGTTTGAAGTTTCTTATTATTTATTAGCTTTTATTGAGACTTTATTAGTAATTTCTCGAAGTTAACTAATTATCTCATGAGATTAATAAAATAAAAATTTGGTTAAGCTTGGATCAAGCAGGAAGAATATGTATTTTAAACTTTAAAATATTTTTTATTAAGACTTCGATTTTGGTATGCAAAAACCTAAATCAGCCAATGGTAGGAAAAACCCAACTATTCGTAAAAGACTTTAAAAGGGTATTTATCGTAATAAAATAGGTATAATATCATTAAACTTATAACTTATTATTTTATATCATTAACGGACGCAAAACGCAATTATACCATTTATGGTAAGGAGCTTTTCGCGGTTATCCTAGTTAAAAACGGGGTTTTGGAAATGACACAATGTTTGTACCCTGTTTACGATTTTAACAAATTATAAGATATTGAAATATTTTTCCCCACCACGTTTAATTTCGGAACGCCAGGTCAAATAAGCCGAAATATCTTCGTTCTTTAAATACCATCTACGATACCAGCATATAATTTATGGAATCTACACGAATAGATTAACTTGTGAATTGAAATATAACCCTGAAATTAAGCAACGTTTCGTGCGAGTCTTTTAACCTATTTTCATTATAATGTTAAATGTAGTTATAATGAATTTAAACATTATGGAAATGTATACTACGAAGGTTAATATAAATAAATTTGTTAAAAAGGAGGTTTAGTTATTGAATCGCAATAAAATGTATTTTAAGCTGAAGTCGAAGGATTTTGAAATATCGACGTTAATGGGATCGCTCTGAGCCTGACCTTTGTTCGAGTCGTTGACCGTAATAACTTCGAGAGATATGAGGACGTTGGTATTAATGGTATCGTCGCGGACTCAGCTCGTAATAAACCTATTAATTTCTTTGACGTCGAATAACTACCTCATATAAGAGTTAGGTATCTTTACGGAATTGTAAAATTAAGGAGTGGCAAACGACTTGTTATATAAGGTTCGTCTATTAGTGGTTTTTAAGGGCGTTAGATATTTTTCAGTTGAAGTGGGATAATCAGTATAAATTACAGATTATAAATTAATTCATGGGGTGCGTTACTGTTGGTAAGATTTCAAGCCTATAATATTCACGTGAACATAAGGTCTTTGAAGAGTAATCAAGAATCATTGGTATTATAGTATATAAAAGTGAAGATTAGTTAAGAAGAAGCATCTAGAGGTATACGACACAGGTGAGGGCTTATAAGCCCTCCACCCAGAGCGTATCACTCTAGAATACTCCATTTAGACCAATCCACATATTGCCATTCAGTTTGGTATAGTTAATTCAGATTGATCTATGCATTGCCGTTCGGACTGGAATAGCCATTCCAGACCGATCTATGCATGAAGTACTTTGCGCCTAGCAAGAGTGCAGCTTGCAGTGTGACACGTTATCGTGCACTCTGTTGGAGTACATATTGCAATACAGTGTACTGCCACTCACCCTATGTATAATATCTATGAGGGTACAATAACATCTACAATTATGTTACCGCAAAATATAATAACTATTAAATTGAGAACCATTAATAACGAAGATTTTACAGAAAAATTACAATTCGCATACTATGGTTCATTTTTGTACGAACGTTTTATCTATAATCTTTTTACGAAATTACCATGAAAAGGGGATAATGGTAAATATTCGATGCTTATATCGAATATATATGTAATATAACGGTACGAAACCTCGTCATACCTTACGATAAAGCTTCTCTTAACCCTTCCTTATTTTTAATCAGTATTAAGAATGTATTTTCAACGATTTTACATTTAACCTACTTATTATCAAAAATATCACTCAATATTTATTAATTTTTATAGATCGTTTTTTAAAAATTTATTTAATGTAAAATTATATAATTTATAATTGCCGATTCGTATACAGAACGTTTTCAGGATATATAGTGGAGAGTTTATGAAATTACGCCTTATATTATGAATAATGGAAATTCAAAATCACTAGGCGTATTTCAAACGACATTGTATTTTTAATAAAAGTTTACAAACTTTTGTTAACGGCGTATTACTTAGAGAAAAATCACGGTATTAAACGTATGAGCTGAAAGGTTTAAAAGTATTTACGAATCGTTATCGCTTTTTCGTAATATAATAAAATATTACTTCTATCCATTTCTTAATTTATATTCAATAAGCTGAAGTAGACGGTTTTCGGGTTCAATATCAATCATGTAATTAATAAGTACGACATATATCTTGTTTTCAAGGCAAATCGAGATACGAAGTGGTTAACTAATCCCGTAAATCAAACCGTTATATTTTTAGTATACGTACGCGAAGGTACGAAGTTAATTGAAGGAACGGTAATATATATTTAATCATGAATAATGATTAGAACAAATCGTCGATGACGTTTGGTTAAACAGTATAAGGTAAGCGGTTAAATTTAGTTTAACTTACATAATATTAAAAATAATATTCTAAGTAAAAAACTCGATTAGCATTACCATTAATACCGAGTCATCGATATTTCAAACCTATTAAATATCGTTTGAATTAACTTCTATTAAATGCCTTATATTTACATGAATAGAGTTAAATAAACGATTACGGATTCTCTTTTTCAGGTTTTATCCGAAATTCAATCGAAACACATTTGCTTCATTAACGATGTGAAAAGAAATATATGTGACAAATTTGAATTTTGAAATTATCTTGCGGTATAAACGGGGCAAGGTGGTATTTTTGTTATATCAGTTAATTCAAAAGTTTATAATAAGCCGGATGGAGAATTTTTGGAAGACTATTAGTATATTATAACTTGAAATAAAGTCTAAATCAAATAAAAATACGTTTGAGTTTATAATAGCCCGGTATTTCGAAGACGACGTCAGATTAATATTAAGTAACTTACGCTAGGCGAATGGTTTTCATTTCGAAAAGAGTATAATATTGAAAAAGAAAATGGATAATTTATTATTATTATATTATAATACGATATATACACCCTAAAATATAATATTCGAATTTTTTCGGATAAGTATCCGATCACCTGATTTTTTTCTATTATAATTTATTGAATTTTCATTTACTCGTTATCATCATTTTCATTTAAATTTTGCAAGTAATAACGTTATTAACGTTTGGTACCTTATTACAACTAGTGTCAGATATTAAAAAAACCAGTAAAGACGGGCGGCGCAGGACGGAACGAGTGGTAATTAACGCTGATAGAAGGAGTTAATGAACAATGGAACGGGTGTAGGCCAATTTAATAATAATGGTTACCGTTAAGCGGAACGAACGTTAGAGGAGGTCAAGAATAATCTTTAGCGAAAGGCGGGGTAAAGAAAGCGACCCAATAAACGAGTTATAAGGGATTATTATTTATTAGTCTTTATTCGGGAAGCGCGGTCGGCCCGGATAAAGTCTTTAGCTCGTTTTGGATCAGCCCGATTAGTTCACTTTTAATTAAGGTTAACAAATAAAATACGGAGAAAAACGGGATTCATACAGTGAATCTTTGAACATCGTTGATGGCGTTTTATAAACTGTAACCTATATTAATTGCAAAAGACTTAATATATATAGTTATATTATTTTTTCAATTTAGGCTAAACTTACAGAAAGGTAGAGATTTCTTAAGCTCAGGTAATATGTCGAAACCAGATAAATTAATTTATTCATTTGAACAATACAAAGGTAAAAACATCTTAACAACCGGGATACTTTTTGAAACTTTTACTGGAGAGGGATAAAATATACTTTCCTTTGTTAAGCGGCATATATAATTACCGTACTAAAACACGTAAATTAAATGAAACCGTAAATAAACTTAATTTTTTAATATATAACGAAAAGCGGTTAAATTACGATCGATTTTTCTATACGGTTAATTTTTCAATATTTATTATTATAAACCTTCCGATACGAACAAAGTTTTTACATAAAATAGACTTGAATGTGAAGATGCCGAATATCGAAATTAAAAAGTCGATTAAGATAAGATATATAGGTGTCCTTTGTTTATGCAAGGGGAAATTCACATATTTTTTCGTTATTGCTAAAGATAAGCAAATCGTTTATAACGCGAAAAGGTTATAACATTGAATCAACGATAGAGTATTTATATATAATAATGAGACGTATTTTACGTGGAGGTTAATCGATTTTATTAAAAACATTTACAGTGGTATAAGGTAAACCAGGTTTATTATAAAAATTAGTCATAAAAACGAAGAATGTTTAAAAGCTGTACAACTTTAAAAAGTAATTAATTGTTAGAATTTAGGCAGTTAAACCAAATTTGTTTTACAAGGTATAGTAATGTAAAAAATACCGAAAAAAAGTTAGTGTGCTGAAACGAAAAAATGGAAAGCTTTGATGGTTATGTTAAAATCCGTATTTATAAGTACCGGTAGATCCAGTTCGATAAGAGTTATACATTATAATGTATAGTGAAAGGTCTTGTTATACGATACCGGCGGTAAAAAAGATATATTATACGGAACGTTAAAGGGAACGTCATATTGAATCGATGATAAAAGCGATACGTTGTATAGTAAGTTAAAAGATGCGTTGTAAGTAGTCGACGGCTTGAGGGGAAATTGATAAATACTTCGTATAATATAATAAAAGAGCGCGTGATAAGATATTAACGATTTAGAATTAAATCAGCTAATATGTTATACAACGTGTTAAAAGCTACATTACCAGCTCGCACCCAGTTTATACTCGACCCGTGTATTAGATGAGCGAAACCTGTGTTTTATGTTTAATTAACGGGATACCGCAGCCTTTATAACATTTAAGGAAAAAATGAGCATATTATAAACTTCGGTTTTTAGCTATTAGATTTATAAGTTACGTAACTATACATGTAACGGGATATTCAGTACCTAGTCCCAGTGCGGTTCGAGCGCAGATTGAGCGGGGTCCTTATACAGCACGTGCGAGGGCACATAACGGACTGAGCACTAGCCATTACTATAGGTCCTGTACGAAGGGCCACGGTAGCCTCTTCTAGTCTTTCGGTGTATCTTAATAGTAAACCCTATTTCACACCTACTTAGCTTACCATCGTAGGTCGCACCATAATACCTTCGTAATACGATATACTGTAAATAACCCCTTTTTCAGTATCACGTTGCCTAATATAAATTATAATGACTTGAAAAATATGTTTCGCATAAAAAATACATATATTAAATGAACATTTTAGTTTAGCCTCGAAAATACTATGCCGATGATAGTAGTTCTTAACCGTTGAACAATATGAAATATATAATTGATTGTTAGATCATTTCAATGTTTCATGGTCAGAAATATTATCCTTATATTAGCTAATAAACCTTGACGTTTTTTCTTCATTTTTTAAATCTGTTTTTTTCCATTAAAAAAAAGTTTCTAACCTATTTAATATGTTTCTAATAATAGGAATGATAGCATTAAGTATGATGTATTTCCTAATTTCATCCGTATTTGAAAATAGCATGACGTATTAATCAAAAAAAATTATTTCAAATCCAGCATTTCTTAAAGTTGTTTTGATAAGCAAACTTACGGGGTTGACGTAGGTTTAACTTATAATGTCTTCATTTCAAGAGTTACCATTTCAATATTTGGTTTTTAAGTTCTTTTGACAACCGAATTACCTAGGGTTACTATATTTACAATAAATATAATAGGTAAGTGCAAAGTTTTGATTTTCGTTTGAATGAGATAATCTATAAGCTAAAGAGTAAATATCAGCTGGATTCAATATCTTTATTATTCTAATTATAAACGAGGAATATAATTAACCAAAAAAAACCTTAAAAGTTTATTCAGAACATTGTAAATATATTCGTTTTTGGTGTCCCGTGACCACTTGTCGAATTTGCTAGCGTAATGTGCCTTTCAAAACTCCTAAATTCTTCAATACTCATCAGTTCAACATCAGTTTATTGAATATATGATTAAGGAAGTCCATTTTAATTTCCATCTTTTTTTGTTCGATTCCTGTATATGTGACTACTAAGTTATATTTTTATTTATACAGTATTTCGCAAGGTTAATATTATATTCGATGTAATATTCTACGGTTTCGTAAATTGTTGAGATGTATACACAATTTCTTATGTAACCCAAATATTAATACTCGGTTCAACTATTGAGAATATTGTGAAATAATGAATGCAAAATTGGTAGCTTAATTTTTATTTAATGCCAAGTGTCAAAGAATAGTAGTATATTAATTGAGATGTTATAAAACTTAACTTCATAATTTTTTACCATCTTACATATTTATGTAAGTTGTGATTGTTATATTATCCGTATTTAGTATAATGATATTTCGAAGATGAATATTGTTATTATGGTCGGAAAAGCCTTTGACGCTTTTGGATTAGAAGTGTAGGTCTTCTGTTACCTTTGGAAGAGTTTGTGGGGGATGGGTTAATGATTATACTTATCATAAGTTCGTACGTAATACCTTTTTTTGTTGAGTTTGATACTACTAGTTAATACATTAGAACTGAACTTTTTAAGGAAGGTATTTGAGGAGTTACGGAATTTGTTACGGATTTAAACGAACTTAATAATGTTTTTCATGATATTGGAGGTCTTTTTGTTTTTTTCTTTGAATCGTTAAGTGGATTCAAGTGTTTGCTAAAATTAGATCCACTTTGTTTTCATTGTTGTTTTATCGGTTTGTTGATTACTAGAGGGGGAGAATTGTTTTGCCTGATTCGTTTGGCCTGTAGATCCTCATTATTATCATTCTAGTTACCTTTCGTGGCTTTAATATAGGGTTTTACTTTAGTTTGGCAAAATATTCCAAAACCGTGAGTCGTTTTAATAGTTATTTTTGTATTGGTAATACTTTATATTTTTCATACGCTATTTCATTTGCCTAGCTCTCGCCATACATGGACTTTTATTTTGTAACGGTAAAAATTGTATATCGATTGACTTAAGATCGTTTATGATGTTGAAGGTATTATTCACATATCTTTGTATCGATTCCTTTCGTAGTTTCTTCAAAGCTTTACCATATGCCTATGTCCTCTCTTGTGTACGTGTTAATAGCGGATATTCATTAATGATCAATAATATTAACACTAAGTCGTTAAAGCTTACAATATTGTTTAAGTCGCTCACAGCTATCTAAAGGCGTGTTTTGTGATTCGTAAAACTGTCAATTTCGAAAATAAAGATATTATAGACCTTTTTATATTTTACACTCACTGGAAATTGCCAACTAGGAAGTGTCGCACTAGCTGCTACGAAATAGTCCTGTAGGTACCTGTGAGAGGCATCGTAACACAGGGTTCTAGAGGTATCTTTAAGCCTCCAGAACCCTTATTCATTCCTCCAATTAAGACCTTAGGGTGCAATACAGTTTAGAGACCTAAGGGTGTGCATACTGTAACCCTAGTCGGGTCGTAAAGCGCTACCATCTCAGTTCTCGCCTGACACCTGCTCGTGTCAAATATGCGACTGTGGAGGCACTTAGTGAAAAGAGCTCTATAAAGCAAAAATGTAGAAAATTAGCCCGTGTGAAGGGAGTAAGTCAAACGCGCGTAAACAAGCATGTGTGCATCATGAGATATGTTGCGGTTGTTGTTAGGAGCCCATGCATACATGTGGTAGCCCGTGTGTTGCGACCAAGAGACATATAAAAAGGACTCGCATGTCAATTCGCCCCTTTAACATTATTCGCCTCATGAAGTAGTGCATGTATTCTCTTGACCTTTTTAATATTTAAGTTTGTTTTAATATGTATCTGTTCGTATTGGATCCCTATTATATTGATATTCGTTTGAAATTCCGATAGTATTAAGTTCTTATTAGTATCGTAGATAACAAAGTTTAGTGGACTTAAAAAAACGTTAATATATAATATCTTCAATTTTTTTCATGAACATTTTCTCAATATATATTGAAAAAATTTGATGTTGTGACAAAAATTTACCGAATTTACAATTTGAAAAACCGGCTTATCATTTAAGTGAAATGCATTAATGAAAATTTTCTAATGAAAATTTTTTAACCTTTTTTTTGTTTAAATTTAATTTTTTTCCCTTGGTAGTGGTAGTAGGAGGGGGGGGCGCTGGAGCGGAAGTTTGAGCGTGCGTTCAGCAACGGTGATGAAGTTTTTAAATAGCCTTTGAAGTAGGTTATTCCATTTTTTCTACGGATTTAAGAGTTTAATATAGTTCGTCGACGATTAGGTGATAGAAACAGCAGTGTAATTAACGCGGTTTTGATTTTCTTAAATTTAGCAGTGTTATATTTGAGATTTGATTATGAAATGAAAGGTACCTTTATTTAACGGCGAAAGGGAATTTCGAGTCATTTTTAACCAGTTCGTTAATATTGATGTCAACGTTAACACTGATGATCCTTATATTTTCTTTGTAGAGCAGAAATGTGGCAGATGACTCAAGGATGAAGAATATGATCGGCGTAATAATTGTTTCTACGGTTGACGATTTTAATAATAATAGTTATTCGCTTAGTTTGAAGTTGACTTTAGTTTTCCTAACATTTTGACGATTGGTTTCTATCGTAGTAATATTTTCCCGTCTTAGTAGCAGATATTGCGAATAAGCTTTTATTGAGCGTCTTATTTCCTTTATATTACAATACGTTAACACATATGATTCGTGTAACGATATTTAAGGTTGATTGTATATAAAGGGTTTTATGTTTGATCTTAAGGGTAAATGTCAGAGTTTTCATTATTTAAGTGGTATAGGAAGACCTAATTATCTAATAATTGAGCTCTTTTAGGAGTAGTATTTCAATGTTACGTATTCCTTTTGGTGTATCGTGATCGCTCATAGCGTTTTCAAATTCTTATTTTGTTATATATTTTAATTTATTCTGCTCAAGTACAGTAATGTATTGGATGTTGTTGATAGGCTTCACCAGGTTGGCCTTTAGTTTCTGTAACGTTTTCAATTAGAATCGGTTGAAGTGATATTAGTATTATATGGTCAAGTAGTATATGTATTGTTCTAGGTTTGAAAAACAGCTAGCCTATTCACATACTAATTTGTATGGCTAGTTTCTTGTACTGTATCCTATTGTAAAGTGAACGTATACTTTATTTGAGTCTACAGTAAACCTACAAAACAATAAACTCCACTTTAATTTGTTATAGTCAACTTTACTTTCAGTACAATTAACCATTTTATTTGGTATTTTATGATCACCGTGAAGTGCTCACTATACAGCTAGTATTGTGCGGCCCTCGCCAATGTAAATGGTACTGTAATGATCACACTAAATACCCGTGAGTATATAGAAGGTGTCAGAGGGTTTATGTTATCAAGAAGATAGCAGAGGTGCTGATTGAACAATATTGCAACCGTGCAAGTAATGATCAAAAGCCGTGAAGCTATTCAGAATATACTGAGACTGAATACTTAGATTGACAACTGAAGAGCTATGAAGGAAATACTATCTATGTGGTGCTGACCGTGTCCTTAAATCCTTTATTCTTCATACCGTCTTCAGTACTGTCTTGGGTTGGATCATACTGGATCGCTATAATCCTCCGTTCTCTGGATCATCTTGGATCGCTATAATCCTTCATGATCCATCACGTGACTTTGCTTAGTAATCGTGGCTGACATAAGAGATGTTCCCCGCCTGATTTGTTAGATAGACTTCAGGCTTCTCAGTGGCACAGTTGCATACTGGCCCGTTTCCTGACCCAACCGCTGTCTGGGTCATGACAGGTACATATATCGGCGGAAAGACACTAAACTTAAATGTTGTTGCTTTATAAGTACCATCCTATTCCAAAATCCCTGTTTCCAACTTATATCATATAATCTGTTAAATATACTATGAAAAATGTAATCCTGGTCTCCGACTAAAACTAATATATAAAGTTGAAAATATGATTTTATACACCTGTAGCCAATTTTCGAATAATGTGTTCTATGTATATATGGAATGCCGATGGGGTCTTAGTATCAACCGTATTAGTCATCACTGCATACCATAAACTAAACGGTTTCTACAAATATGGACCATATTTGTAAGAGTTTTTCTACATGCCACGTAAAAGAAGGCAGACACCACTAGGTGTATTGAAAATGGTTCCATCCAATATACTTGAAATAAAACAAAGTTTATCGCTCAATATTCATAATCTTTACTCATAGAACGAGAACACAAATCAAAGCTTTGATATAAATCGAACCTCAAGCTCGCCTTCTAAACAAGGCCTTAAGATACCCTACAGTTTAGAGACCCATAACATTGTACGGGCGTGAAAACTGTAGCCTTGGCTGGGCTATGCTGTGTAGCCGTTGTAGTCCCCGTTCGACAGCTACTCGCATCGAAAATCCGACAGCCATAAGAAAGTGAAAAGTTAACTAATTGCACTTTAATTACTAATATTTCAACACTGAAGGCTTTATTTTCTGTGCAGGTACGCCAGTGTGATTGAACAAATGTTTCTTGTTGCTGCCCAATTACCTTCTCGTCAATTCATCAAACACCCGCCAATTGCACAGCCAAATTAACCCCAATTGCCCAATGGTTCCCAGTTCCGCCTTTATCCACTTCTATAAACAATTCTCTCGTCATATATCTATGCAGATCTGTAACTCAACCATACTATTCGATCAAGTTGCCAGCTTCAATTACAATTCCCTGGTAGTCTTCCTGTTGGCCATGATACCTTTGCTTCTCTCCATACTCGCCAGCACGCAACTTAACCTTTTTGGGTGGCATCTTATCGTAGCTTTCGATACGTATAATTAATCAATTACTATTCCAAAAAAAAAAAAAAAAAAAAAAAAAATGAGGGCCTCATTTAATATCAATTTCGTTATAGCATTAGCTGCATTGATTTGGCTATTAATATGTATGAATTTCTCAATATTTCTGCCTTTATAAGCTTCGCGAAATTCCATTATATCGATTATAGAGCCTCTTTTACTAGTAGTTCCGAATTTTCAAAGATATTAGAATAACCTCCGCGAGTCGGTATGAATTACCACCGGGATAGGTAGAATCTTCAGTTATTTAGCAAATATATCAAAAGTTTCTCATATTTCTATACTTTTTTCGAAATCAGCGATTATATTATAGGTCTTTAAGGTTAATACGTTTCGAATTATCCTGATGGATTTAACAATCATCCAATTAATTAGATTTCTGGTAATATGTATTTCTTTTGATAATCAATCTTTATTAATGATCGTTCTAAGAATTCCGATCTAAAAAAATAAATCGGTAATATTTCCAAAAGAGCCATTCGTAAATATTATTTACTTAGTCTTCGACAAGTTAATAGAAACCATGTTAATCCCTCGATACAATTTTTAAATTTGTCAATCTATGTATATTAATATGTACCCCTGTAGCTAGTCTATATAGGCCAAGTGGTAGTGCACTATACTGCAAGATGGATTCCTGCAGAGTGCACGATAACGTGTCACGCTGCAAGCCGCACTCCTGCAAGGTGCAAAGTGCATCATGCGTGGCGCGGTCTGGAAGGGGTATTCCAGAGCGCATGGCAAAAGAGCCACTGTCCGGATAAGAGTTTTATAACCTCCTATCCATGGCGTTCAGTCTCTAGAATGATTCTTTGTATTCTATCATCTATCTTTACGACAATATCAATCTTACTATTACTTTTCATTTATATTCACGTGAATAGAGATCTTAACGACATAATCCAACCTCTTATTTAGTTGATCGAAATCTTTATTCGTCGGGTTTTAAGTTTATATCGGAATTAAAAGATTATAGAAAACCTTTGGTTAATATAGGGTGATAATATAAGTACAACCGACGTGTTGCCACAAATACTTTTAAGCTTTAGCTACGTTAACTTTGTTAATTATAAACAAGTTATCGTCTCGAGCATTTTAACGGAAATTAAAGTAAGTATTAGTATTACTAACACTATATTTTTTGATAGGTGATCAGTTTAAAGGAAGGTGTTGACTATTTACCAAAGTCATAACTAACTTGAAATTTAAAAACTTGAAATACTTAATGTCTTGCTATCTCAATACTATAAAGCCAGCAACTTCGACGAACAGAGCATCGTTAGTTTATATAACTAGTCAATCAAAGTCATCATTTTACGGAATTGACAAGCATGTGTTATAAGTTAAAGATTTTATATTCAGTTTCGATTTAAAGGACTATGAATATGTTAAAAACCAATAAAAATTTTTTTTAGCCACTCTATATAATAACTGATAAATCGCATAACTATTTCCAAAGATACTTTTCACGAAATTCTTACGTTAATTCCAATAAGTCGATTATAAGTAAATTCATTATTAACTGTGTCTATACTAAGTAATATCACAGTTGTTAAAAATGAACTACCTATCAATTTCACTTATGAAACTTATTCTGAAAACAACTAATTAACGTCAACTAATTTTATCAATGGTTGGCGATTACGTGAGCAGTTTTTGCTCTTATTACTGTATCTTTATAGGTTGAAATATAACTTTTTTTACAATCATTCTCTAGTTTAACTTTGAACTTCATATATAATATTCGATGTAAATATCGTAATATTAAGGTCTTAAGAGATAAAATATCGTTGTGTTGTAAATTATACGTTTTCTTTAAAAGATATTCCAGAAGTTATGGTAATTCATTTTACCCGGATGTTAATAGTTAAGTCTTCGTTTTTTTTTTTTTCATTCTACTAACCTAGATAGTATCATAAACCCAGCCCGGTATTAATTCTTTATACTTAAATTTAATTCTTCTTAGTAATGAACCACACAGTTGAAATTCTATGAAATTGTCGATTATAGGATGACAATGGTTTTATTTGTTGATTTGTTTGGCTTAACAATTATCATTTTGATCGTTATTGTTACCTGACTTAATATAATATTTAATCTGCGTTATGTAGAACTTTTCTGAACCGTTAATAGTTTAAATAACTATTGGAGGATTGGCGATACGTAAACTCATAGATGAGCCAATTTATTTACCTAGCTTTTTTTATGAAAAAAAATTTATGTTATAACATTGAACAATATATTAATAGTTGTAAAACCTTTTCTGATAATAAAACCGTTATTCAATGAACTCTGTACTCATTCTTTCCGCAATTCCTTCAGGACATATCCATACATTTTAGAGCTCTTGTACGAACTGATTAAGAGTGTGATTTAATAGTCGGAAAAAGATATATTCCGAATCCAATCAACCTTAGCATTAAGATATGAAGGACTACAATACTATTCAGGTTCCACACTGCTTTTGAAGAACATACCGATTGATTTCCACAGTTTACAATCTTGAGCATATAGATATCGTAAGCTTTGTGAAGTAATAAATATACCCACTTAACCTTTCCAATTCTTCAATGAATTTTACTAAGTATTTATTCATACTGAACCACTATTATTTTAATATATTCTCAAAACTTTGTTATTACGAAGTTCATGCTAATATTGTAAATGAAAACTTATGGTAAGTATTAATACAAGTCAATGGACAGTATTTTCTATCGTTTTTAGGTATTTTTGGTGATACAAATTTAGGACATTTATCGTTGTGAATAATGGTACGATAATCATAACGTAAAAAACAAGATTCATTATCAAAATAAAATACATGAACGATATTCTTTCAATTGAAATACTTTTTTTTTAGCATAAATTCGAATTTTCAGGCGGTTTAGGCATACGTTTAACAATAAAAGTACAATTTTAAAGTGATCATGAAAAAAAAATTCATATCTTTATGCATTGCAAACTTAAAAACATTATAAAACCGCTTAACTTCTAGGTAAATAAAACTCCGGTGTAATCAAAATATATGAAACTTCATCAAATTTCACCCCATTACATTTGTGTTTTGAAAGTAAAACCAGAAGTACCTTCACTTACAAGTGAAACGAAATCTTGGACCGTTTTCAACTATTCTTTCAACGTTATTGTTAACATGAATACCGATAATATTGAAATTTTCTAATAGAAAAAATGCAATACAATAGTAGACTTCAATATCTTAAACGTAATCTTACCAATAATAACGTAAATAGTTTTTGATTTTATAACAATTATTATTAGCCAGAAATCAAGCTAACTTCAACTTTGTTATTATTTTAACGATTCATTCCTGTAATATTAATTATTATTTATTTCGCAACTCCAAATATTACAAATAATCCCTTATTAAGTATCTTATTACTTGTTGGAAAAGCAATTAATTGCAGTACGGTCAAATCAACTTTTTTTGCAGTAAAGTTGATTTTATGTACTTCAAATTGACTGTGGTTTGTGGAATTTGAATACAATGCACTGCAAGTGCAGTACAGTAGGTACCCACTTCAAAGTAGGGCACAAGCCAAAGCGTTTGGCCATGAAAATTAGTGTGCAGACCGGCTAGTGGTCTGCTTAACTTAGAACTTACATCACAATCAACAATATCAACGCAACACCAGTTACTTCGACTACAATAATTCGAATCGACTATGTTGTAACTATAAAGGCCTATTAACACTTATCAGTGCTTATTATATTAAGTACAAATTGGATAAGTAGAAGATGAAGCTAATTTCTGGTTACTTTTTGTGAAAGACCAAAGTAAAGGAAATATTTTTACGAAGCGCCCCTACTACTGCGTCAGTTTTCATGGTAATTTAGAGGTAGCGATGGTATCGTTATCGAAATAATGAGAAACTTTATTTAATCATTTTTAACAACGTTAAGATTGTCTATCAGAAGTCTTAAAGTTCGGCAAGTTGGCAAGTAGCTAAGTTAGTATCATTGCGGGTATTACTTCTATAAGAAAAACAACTTAGTTCCCATGCTAAATAATTTTTAACCTTGGCTCTTTACTAGTAATAACGACCTTCGACCTTATTATTTACACAAAAAATTTACCCTAATTTCCTCCTTGTACTCTTTTATGCTAAGTTAATTATCAAGTTTACAGCTTTAAGCGAAAACCTATCAAGTTACGCCAAAAAAGTTATGTTACGCGACCTTACACTAAGTTATCCAGTTCTCACGCGACTTTACGTTGAAAACACTAAGCTACCTACGCCTAAGGTCACTAAGTCCATCCCTCTTTACGTCTTACACAACTCAAACCATAAAAATGGTTCTAAGTTATAAATATATAAAGAAAGTTAAAGCCTTCAGATTAGTTTTCTCTAATATATCGACCAACAATTTTGGATTACGGATGTTAATGAGACCTCAACCAACTCCTACCTAACCAATTACATTGGCTAGTATATTATCGACGTGGACATCAGTAATGAATACGGCCGCGGCATCCGCGCTTTCCAAGATTTCCCTAAATCTTTCAAGTATTAGACTCTTGATATATGGAAGATAATCTAGCTATGGTTAAGAATAAGATAAAAAAAGAGGTTATAATCCGTAGTATCTATATTCCTGAAAAGACCCTATTAAGATTGGCGGAAACCTTTTTCGAACTGGCCAGATAAAAAGACTACACTTAAGACCCTAATCCTTAGGACTTTTGAGGAAAAAGGAAAGGCATTAAGGGATTTTAACGCCTACATACGCGATATAGGGGACCTTTACCTTATCTTTGGTTAAGTTAATCCTTTTTACGTATTGGCTATAAGGAACCTGTTAATTTGCTTAGTAGCTTAACACTTCCACATAATAGCGCGGAGTACGCTCTTAGCGACAGCAAGGTACGTAAAGACACGACTACATACGTGGCTAGAGTCATTGAAATTGGCTCTTTAAACAAGTTAATTAAACAAAATAGTTAAACTTTTGAAAACCCTTAAGCTCACTTTCCATCACTCGATACGTTCAGTTTTATTAGCCAAATCAAGGAAGGACCAACTTTACGCACGAGCTCACTATAGGCACGAACACTACCTTTTCCCCCTTAAACTTAGCCCAAGGTAACTATTCGGCCCATTAATACTAATAATAACCTTAGTTTTTTTCCCTAGCTAATATATATAAAAGGTTTTTTTAACGAATATATTACCCTTCTCCTCAACATATTCCTATAGTGGATACGGATTTTATGGCAATGATAATATTCGTTAAGATTAGGGAAAGGGGAAAAAAAGTATGACGATAAGACGTACAATCTTTTCGATATTAAATTACACCTATTCTTTAACATTTATCATCAAATGAAAATTAAGTTTGCAGGTTTTCACTCGTTGTTTTCCAGTATCTTTACCGGCCAAGCCGAAAACTATTACCTCCGGTACCTAACGAATTATTTCTCCTTTCGCGAAATTTATAATGGCCTAAAAGGCTACTTCAAGTTTAATGTTAATCTTAACTAGTACTACATCGACTAAATCATCATTAAGTAGTCTTATATATTAGATTATAAGAAAGATACAGAAACTAAGATGGATTTTCTTGATTAGATGTTTGACAGGCTAATGTTTTCTCAACAAGCAATAGGAAACGTAGGAACTACTGAAGACACTTTACGTTAATAGATATAGCAAGCAATAACAGGCTATAAAAAGTTCGAATACGCTATCCAATGCCCTGATACTATTTTCGAAGGGTCTTTTTGGCTAATTGCGTTACTTGTTGGCGACCGTGAATCCTTAAATCTTCATCTCAACTGATATTTATCCTCAAGCTCCGAAATTCAGTGACGAAAAAGAAAACCCTACAAATTCATACTATATTAATTGAAGGTAAGGAAGGCTTAGTTAGTATGGTTAACGGAAGATTTGGAACTCTACTTACAGAGGAAGATATTCCTTTTCCTTGGGGTCTTTAGACCGGTTAAGAAAGTTTACATTAAATACTAAAAGATGTTAGATTTACAGGAAACAAGGCTACTGGTCAACACGTTGCATTAACTCCGAATGTAAAGTATATCAAGTAATATATTATACGTAATTCTCCTTTATCTCTAATTAAGATTGCATCGAACGAGCTCTATAGTTTGAAAAAGGTCAAGATAAAGAGGAGGAAAACAAGTTAAAAGCCATCAACTAGTACGAAGATACTGATATTACCATTAGCCCGAAAGCAACGAAATAACTAGCCAACTACGCCTTTTTATACCACCTTACAAGTAAAGATCCCTAACACCGTTAAGACGATAAAAACCTTGGCACTATATACTTCTTTACTATTCGAAACCGTTATGCGAAGGAAGTATTTTAAGTGATTATGCCGGATACATGGGGAGTACGTTACTCAATAGGAGGCTATTTGTAATATATTGCATTGCGAAGGAATACTAATACTATAATGAAACTTGACTACGTGGATACTAACAAGGTTAAAGTTAGCTTTAGATTTGGAAAAAAGTTATCTTCACTGAGATTGACAACGGTTAAAATTGTTATTAATTTTATTATTTTCATATTTTGAAATCCCCTACCCCATTTCTCCTTTACTTAAATAATATAACTATCCTCGGTGTTAACGTTAACATTGAAAATGAAAAACTAATACAAGTTAAAACCGGTACAAGGTTTTTACTTAACCTTTAATAGGAGTATTTCTCGTTTTATTTTTAAAGGCCAAAGGTAGTAGTATTAAACTTAATGGGGGCGGAACTTCGTTAATTACACCATAGGTTTAACCATCCGATAATTGATAGAGACTATAAGTTTCAAAGATAACTGATTACAAAAATGTGGATTTATTAATATTAAAGGCAGTTAAATGTCTCTATTATTAATCCAAAAAATACTTCTCAACCCCTTCAAAATTTAAGTTTACGTTAAAGAAAAACTAAAACTTTACCTTAGAAGTTATCGTAGAAGTATTTTACCTGGATGGTAAGTTAGTATTATTTGTTATAAAATCCGCCACGACTTCCAACAACACAAAGTTTCTTAAAAACATTACGGCAAAATAAACATAAAAGGTACTATGTACTTTGTAAATTAATACGTACCTTGGCATACCCAACGTGTTGATTTACGATACCGGTACCAAGTTTACTATAATAAAATTTAAAATTAATACAAGTTAATAGGGATTTAGTATAAATAGGTTCCCATTAAAGTTTACTAAGGTATTGGAAAAGTAGAAAAGATATATGCCTTTTTACTAATGGCCTATAATATCCTTATACTGGAAATCGGAAGCTTTATAAGTTAAAAATCATGGCTTTAAATAGAGGTAAAAGGTCTTAACGATACTGCTAGCCTTAACGGATTTACATTAAATTGATTTGTATTTGAGGTTTTTCTAAGTATCATAGCTAATTTGTCACCCTCGTTAAATACATAGAAACGTGTTATAGTATATATAAAAGCTATAAAGGAACCAAAAAAGGAATCGACACGCTGCCAGATTAATAATAACCATAATACCATGAACGAACATTTAACAATAAACGTGTTTTAACTCTCCCTTTAAAGTAAAATCCTTATGTAGCACGAGTTAGTTAAATACGATAGGTCTTTTTAGATTTGAAGTATCACCAACTTAAACGTGGTGGTTAAAATTATCAATGACTCTATAACTTTCCGAATTATATAGGTTAAGCCGTATCGATAACCCCTCATACCTTTTAAATTTAAAGCAAATCCTTAAGTTGATAATATTCGAGCCAAAAAGATTAGCTAACATAACCCTTTCGAGCCGATTGTTGATAAACCAATGTAACGTCGACGACTTAAACAACTACCTAAAAGAAGGATACATATTAAAGAAGAGGATAATAGGAATTACAGTCCCTTAAGGGCGTATATAACGGCATAGGTATTATAAAAGGAAAATATTAACGGAAAACTTACCTTTAAATTACGTGTTAAAGGCATTATTAATACATTAGGCAAGTCTTTTAAGGAAAGTAACCAAGTGGAAATTAACGGCTCTTCATTATGGGGAGTTATATAGTTTGTATCATAAACGTAATTTGAAGGTTAAAAGTAACTATTTTTTAGTCGAAAATAGTTTATGAGGTAGAAAGTATGATTACGGACCAGTCCTACAAAAAGTTAGGGCTAGCTAATCGCTAACAATACGAAGATAAATATAAGAACTAAATCTTTACTTAATAGCTTATGATCCAAAAGATTAACTAACGTTTAATCGTCACTATTATTACTAGTTTGACTGCTGGTATAAAATGTTAGTTTACATTTAATCGACGGGATATTACGTAAACGTATACGTAATTTACCACAAATTTTTAACGGATTATATTATCAAAACTGCCAAAAAAAACTATAGGATAATATTTTAGCCGGTACGAAATACGTTACACTAAACCTTTATACGAACTAGTTGAGGTAGGCGTTTACTTTTTCTTAACGTACCAAACTCATTTTAAAAATCAGCTTGGTATAAAAACTTTAACCTTTAACCTATACCTATTAATTATAACAAGCAAAGATTTTGTATTGTAGATATATAAACTAACGATGCCCTTTTCCTTGATGATGTTAAGTTTATAACGGCGAAATAATATTTTATCAAAGAATTAGGCCTTTAAAAGTGTAAACCAATTAAAACGTTGACTAATGATATATAACCTAATTTTAATAAATCTTTAATCCGTATTTATAGTATTAATACTGAAAATGGCACTTGTATTAGCCTACGTTTCAATAAGCAATATAAAAGCCTAATAATTATCGACAAAACCAACGAGTCAATATTATAAAAATATCCAAAGTAAAGTTTTCGTACGGCCTATATCGCTATATTATGTTTACAGAACAAATTGCACAATCTTTTCATCACAATATAGGAATAAAACCTACAAAACGGAAACTTGAATAAGTAGAACAAAAGGATTAGGTAATAAATGAATTACGTAAGCAAGAAATTAAAATGTTTTTTGTAGATTTAACGAAGGCGAAACTAATAATTTTTACGAACTGGTCATTTGCTAACAATATTAACCTTATATCGCAAATCGGCTTCCTAATAATACTCGATAATAAAAATGTATTTAAAGGGTAATTTACGATTACCGGAATTCTTATATATTAGATATTCATCAAATATAGACGCCTACCCTAGAGTATACTACATTTGAATGTTTGTGGTGTAATAATAAGCTTTAATATCGGAATAGTAATTAACGGCATATTAAAGATTATTTCCGAATAACTAGGATTACTACCGATACCTATAGTGGTGTTTGCCGATTCTCGAAGCCTTGACGAATACCTATGAAAACTAGGTACGACCATTAAGAAACGCCTAATAATAAACGTAATAGCATTAAGGGAAATATATGAAGCTAGGGAAATCGATAAGTTCCAGTAAATTAATAGTATAGATAATGATACCGATACTATAACAAAGGCCACCCCTTTTAATTCTCTGGAAAAGTTTGTAGATAGTGATACACTAACTCTACGAATCGAGGGATACCTAGACCACTCGAGACACAACGTCGAGAAATAGGGTTACCTTGGCAAACTGGAAGACCGCCAAGGAAATAGTGGCAATAGCAGGAGTTCAAATTACTGGAAAAAGGTACGCAAGTGGTAACGTACCTAATCTGTGAAGATTTGTAGCGAAAGATATGTGTATAGGATTTGAGAAAAGAAGGCCTCGAAAGGATAAAGCAAAAATGTTATAAAAGACCGTAATTAAGGTTGATTTTAGTACAGATTGATTGGAATTGATAGCGATCTGGCTTGTTATTGGCCTACGGATTAAATGGGGATTTCAATGGTTGGTACTAATTATTGGAAAGCCACATTGGCATACAGGTACAAAAATAATAAGCCGCGAGTGATGGAATAATAGTCAAGTGCAATACAGTTAAGTTAACTTTACTTGTAGTAACATAGATTGTACGTACTTCAAATTGACTGTAATTTATTGAATTTGAATACACTGCACCACAAGTGTAGTGTAGTAGGTGCCCACTTTAAAGTAGGGTGCAGGCCAAAGCGTTCAACCATACAAATTAGTGTAAAGACCAGCTAACAGTCTGCAAAACTTAGAAATTACATCTCAATCAATAATATGAACGCAATACTAGTTACTTGGACCACAGTGACTCGAATCGACTATGTTGCAACGATAAAAGCCTACCAACATTACTCTCATATAGAGTATCATAACTAAAAATATGTCATTTTTATAACGATCGCGAAGGTTAAAGGTGTATAAAGGGTTAAATATATAATTTTTCAAGGAAATATATAGTTCTTCACTACTTAGGTAGTATAACAAGACTTAGTCAGCTAATTTTCAAGCTGAGTTAAAAACATTATTTTTATACAACATAACTTGATTAGGCATATGGTTATAGTTAATAACTTTCTCACACTAATAACATACAATATAATTGGAATAATCTTACCTGAAACTAAAAAGATATTAAATGTAATTGGTTACATATTATTAATGGCACTTAGCCAAATAATAATTTATTAATCAATGACTCTATATACTACAACTTTAATATCTTTTACCATTTTCATAACGATAATTCTTTTTATCAATAAATCCGCTTAAATATTTTCTTCTTTACTATTGCCAGTTCGGCAGTGACTATTAGTTAGAAGATATTAAGCTAAATTTCAAACTTTGAGGAGTTTTATACTTCCTATTAATATAATATATAGTCGTACTATCATCTTTATCTCAATCACAGAAATTGTCAACTTAAGGATATATATCGAGATAATTTGAAGTATAATCTGTCACAGTTGTGAACGAAGACCGTGATTATCTAAAACAAACCTTCCAATTTACCTTGACACCTTATAAGGCATATTTGAACCCATTTACATTTATGATAACTACATGTATCTATTCTTAAATTATAGCTTCTCTATAATAAGCTTTTCTTATTACTCGTTCATACAACACTTACCTATTAAACAGTTAGTTAAGAATACTTATCGGAGTTTCCTTTTTATTGGCTAGTACCACCGTTATTAATTTTGTTGTAACACAATCCATATGGTATTACGCAAGGTGGACGTCGTATTAGAAATAACTAACTCTATCATTGTAAAATTCTTGAAAAGTTTTTACTCTCATCTAGAAAATCAGGTAATGATTTCTAGAGTACCTTTTATGGATCTCAGGAAACAGTGAGTGAAAACTAAAAGTTAGAAGCTCTATCAATTAAGAAATCTTGAAAAATATAATTATTTCTATATTAAATTGGCTGTAAGACATCTCATCATATATCTTTACATCGTTTCAAATATTCGAGAAGTCCGAAAAAATCTTGTGCTTAATTCTGATTATTTTGATAGTTTGGGAAGAAAGTTGAGATAATCGATCCAGTTATCTATAATATTTCCTGATACTCATTAATTGCGATTATAATGGTATTTATTAGTTTTTCAGCACTAGAGGTAAAGGTTTGTGATGAAACCTGAGGTAGGCTTACATGTATAAGCGTACCTGATGTAGTAAGCTTCGCTTTGGTGGATTTGCTGATTTTAGTAGAAACCTTGAATAATTTGTGTGTATTAATTATTTTCAAAAACGGTTTAAGGGGTAATGGAGGTTTAAAGATTGTAGGGGAAGTGTTAAGGAACTTGACGAATTTACTTAAGTAACTGGTAAAAAACATCGACGTTGATTCTTTTTATTACGTTATAAGCCGTTACTTCACGTAATTTACTATCGATAAGCCCATAATACGCTCTATCGCGGGGAGGTATTGAATTTCCAAATGGAGTAAAAGGTGCCTTATTGTAGACGTAAAAAATCAATAACAGAGGAGAGGTTAGAAGCTTAACTTAACTAGTGATTTAAAGTGAATAACGATTTTAAACGTATATAAGGGTGTTAAATATCTTTCAAACCCCTTTTCTTTTAATTGTAGGTCTTAAAAATAAAGATATAAGTGTCATTATGGAAGTTGTACCAATTATAACAGGGTTTATACCAATTTAATTAAGTTCACATTCAGTATGTAAATTTTTCAAAGAACGAACTCTTTCTTTAATTTGTTTTCAGCGTCTTTTCAAATCCTTTTCCAAAAATTAATAGTACAATGACCGAAAACTATAACAAAAGTCTAAAAGACACAACACTTACAGTTTAGAATTTTACCACTGTTTTAGTTTAGGATATAATAGCTGACCAAATCAAACAGGTGTTCTTTAGTTGAATCTTTATTGTTTCTTCCCTATATATCATCATTATAAGTTTTTAAAAAGAGGGGTCCTAGGGCTTCAATTTTCTCCATTTGTTCCTAACTAAATTCCATTTTAACGTTTTATATGGTATGTTAATATCAATCCAGGTAGTATAAGAAGTTATTATTTTAGATTAGTAAATTTGGCGATTGAGGAGCGTAGGAACTTAGCTATTTGGCTTGGAGTCTCGTGATGCGACTTTCTTGGCGCGACCTGGAGATTATTGATGTTTTCGTTTGGGCAGCATTCTTGACGATTGATGATCTTGGAATATAAGGGGAAGCGAAAAAGAGTAATGTAAATGACATAGTTGATATAGATGGAAAAATTTGGTATAGGAAGTATAATTGAAGATTTTTAGTTATTATTGGTTACGGTTAAAGATTACAAGCTATAAGACTGAAGAACTCGGAAGTTTTTACAATAGTAGTACCCGCAGTATAAAATTTATAGTCGTTTACCAACTTGATAATCTATGTTACTTTTGACCGTCAATCTCAAAATTTGTCTTAAAGAAGGATCTGGTGAAGATTTCTTAGTGTTTTCAATTGCTAGCTATACCGTCATCACTTTTAAACTGCCGTAAAGACCGAATCATTTCGGAAGTCTTCTTTACTTACTGCTTTAAAGACTGACGCAATAGTAAAAGCCCTTTGGAAAAGCCTTTCCTATACTTTGCAATTACACAAAGCGTAAATAAAACGTAGCCTCATCTTCTACCTAGCAAGTTTATGCCTAACCTAATGAACACTGATCAATATTAATAGTACTTACTAAATTATCCTTTAGACATTGCAACGTTGTCGATTAGAATAGATCGATGTAATAGTAGTATTGCGTAGTCTAGTAGTGGATGTATTCTTCTAGGTTTGGCAAACCGCTAACCGGTCTGCATACTAATTTGTATAGCTAATTGCTTGGTACATGCCATAGTGTGAAGTGGGCGCATACTATACTTAAATTTTATAGTAGACCTACAAAACAATAAACTAAAATTGTAGTTTGTACAGTTGTTATTACTTATAGTAATATTAACTAACTGCACTGAAATTACAACAATTCCAACTCATAATATATTGCCTATTATTTGTAGCGTTTAGCCGAACGATGATATATAAATCAATCACTAGATTTACCTTATGTTTACTATCTTTTACCATTCTTATGACAATAATTTGTACGGTTAACAGATCTGTTTAAGTTTTTTAACCATAGTTCATATTGAGGTGTTTATACTTTCTTTCGAAGCTTTTGAACCAGATTTGAAGTGTTCAGATTTTCCGTATATGCGACTAATATAGTAAGTTATCGTAAGACTTTTCTCTTCTTCATCGCGCAAGTTATTTTTTTGAGTGTATATATCGATTATATATGTCTTACGACTTATCATAATTTAAAACGAGGATTTTAATTAGCTAAAAAAAACCTTTATGCGTAGTATTTAAGCGTTTTGAGGCATATTAAAATTCGTTAACACCCGTAATATCCGATCATATATGGTTGCAAAGTATAGTATCTTTCTATATTGTAGACTTTCCACATTATTAATTATGATAATATACATTTGTGAAGTATATGGTTAAGGATGTTAATTAGTATTTTATCTCTTTTTCTCAGCAACTATTGTCACATACCTTGTCATTGCCTATTTTATATAGTATTACGTATGTTGGATATTATATTCGAAATAATTTTTATACTATCATGAATCTCACGAAACGTTTTTGTTCTCGTCAAAAATTTCAATTAGTAGTTTTTGGCATGATTTAAGAATATTTTATTAAATAGGATGTAAAAACTTAAAACGTGAATTCTTATCCATTTACAAATGTTGAGGAATTATTGGCAGGCTTTAGACGTTGTATAGTTGTCGATTCGAATCGTGATCGAAGTAACAGTAGTATTGCAGTAGTCAGATGGTGGATGTATTTTTATAGGTTTAGCAGACCGCTAGCCGGTCTGCACTGTAATTTGTATAGCCAATTGCTTGGCCCATGCCCTAGAGTGAAGTGCAGCGTACTGCACTCGACTTGCACCCAATTTAGTAAGTCTGTATAAATTAATACACTTAACTTACAGTACCGTTGACTTTACTATAAGTAAAGTTGACCTACTGTACTGTATATAGTACCATTCCAACACTGGCGGCTTTTTAGTTTGTGCGCGTACGCCAGTGTGGCTGACTAATCTTTTCTGGTTCCTACTGAATTTCCTCCTCATCAACTGGCCAGATCCCTGTCAATTACAGTTGACTTTCATACTGCATTAAATCCAATCGCATGCAAATTAGCTTCCATTTAACCTTAATTGCTACGCCACCCCGAGGTCCGATTTTATCAACTCCCACAAAAAAAAATTCCTTCACAGCTCTTCGCAAACCTCTATGCCTCCACTTTAACTATGCCACTTAAACAAATTACTATTATTAATCTCTTGGTATTCTTCTAATTTGCTAATATATCTCTGTCCGTCGTTACTTAATTTGGGTTTTCCGGGCAGCCTATTAATGTAACCATTGATACGTATAATTAGATTGTTATCATTTATAACTCTTTTTAAGGACTTATTTAGTGTCGTTTTTTATAGAATTTACAGGGTTGTTTTTACTATTAATATATTGGAACACCTCGATTTCCCTCTTCTCGTAGGCTTTACAGAGTGCTATTACATCGATTATCAGGCGTTTTTCGTTAGTGATTCCAAGGTTTAAAAGGTATTCGAAAAGGCTTTTCAAATCGATATAAATTACCACCGGGATTGAATGAATTCGTAGATATCTGGTAATAAAGTTAAGGGTCTTTTACAGTATTATACTTACGTTAAAACCTATTATTATGTCGTAGACCTTTGATGTTAATACGCTTCGTATAATCCTTTTACATTTAACGAAAGACTAGTGGATTTAATTACCGATAATGCTAAACCAATCTTCACGTTTGTCTTCGTTAATGAAGGTTATTAGGACGCTAATTTATGAGGATAAGTTGGTGTTATTTACAAAAGACCCGTCCGTAAAGATTATTTACTTGGCTTTTAAAGGGTCGATTGATACTATATTAATCTCATGGTTCAAGTTCCGTATGTGTTAATTAAGTCTTTTACTAAGCTGGTAAAAGTTTTGATCCATTGGTATTTACATCTATGCCGTATAAATAAATCGTCAAAGGCCTTCGATCAATATAAGTTAGTAATAAAGCTATTCCTAGTAAGTTATTTCAAATACCAATAAGCTCTGGCTTCGTTAATCTTATTAATTGTGACTAGAATAACATCTTAGCCCTTTTGGCGAAAGCTAAGGCCGGTATTAACACCAAATATACGAATTAACGATTTATTAAAGTCCAGCTGTATGGTTTCTGTCAATTTCGTCACCAGCTTATAATTTTTAAATTCAAAGTCCTTAATCGCTTAATATTTCAGTACCATAAATCTCGTCGTTGCGACAAGAAGAGTATAGTTAATTTATACATCTATTATGCCGAAATCCCTTCTTATACGTTACTAGTAAGTACGACTTTATATTAAAAACTTTATCGCCAGTAGGCATTTCAAATACGACTGGTAGGTTAAGAACCAGTGGACTCCTGTTTTAATCAGTCCGTATAATAGCTTTATACATCGTATTACCGTATTTAAGTGATAAATAACATGGAGTTTCTGTAACAGTTTTAATAATACGATCCGCTTGAAATCTATTGTTAAATACGTGTAAGTTTAGGTTATATTACGGCTTTTTAGCGTAAACTTACCTTTAGTCTTTGTTAATAAACTTACTGTCCAAGCGACTATCAAATGTTAGCGATTGTATAAGGATCTAGTCTTTACTTTTATTACTGCATTCTTAAGCAATTAAGAGTTATTTTCAATACGGCTGTCTCCTGGTCTTTCCTTTGATCTTATAAATAATCCTTGATTTAAACATTGTAACGTTTGGGTTTTAAAAGTTGAAGTCGGTTTTCGATACGAATTGTACAATTTTTGAATTAATAAGCCATTAATTTCGACCTTATTACTTTTTTATAGGGTTTGCCGAAGGTTTCTATAATCCCTTATACTCGGAGCTTTAATACCAGGACATCGTTATCCTTTTTTCCCCTGCTTATCCAAATAGTATTATAAATACGCCCTGGTCTATATTTTATCTACATAAGGTTTTTCTCTCTACGGCGTCATCTACGTCAATGGCGTTTCATCGGCTTATCGATAATGAGTGGAGGAGATTCGTATTAACTCAGTTATTTAGTTTAAGAGGCTTAAAGTTTTTCATTTTTAGTACCCCTGATATAAAGTTTAATCTAAATAATTCACAAAGATATAAGCCCGTTAATAATTTTGATCATTATTTCAAAGTTTACGATATTTAAAATTTTATATACGCGATTTTATTTTCCCGGCTCCCGTTATATAAAGATTTTAATTTAAAACTGAAAAAAAAGCACGTCAACCATTAACGGGCCGTTCTTAATATTAAAGGTATTATTAAACTGGCGGCGTACCGATTTTCTTCGTATTTTCCTTAAATTTTTGCTATAGGTTTCAATACGTTTTTAAATACTTGCGGAGGGCAGAGATTTACTTGTCAAGCGTGGGTACGATTTAAAAATTTGGAGCGTTAGTGCTAAGCCGTTAAGGCATACAATATCATTAATGCTTTTTATTACTATTTGTAGACGTAACTCCAAATCCTTAAAGCTTGTAATCTCTAAATTCGAAATATCATACGTTCCGTAAAATAAAGCGTATACCTTTTTAACTTTCCTAATATTTTAATAGGGTTTTATAGGTACCTATTTACATTAAATACTTATTATCTTAGTATCCTTTCAAAATTCCACCGTAATAAAGTTTGTACCAGCACCGTAAACAACAAAGTTAGATAGGCATAAGTACGTATTAATCTATAGTATTCTTAATGTTTCCCATGTATCCTTTGTTAAAAGGGACTTCAGAAATTTAATTCCGTAAATAAGTTGCGGAACTAACGACGTAAAGGATAGGCTTATTATCTAAATAAAACATATCAACAAAAACTAGTTGTTGAAATCCTTATTGTCTTTTAGTGTAAACTTAAATCTCTAGGGGGCTTATGCATACGTTTAGCAATAGTGGTAAATTATTTTAATAACTTTTAAGGTAAAGTTTTCCATATTGTTATGACTTATGGATTTGAAGGCTTTGTGCAACTTATTAACGGTTGCTTAATTGAAACGCCGGTATAATGAACATATCTTCTGATCCATTATATTGAACACTGCTACTTTCGGGCCTTAAAGATAAAATTATAAGTAACTCCAATTAAAGTCGAATAAAAACCTTTTTCTTTTTTTAACTAGTTCGTTTACGTTAACGTTAACATGACCATTTAGTGTTATTATATTCCCCAAATAAAAAAAAAGGTAAATGACTTCAAAATATAAAACGTAATCGCTTTTACAATAGTTTAAACTACCGTTATCCCTAGTAATAATAGTTTCTCGCCAGAGTAAAAGTCAACTTTAGCCTTACTTATATCGTAATGATTAATTTCAATAGCTATAGTACTTTCTCCCCACAACGTTATATACTACGAATGACCTCCTATTCAATATCTTGTTATCCATTTATTTAGTATAATACTCTAAAACATATAATCCACCTAACGATTATAAAGGTTAGAGTTGTATAAATGGTTAGGGGCTTAGTTAAAGTAAAGGTAAGTTTTTTTACCATCTAAACGGTACAAAAAGGTGTGGTCGTCTAGTTATTAAGACGTATTAAAAATAGTATTTTCGTGCTACTTAATTGGTTTGAGGATGTCAGTAAAGTTAATGAATTTATCGTCATTTACGTTTGCGATTCAATTTTAATAATACTGTTTCCAAGCATTAGGGTATTAAACGTAATATACTGCTTTTCTATTATTACGCTTGACAGGGGGATTCCGAATTAACTAATAACCAGACTTACCATAAATCTAATATCTTTTGCTACTATTATAACGATAATGCTTTCAGTAAATAGGTTCACTCAAATCTTGTTAGCGTCAATGTGATCGTTGCATTTAAATTAAGGTTAAGGTCGATAAACCAAACCTTAAGTGTTATAAGCTCTCATACTTGTGGTGCACGTAGTTAATTACCATAAGGTTTTCTTTATCTACATTAAGAAAGTTGTTAACTTGGTAGTATATACTAAGCGACTTTGGTATACGTGTTATTACGGTAACAAGCGAGGAGCGAAACTAGTTGAAGAAACCTTCGTAAGTAACATTTTAACGTTGTAAAGCATATTTGAACTTACTAACGTCTGTAACCGCTATCCGTACTTGTTAGCGAAGTATAACTTCACCAATGTAAGAGCTCTCCACTATTTTTAATAAAGCATTTACTTGTTAAGTATTTTATTAAAGACGTTTATTAGTAATTTATTTTCTTTTTTTAAACCATTATTGTTATTTACCACGTGGTAACTCAATTTATATGGTATTACACGAGATGGACTTAGTGTTCAAAGTAACTGTTTATGTTATCGTAGATTTTTCGGAACGTGGTAGTGCTAATTAGGAAGTAAGGTATTAGGTTTCGGCTTACCTCGTAGGGATTCCGGGAAATAATAATTGAAAACCAGAAGAAGAGACTTTTATTTACTTGAAAATGTTTCAAAAGGGCATTATCTTAGTATCGAAAAGGTTATAAGGCTTTCTGTCGTACTTTTCTATATTATCACAGATTTTAACAAAGTTCGTAAAGAGTTTGTTATTAACGTTAACCGTTTTGACAAGTTTTAAAGGGAGGTTGCGATAATCGTCCCAGCTGTAGATATAATTTTTAACGTTTTAAGCCTTAAAGATTCCGAAGTACGGTGTTGTGGGTAATTACTAATCGCCTAGCTTGAGGGATAAAATATTGCAATAAGAATTACATTGGGCTTTCACATGTAGATAAATCTGAAAGTAGATGGTTCTTAAGGGGTTTGGCGATTAAATTGCTAAGGAACGGTAGGTAATTAAAGGTTTAAGGAGGCTTGACGATTTTACTTAATGAAATAGTATAAAGTTTTAACGTTAATACGTTTATCCGCATTGTCGACCATTACTTTACGTGCCCTATCGCCACTAAAGATGTACTCTGCGCTTTTATGTAAGGGTATTAAACTATCAAATAAGTTAATAGAGTTTTCATCAATAATGAGTAAAAAGGCTTAACTTAACTAAAGGTAAGTTAAGGTTCCCCTAAAACGTATATATAAGTGTTATGATCCCTTAACACTCTCTTCTCCCTAAAGGTTTTAAAGATCAAGATCTTAAAGACAGTTTTCCTATTAAGCTAGTCTAAAAAAGTTTTTTACTAATTGTACTAGTGTTTTATTAGGAATATTAATATCTCGGCGTATAACCTATTTCTTTAACTTGGTCTTAACCGTACGCTGGATCTTCTTTCGCATGTCGAGAGTCCAATGGCTAAAAAACTCGCGGGAATCTTAAAAAATGCGGGCGCCGAAGCTATATTCGTCGCCGAGGTTCACATAGATGATATACTGGCCAATGTAGTTGGTCAATTAGGCTTTAGTAAAGATCTCGTCGACATCTGTAATCCTAGGTTGATGATCGTAGTAGACGATGAAAATTGATCCGAAGGCTTCAACTTTCTTCATATATTCCTGACTTGGAGCTATCTTAATGGTTTGGCTTGTGTAGAACGTATAGGATACGTAAGGCAAGGTACTTCGTGATCTTGGGTGTAGGGGTTTGTTGTTTTGGCATAAAGTCGCATGGAAACTTGACAACTTGGTTACTTGGTAGCTTGGCATAAGGTCATGCGACGTGGCTTTTTCGGCGCGATTTGGCGATTCTTGGTGTTTTTCAATTATAGCAGCGAACTTGACGATTGAAGTGGCGTAAGAAGTAGAAAAAGTGAAGTAAAGCAAAGATTTGGTATAAAGGGTAAGGTAGAAGGTCGTTTGTAGTGGTAGAGGTTGAAGGTTGTTTATTATGGTTGTTTAGCGTAAATACTTAGCTGCTTTTGCAACAGTAACACCCACAGTAGTACTGACTTAGCAGTTTACTAATTTTCCGAACTTTAAGACTTCTGACAGATAATCTCAACGTCTTTAAAAATGATTAATGAAGATTTCTTGTTGGTTTCGATAACAATACTATCGTTACCTCTAAGTTACCGTAAGAACCAACACAGCCTAAAAGTTTTCTCTACTTACTCCCATAAAAAACCGATGCAGCAGTAAAGTGTTATGGACTCAAAACGTTGGCCATTGCGTCTATAGGTTACGTGATATGCATGTAACAGGATAGGCAGTACCCAGACTAAGCTCAGTCTAGGTACGCACCGGGTCCGGTCCGAGTACATACCGGACACAGTCTGTGTACGGCACTGGTCCTGTTTATAAATCTTATATATTAGGTTACTGTAACTTTTTTTAGTCTTTTTCCGTTCCTTAATAGTAAATTCCATTTGATATTTACTTAGGTTACCATCGTAGATCGTATCATAACATACTATCAAGGTTTTATTTCTAATTTTTCCTAAAAAAATACTTACGATGAATGAATCGATAATAAATGTTAAAAATTTTGCATTACATTTTAACGTTATTAACGAAGATAGGCTACCAGCGAATACCTATTATTTTACATTTATAAGTATAACTTTTCGTTAGAATAGTATTACATGCAGTGCAGTATGTCAACTTTACTCACAGTAAAGTTGACTATACTGAACTGCAAGTTAAGTGTATTGCTTTGTGGAGACTTACCGCATTGTGTGTAAGTCGAGTGCAGTACACTAAACTTTACTCTAGGGCATGGGCCTAGTAATTGGCTATACAAATTTCAGTGCAGACCGGCTAGCGTTCTGCCAAACCTAGAACAATACATCCACTAACTGACCACTGAAATACTACTGTTACTTCGAAGACCAATCGAATCAACAACGTTGTAACGTCTAAGGCCTATTAATACTGATTAGTGCTTGTCTGACTATTAGGTTAAACACATATAAGCTAAGTAGAAGAAGTTACTTTTCGATTACGTTTTAAGTTATATAACCGATGGAGTAAAGGAAAGATTTTTGCGAAGGGCCTTTACTGCTACGTCGGTTTTCACGGCAGTAAGTAGAGACGACTTTTAGGCTGCATCGGTTTTTACGGAAACTTGAAGGTAGTGATGGTATCGCTACTGAAAAAAAAAAAACCACATCAAAAAATCTTTATTGATCCTTTTGAAGACATTGAGATTGACTGTTAGAAGTCTTAAAGTTCGGATAGTTGGCAAAAGTCTAAGTCAATACTACTACGGGTGATATTACTGTAAAAAAAACTAAGTCCCTACGCCAAACAACTTTCAACCTTTGCTTTTCACTAATAACAAACGACCTTCGACCTTACCCTTTACACCAAACCTTTGCCCTACTTTATTTTTTTCACTTCTCACGCCTCTTCAATCGTTAAGTTTGCTTTTCCTATCGTAAACACTAAATTACGCTGATAAAGCCACGTTATGCCACTCCACGCCGAATCGCCAAGTTCCAGTCAAGTTCCTACTCGACCTTATGCCAAAACACTAAGCCCTACGCCTAAGAGCACCAAGTACCTCGCCTTGTAAGTCCTATATAAGCCAGAATGTAAAGATAGCTACTGTAAGTGTTTATTTGGAAACTATTACCAACACCGACTGGAAAGAAGTAATTAGAAACCTCGAATTAGTTTTCGTTAAGTTTTATGACTAATAACTCTGGACTATAGATGTTGATGAGAACTTTGATAAAGCTTACCTGACCAACTACATTGGCTAGTATATCTTCGATTCTGATGCTGGTAAAGAATTTGGGTGAGGCGCCTATGTTTTCCAAGACTTTCACGAGTTCTTTAACCATTGGACTCCTAATATGTGGAAGATAATTCAGCGTACAGTTAAGGCTAAGTTAAAGAAGGAGTTTATACGCTATGGTATTTATATTATTGACAAAACACTAGTAAAATTGGCGAAGATTTTCTTCGAATTGACTCAATAGTAAGACTGTCCTTATGATCATAATCCTTAAGATCTTTAGGGAAAAGGCAAAGATGTTAAAGGATCCTAACGCTTACATACACGTTTCAAAGGAACCTTAACCTACCCTTAGCTAAGTTAAGCTTCTTCTTGTGCTAGCGATAAGGAACCTGTTAACTTACTCAGCGGTTTATTATCGGTACGTAATAGCGTGGAGTATATTTTTGACAGAGGTAGGACATGTGAAACAATGGTCGCTAACGCGGCTAAAGGTATTAATATCGGTACTTTCCACTAGTTAATTAAATAAGATCGATATGCCTTTCAAAACCTTTAAGTAACTATCGCCTCTAATCAATTCGATCGCTAAGTTTTTTAAACCCCTCAAGATTATTCCCAATTTAGATTTGCCTACATGCGCAAGTTTACCATAGATTTTATTATAACACTTTACCCTTCGGGTAAAACGATTGGAAATTATCCTTAACACCATGTTTCGGAAACCTCAAGGCTTGAACTACTAGAAAATACAATTTGAGGCTGGGATAACTATCGCGACTTACCTCTAAAACCTGTTGAAATGGTTAATATTAATTATAAACTTATAATTGATTTCGTTAAAATCTGGGATGATATGGAAAAGTATTACGGAAAGCTTTAAAACCTCCACAATACTAAGATAATACCTTTCCTAAATATTTATAAGTAGATAGAGATCTTACCTTTTGGTTTTCACTTACTGTTTTCTGGAATCCTTATAGGTTACGTTAAAAACTACTACTTAATTTTCCTAACGAGCGCCATTAAGTTTAGAGAGATTTATAATGGTATAAAAAGCTACTTTAAACACGATTTCCACCTTGTATAATACTATATAAACTGAGTTATTATAAGGTTCATAATAATAATAATAATGAAAAGGGTAGAATTACTAATAGATATCCGTAATCAAATTTTTAATAGGTTGATAATGTATTAGAAAGCAATGAGAAAGGCATACGTTCGCGAATCCATAATTCATAAGAAGATACGGGTAGTAGTTATAGGTATTAACGAGTTCGAATACGCTTTATAACGAATAAATGCCACTTACGAAGGCTTTTTTAGCCAGTTACATTTTTCGCTTGCTATCGTAATAACATCTACACCAAACTCACTCTATATATACTATTAAGCCGTCAACTTCCTTAACGTAAATAAAGAAAACCTTACGATAGTTAATTACGTCGACCGTAAATACAGACATTTACAACGCCTAAGGTTTGGCTTATTGACCTCGGCCCTAAATTAAAAGAAACACCAACTCTGGCGCTAACAAGATTTAGATAGACCTGTTAACCGCAAACACTATCGATCGTTGTAATAGTAGCAAGAGATGTTGGATTTGTGGCAAGTCTGGTGCTAGTTAACTTGACACCCCCTCCCTGCCGAGCATAATAACAAAAGAGCAGTATATTACGTCTAATACCCTATTACTTTGGAATATGATTACTTGGATTAAGTGTTAGATACTAAAGACGATAATCCAATTAACTTTGCTAACGTTTTAAGTAAATTAAGTGGCACGAAGATATTACTCTTAGTACAGAGGCCTAATAACTAGCTAACTATGCCTTTTTGCACCGTTAAGGTGGTAAAGACCCTTACCTTTACCTTAAATATACCACTAATCCCTTATACACCTTGAAATTTTGCGATTGTTACGCGAATTACACATTTTAAGGCATTATACCAGACACTAGGGCGGCAAAGTATTCAATAGGAGTCTATTCGTAATATGTGGCATTACAGAGGGAAAGTACTAAAACTACTAAGATTAATCGTTAAGATGTTGGTAAATCTAAAGTTGGTTTTGGCTTAGGCGAATAACTATTGTTACTGGGGAAAACAATAATTTAAACTGTTGCAGATATAATTATGTTTCACATCTTTAAATTTTATATCCCTTTTTTGTTTTTATTGAAGGAATTAAAGATTCTTAGTATTGACTTAGATGTTAACGTAGACGAAATAGTTAAAAACGGTAGGAGGTTTTTATTCGCCTTTAAATGGGGGCACGTATGATTTCATCTTTAAGGTCCAGAAACAGTAGTGTTAAACATAACTGAGTCGGAGATATGTTGACTATACCAACGTTTTAACCACCCAATTGATCACAGGTTATATATAGTCCTGAAGTATATAAGATATAATTATATGGAATATTTTACCCTTCAAGCTATTAAAAGGCTATGTTACTACTGTTAAACGTAAACCTAAGCCTACCAAAAATTGAAGTTTACACAAAAAGACAACAAGGACTTTAATTGCGAGATATTTATTAATGTATTTTACTTGGATAATAAGCGTGTTTTTTATGTCGTTAATTTCGTAATCTCTTTTTACGGAGCTAAGTTCCTAAAATCCCTTTCAGTCAAGGATATATAGGAAACGTTAAAGGTGTTTTAAATTGATACGTACCTGGATTTACCTAACATCGTCGTTTACAATATTAGTATTAACTTTGCGACTATAGAGTTTTAGGGGGATATGAAATTAATGGATATATATATTAAATAGATACCTGTAAAAAGACCATTAAAATATTAATAAGATTAAAAGAGCAAAAGCCCTATTTCGACGAGCGTATAATATCCTGACATTAGAGATTAAAAGCTTTACGGATTCGGAGGCATGCCTATAAATGGTAATAAAAGGCCTTAACGATACCGTAGGCCTTAATGGCTTAATATCAACACTCTTAGTTTTTAGAACGTACCCACGAATAGAAAGTGAATCTTCGCCTTTTGAAAGTACTTAAAAACATGTTACGACTTATAACAAAGCTTTGAGGGAATTACGAAGAGAGTCGGTACGCCATCAAATCTACGATGCCCTTAATACCAGGAATGACCTTTTAACGATCGACGTGTTTTCTCTGCCGTTATAAATTTAAGTTATCGTGTGGCGGGAGCCGGGTAAATAGAAAGGGTTATATAAAATATTAAGTATTACAAATTTTGAAATAGTTGTTAAAACTACTAACGGTCTTACATCCTTTCGAACTACCTAAGTGAAACCCTATATTAGGGGTACCGAAAATGAAAACCTTTAAGCCTCCTAAGTAAAGCGACCGAGCTAACACGAACCTCCTTTATCCATTATTAACAAGCCAATGGACCGCCGCCGGCGTAGACAACCCCTGAAGAAAAATGAAAACGTTAAAGAAGAGTAATATACATCAAGCCGTATATACAATACTATTTATGTAAATAGGAAAAAAAAAGAATAACGAAAACTTGGTAGTAAAGTTTAGGATACAAAGAATTATTAATACTTTCGGTAAACCTTATAAAGAAAGTAATAAAGTCGATATCGATAGCCGACTAATGCGAAGAATTGTATATTTTATTCCGAAAACCGACTTTAATCTTTAAAATCCGAATGTTACGATTTTTAAAGAGGATCATCTACGAAGTTTAAGGTAAAACTACAGGGAGACCGTACGAAAAACCGCAACTAATCGTTTAAGAATGTACAAATAAGGGTAAGGACTAGATCCTTATATAGTCGGCAACGATTTAGAAAATCAGCTAACACATAATAGTTACCTTAATAATAAGTTTATTACTTAGTACTAAAGATAAACTCATATTTGATAGCCGTAATATTACGTAAACCTATATACAGTTAGCAAAAGATCTGCAAAAGATTGTTTGGCTAATACTACCGTATGAGCTACATATTATTTACTTTTTGGAAACAGTAATAAGGTATATTAAAATACTGTATTAACTTTCTACAAGAGGTATTTACTGGTTTTCAACCTACTTATCGTACTTTAAGTCCTGGCTAACGATAAAGTTTTTAATATACGATTTGTATTTATTAATAACGTAAAAGAAAAACTTCGGTATATTAATTACGTATATTGACGATACTCTTTTCGTTGAAACGGCTGGCTTTGTAAAATTTGAATAAACAGCGATGAAGTACTTTAAGTTTTGAAATTGTAAGCTGATAACCATATTGGCGGAAAATAACTAACTTAACTTTAATAGATCATTAATCAATATACTTAGTGTTAATTCCAGCTTATGATTTCGCACAAAGGGATAGGTCTATGTTTTTACTACAATAGACAAGACTAATAATCCTAGGGTTTAAAGGTACTTAAAATAACGTATATGTGATAGCTATATTATTATCTTATATTAACCGGAAGCCTCCTATGATTTATCTATTGCGGTATAAGTACCAATATTATCAGATAAAGACTTTAATCGACTAAATAAGAGATTAAAGTAATAGATACAAAACCTTGACCGCGGGATCAATATGGTGTTCATCGACCTTTTAAAGTCCAAGTAAATGATTTTTATGAACGGATTTTATGCAAATAACACTAACTTATTTTTATAAATCGTTTTTTTAATAATCCTCGTTACCGAAAATAAACGAAAAGATCAGTTTAGCATTATCAGTAATCTAATTTACTAATCCTCCGTCAAATACAAAAGGATTATACGAAACGTATTAGTATCAGATATCTATAGTATAATAGCGGGTTATAACGTAAATATAGCATTACAAAAACCCTTATCCTTATTACAAGGTAGTTATAGATTCCTCATATCCTGGTAGTAATCTATAGCGAATTAAAAAGCTTTTATAAATAGCTTTTGAAACTCGGGACTATTAGTGAAAAACGCTTAATAATCTACGTAATAGTGTTTCACAAAGTCTATGAAGGGGGGGGAGATTAAGTAATTCCGATAAATCGATAACAAAGACAACCCCTCCGACACCATAACAAAATTATCATTGAATAAAATCATACAAAGGTTTGTAAATAATAATAAGCTAACTATACAAATCGAGGGTTATATTAATAGACTATCTAAATAGTTTGGATTTCGTAACGGCAAGTAGTAATGGACTGGCAGACGAGAAAATTGTTAGAAGATTAATGATATCTTGTTTAAATGAGGTGATTAAAGTAAAGGCTTACAAAGATCTATAACGTATAAACTTTTTATGGGAGTTGATAAACTCGAACCTCGGGGTAACGGAGCAATTGAGGTCGAATAAAGTTAATTTTTATACAATTGGATGCCCTTCAGTATGAAAGTCATCTAGAATTGACCAAGGTCTGGCCAGTTAACAAGAAGGCAATTTTGTGGTAACCGGAAAAGATTAGTTAGCCACACTGGGGTGCGCGTACAAATTAAAAAGACGCCAGTGTTAGAATAGTATTACATGTATTATAGTAGGTCAACTTTACTTACAGTAAAGTTGACTATACTATACTGCAAGTTAAGTTTATTGCTTTGTGGAGACTTATCGTATTAGGTATAAGTCCAGTGCAGTACACTGCACTTTACTTTAGGGCACAAGCCAAGTAATTGGACATACAAATTACAGTGCAGACCAGCTAGCGGTTTCCAAACCTAGAATAATACATCCATCATCTGACTACAGCAATACTACTATTACTTAGACCACGATTCGAATCGACAACATTGCAACGTCTAAGGTCTACCAAAACTTTTTTCTTTTTCGAAGTCAATTTGAATCGATTTCTTTTGTTTATAAAATACCGTAGGTAATATCTTGTCGTCTATGAAATGATTTTAATAGCCGGATAAATATATTTTAATTATCGACATTACGTCTAACACACCTTAAGTCGTAACAAAAATTTACAAATTTAAAGCCGATTTAACCGCGATTTAGGTTAGGTTTTTACCGGTTTAAGGTATTCTAAAACAACATAACTAACCCTAATTGGACGGATTTACTTTTTTATAGGCGGCAACGCATTAAACGATTAAATATATACTAAAACGAAATGAAATATAAATTAAAAATTGTCGGCATACGTTTTTTTATGTATAGGGATATTATAGGGCGGCGATAATGTAAACGATTACGACGTATTATAAAGTCGGAGGATACGAAAGTATATATAATATAGGGAAATTCCTCCATTATATCGAGGGGGTTTTTAACGACATTTATCGCGCGGATAATATATTAGTCAAATTTAAAAGTTTCATTAAACATAATAAAAATCCAAAAGTATTATTCGTCATTAGATTTAAGATACTTTTGGCTTAAACGGGCGATTTCAATTGGCTTTCGGCCATAAAGTGTAATTATTTACGTTATCGCGTATTGTTATATATTTGTAACAAATCCATTATAATAGGTATTAGCTGTATAAACTATATCATACATTTAAAGAAGTAACGCAAATTTACCGATAAGTTAAAATCTTTAGATTTCAAACGGTATTTCAATTGCTAGTTAATAAAATCCGTATAGGTTTAAAAACCGGATAATAATACGGTTATAACGGGCATTTACGTCTTTTAAATACTTCTATTAAAATGTCGTGGTAATCGCAGCTAATTATTTAGATATATCGATTAGTTATTTTAATAAACCTGTTAGATACATGTTTAGTACCAAGGACGTAGGATAATGTAGTCGACAGTAAAGGAACATTAAGTTAGGTTAATTTTGGGAGGTTACGTACGTTGTAGCTTATCAGATTATTACTAACGTAATCAAAAACTCCACCCGATATTACCTCACTCGTAAGTATATAAGGTTTAAGTTGAAAAAAATGAAAAAAGGTTTTCTATTAACAGCGACGGGAAAAGTCTAACTCCTAGATATAATTTCGATGAGGGGTAATATAATCTTAACAATGTAATTACAAAATCGAGTGAAAAAGAATTTAATTTAAGTAAAACATGTATAAATAAGGATTTATTTCTTATCCTTATAATTTTTAATAATAGATATTTCAAATACTAAATTGATTTCAATTGTGATTATTATTATATTATAAATGAGGCTTTACCATAAAGTTTAAGGATACAGTAAATTTGGCTATTATTTTTTCAAAATTTCGGTACGATATTAGAGTAATGTAAAAATTCGCATATTACCTCAAAAGCTAAGTTTTTGGAAATATTAATGAATATTCGAACACAATATTAATATATATTTTTTCCTGAACAGTGCGGGATAAAATCTTTGAAATGGTTTGGATACGATATTAATAAATGAAGTTCAACGTTGGTGGTAACCGTTTAATAATTTAAATTTAAGAAGGTTGAATTGTTATAGTAGTAATAATACACTTTAAAACAGGAAATATATAAGGCATAATAGGCTTGCATTTTTTCGGTTGAATATAATATTCGTATCGAAAGGCATAATGTATGGGGGACCCGTTTCGAATAAGTTATGTTATAAGTCTTTACGAGATAACACGGATTTTATAAGCGATGGCAAAGATCACAGTCCAAGAAAAAAGGATTAGTTACGTTTTTTACTGAAGTTAACCAAAATCCGCGACTTATTAGATTAAAATAAGGCTATAAATTTCCATTTATATATAGGGAAATTTGATTATTATATTTATATTAAATGAAACGAAGTTAAATTTTAAATTTAACGACTTTAGTAGCTATTATATTCAATATTTCCATATTAACCGTTTAAATTTCGACGATAGGTTGCAAAGTTAATAAATAAGTGTTAGGTTTGGATAAGCCTTCTATCGGTTATAACGCCCGTATTATTCATTTTAAAACTAAAGGGGGAATAAAGGTTTTACATAGATTACCGGTTATTAATGAAAATGTTAAAATAAAGCCTTTGACCTTTACCTTTAATTGAAAAGACCGTATATACGTTATCGAAGTTAATATAACTTAAGAAATTGGATATTTGAATAGCCTTTTACCGTATTCAAATTACACACTAGTAAAAGGAATTAACGATATTTCGTACGCGGTTCGGGTTATTTAAATGGTTAATTACCTCTTTTAAGTTAACAATAGTTCCGGAGACGTTTTAACGATATATTAATTATATAATAGCGGATATTTTAAATAACTTCGTTATAATGTATTTAAATAACCTTTTAGTTTTTTTTTTTAAATACTAAGTAGGATTATATAACGAAAGTTCGCGTTATTTTAGGACGTTTTCATAAGATAAGGCTAAATTTAAATTTCAAGAAGTGTAACTTCGTAATCAAAGAGGTAAAATACCCAGGTTTTATTATAATGGTTAAAATAGGTATCCGAACCGACCCTGAAAAAGTCTGGTTAATTCGCGAGTAGGAATTTCCACGTATTATCCGAAAAGTTCGAAGTTTTTTAGGTTTTGCTAATTTTTATCGTAATGTTATTAGTAATTTTTCCAAGTTAGCGGATTATTTTATCAGTTAAACAAAACAAAAAATTCAATAAATTGAAAGAAAACAAAAGGAATATACATTTTAAACCTTAAAAAAGCTTTTATTGTGGCTCATTTTTTGGCATATAAGAATACCAATCGGCTAATAATAGTGAAAGTCCATCATTCGGAAACGGCGTTAAGAGGGTGTTTATCTTAACGAGATAATAATAGTATGTTAAAATTAGTAACTTATTTTTCCGTACGACTAGTAAATGCATTACGTAATTATATTTTTTATGATAAGAAGTTTTTTGCGGTGATATTTTATTTCGAAGTGTAGTTTTTCGAGTTACATAATATTTGTATACTTTTTACGATTTCAACAGATTATAATGGATTGGAACACTTTTGTTTATTACATTGGATTTTGGAATATTAGGCTAAATAAGTCAAAGTCCTTTTTTCTTTTTTAATATTACTTATGTTATAGGTTTGTAACTTAGAACACCCGATCGGATATATTAAGCCGTAAGTTATAAGATAATACCGAAGTTAAAAAACGTCGCTCGCGAGTTTTTTAGCCTTTTTTTATTATTATATTAAACGTAATATTAATAAACTCATATATTCAAAGGATATTAATTGTCGAGTGTTATGTAAATATATTTCACAAAACGAAGGTTTTGTTATTAAATTACAATAATATATATTTTGAAGATAGGTTTGGGTTTTTCGAAAAGTCGTAGAAAACGATATCTTCTCGGGCCCGGACCGCGCTCGAGTTATTATCGGTGATAACTTTAAGGGATTTTCATACAACGGTACCGGTCATATCACCGTAGACCTAGCGTACAATAAGCCCACCGATATCGTTAAAGTCGAGTAATTACCTTATTTTCGACTCGGATTCCTTAACGGAATTGTAAAACTAAAAAATAAAGAACTACATGTTATATAAGGTTCGCCTTTTAACGTTTTTTGAAGACGTTGAGCGTTTTTCACTTAAAGTAAGATATTTTATATAAATTAAGAATTACGAAATTAACCTATAAATTATATTACAATACTATTATCCTTTATAATTTCGTATTAAAAACTATTAATGACGAGGATTTGAAAATAAACTTACAACTAGTTTATTATAGGTTACCCGGGAAAAAATATTTTGTTTCGTGGTTTTAAACGAAATTATTATTAAAAGGAAATATTCGTAGATATTCGACGTTTATATAGAATATATACGTAATATAACGGGACGAAACCTTATTATATCTTACGGTAAGGTTTCCTTTAACCTTTCCTTATTTCTAACTGGTATTAAACATGTATTTTAGTTAACTTTATCATCGACTTACTAACCATCAATGACGGCCTTCGATATTTGTTAATTATTTTTCATCTTCTTTTTAAGTTTATACAATTAATGGTTATATAATTTGTAATTACCGATATATATACTAAACGTTTTCGTGATATTTAATAAATATTTTATAAATTCCCAGTTTCTATTATTAATGATCGCGGTTCAGATTAGGTATGCTTATTTTAAATGACTTTATATTCCTTAGTAAAAGTCGAATAAATTTCCTTTATGGCGTGTTACCTATTAATATATAACAGTATCAAACGGCTAAACTCAAATGTTTATAAGTACTTATGTATTGTCATCGTCTTTTTGTAATATAATTAGGTTTTATATTTACCCGTTTATTAATTTACTTTAAATAAACGGAAATTAAAGATTACCGGGTTTAACACCAATCGTTTAGTAAATAATTACGAAATATTACTTATTCTAAAGGTAAATGAAGATATAAAGTCGTTAATTAACACGGCGGGGCAAGTTATTTCGTTTTTCATTTATTTAGTAACGGGGTAGAATTAATTGAAACGATGATAACTTATATTGAATAATAAATATCAATGTCGGCAAATTGTAGTCAACGCCTGGCGAAGCTATATAACGTAGAAAACTAAATTTAACTAAACAATTGTAGTATTAAAGTTAGTTGCCTGAATAACAAACTCGATTAACTTTATAATTAATACCGGGTAATAGATATTTCGAACTTATTTAATATCGTATTAAATATGTCTGATAAACCCATTATATTTCACATAAGTTCAATTTAACGGACGTTTTTAAACTACTTCTTATTCGTAGGTTCTATTCGATATTCCCCTGTGATCAACTTTAGTAGTTAACGACGTGTGTAAAGGTAAATACGAAAAATTTGAAGTATAAGAAATTCTTGCGGCAATAATGGGGCGGGAAGGGGTTTGTTATATATTTATTAAGTTAAAGAGTTATGATAAATCGAAATAGGAATTATTACAAGATTACTAGTATGTTATAGCTTTAGACAAATTTCAGGCGGGGTAAGGAGATATTCAGGTTCACGATAACCTAGTATTTAGACGTCGACGTCGAATATATATTAAGTGATAAACGTAAGGTAAACTGCATATACCCTTAAAATAACACTTTATTCGTGAATAAAAAGAAAAAATTATTATTAAACGAAGTTATAATGTAATAAACAAGGACGGGTAAATATTACCTTACTTTCTCAGATACGTATTCAACCACAAAACGAATTTTACATAACTTAACGAAAATTTGCCAACTTATTATTATTTTCGTTGATAGAATTTAATAAGTACCAGCATTATTAAGGTTAAAGGCCTTATTATAACTTATTTCGGATATTAAGTAACGTCGGGAAAGGAAAACGATAACAAGCGTAAAGAGAATTAGTAAGCACCGAAAAGGGTGGCTAATAAAAAGCGGGATGAATATAAAGCGACACTGAGGATAATAAATAGCGTGAAAAAAGACGGGCGTTAGGAAAAGCCGATAGCGGATAATATAAAGAGGAACAAACATTAAGAGAGGTTAATGATAAAGAATAATGTTAAAAGAGATGGATGTTAAAAAATCCCAACGACAACGGTTAACGAAAAGTAAGGTAAGGGGCGATATAAGGAAAGCGACCCTTTAGAAATGTTATTTAAGACTATAATATATTAACTTAGGCCTAGGTAACGCGGTTAATCCAGATACAATCCTATGTTTGCTTACGGTCTGTCCAATTAACTTACTTTTATTTAATGTTCGTGAATCAAATACGGGTAAAATCGAAATTATACAGTCAAACTTTAGATATCGTTTACTATATTGAATAAACCGTAATTTATATAAAAATTAAAAAATATAACCTAAGTGATTATATGATTTTAAATTTTTAGTCTAAAATTATGAAACGGTATACGGCGGTAATTAAAAGGGGCCGGAGCGAAAAGATTATGCGTTAAATTCGGGTTGGCGAAAAACATTCTATTTTTATTAATAAACGATAAAATAAAAGGTAACAGCTAAGCTTTAGGTAAATAAAAACCTGGGAGAAAAAGTCAATGTAAATATATAGTTAAAGGGGTAACGGCTAATACGGCCAGTATAATAAACACTCTTTATACCCGAAATATATCATAAAACCGGGTGAACTAATTGATTAACTTAAAAAGATAAAGGTAAAAACGGATTAATAGCTCGAAATATCTCTTTAACGCTTATATATAAGAGATAGATATAACTCTTATTCTTTACTATAATGACTAATTAAGGCAAAGGGTACATAAATCGAGTAATATCGTAAATAAGTTTATCCTTTAAATATATTACAAACAAAAGTCAATTTACAGTTAGGTTTTTTATAAGGTTTATTTATAAGCTTACCTTATTATAAACCTTCCGATATATATGATATTCCTACACCCGATAAACTTGAGCGAAAAAAAAAGGAACGCCAAAGTTTAAAAGTTGGGTAAAACTAAATGTATAGGCGTTTTCAACCTGTAATGGAGAAAATTTACTTTTATTATACTATTTTGAAGGAGTAGGAAATCTTTTATAATGTAAAACAGCTATAATAGGCAATTGATAAAAGATCATTAACATATAATAAAATATTATACTTTACAGGGTAATTTGTTATCCCCTTTAAAGGCATCGGCAATAATGGAACGTAAATTAGGCCCGTTATATATATTGGTTATATCAATAAAATCTTTAAAAAGACTACGATTGGTTAACGGGAATAATTAAATAGGATATATAAAGAAGGTAAAACAATTATAAAAAGAGTAATTAATAAAACGTTATAAAACAAGTGATTAACTAAAGAAGGCGGCGTTGTAAAAGGAAAAGGGAAGAAAATTTTAAAGACTACGAGGGCGTTCGTATGTATAGGAATTAGCGGACTTGATTCAGTAGGGGCTGTGTATTATACGGAGTGTATTATACGGTATAAAAGGTAGGAACTCGAATTTACACGGCGTGTTATACGATATCGACGGTAAAAAGAATATATAATATAACGTGTCGATAGATACGTTATACGGTGCCGACGTTAAAAAGTATATATCAAACAACGCGTTAACTGGTGCGTTATACGGCGCCAGCGGTAAAATAAATAAATACTATATTTTGTCTACAGGCGTATTATAAGGTATTAACAATAGAGTAAAGCGGCGTATTATATGGCATTGGAAATTTAAAGTTGAACCGGCCGAAACGTTAAACGATATATTAAATATAGTATTACCGTCTCACGTTCGACCAGCGTATTAGGCTAATACAGCCTGCATTTGGTATTTATTTAACGGGTTGCTGTAACCGTTACAGTATTTAGAGAAAAGGGGGGTATACTATAAACTTAAGCTATTGGCCATTTAGTTTATAAGTTACGTAACTATATACGTAACGGGATAGGTAATACCTGACCTAGACTCAGTTCGGATACGAACCGGGTACGGTCCGGGTATAGGCCGGGTACAGTCTATGCACGGCACGTGTAAGGGTACGTGATGGGCTGAGCACTGGTCCTGTCCATAAATCCTGCATGTTGGGCCACGGTAGCCTCTTCTAGTCTTCCTCCGTACCTTAATAGTAAATCTCATTTGGCACCCACCCACTTGGCTTACCATCGTGGGTCGAATCATAGCATAAAGGTCCTTCGTAAGAATCTTTGCTCTTCCCTAATGATTGTTTAACTTAGAGCATAACCGGAAAGTAGCTTTTTCTTCTACTTATCTTATCTGTGCTTAATCTAATAAGTACTGATTAGTGTTGATAGGCCTTAAATGTTGCATCGTTATCAATTCGAATCATGGTCGAAGTAACAGTAGTATTGCAGTAGTTAGATGGTGGATGTATTGTTCTAGGTTTGGCAGACCGCTAGCCGGTCTGCACTGTAATTTGTATGGTTAATTGCTTGGCCCGTGCCCTAGAATCAAGTGCAGTGTACTGCACTCGACTTACACCCAATGCGGTAAGTCCGCATGAAGCAATACACTCAACTTGCAGTATAGTCAACTTTATTGTAATTAAAGTTGACCTACTGCACTGAATGTAATACTATTCCAACGGGAATAGAATTATCCTAGTGTCCAGTAAATTATATAATTTGTTATTATAATTTCCTCTCAAGGAGTTAGTATTTAATATTCATCATTTTGGTAAATCTAGGTCAAAGATGACGATAATCGTCCTCATTATCGATAGTATTTTCGGATACTTCATAGTAGCGATAATAGGGGCAATGGCTAGTCCTTTGACCTACGGAGTAAAGTCTTATGTTAGAACTTATAGTGAGCTCACGTATGTATTCGTATCTATCATATAAAGTTTGAATAATGAAACGATTTTTCAAAGAATATTGAGAAATTTAATTGATCCAACGATTGTAGGGTATTTTTTTTTAAAAAAAAATGAAGATCTAATACAATTCAATGGTAGATAATTCTGACGTTAATTTCGTTTTCCGTATCGGAAGCTACTATTTTACGGGTGCTTCCATCGTTAAACGTGTATTTTAATTTCATTCGGAGAGGTAATAAATTACTGGAAAAATAAATAGGTTCTTTTATTGTCGGCATATGAAAAATGAATCTTAGCAGTAAGGTCAAATGTTTAACTTAATTAGGGATTAATAGATGCTGGCCCCATGAATACTGTATAAGAGTGTTAAAGATCGTCAACACCCTTTTCTGTGCTTTGTGTGTTTTCACGATTAGAATCATAGAGGTAGTTTTTAAATTGTATTCAGTTGAAAAAAAAAAGGGATTTTGTAGTTTTCATTGGTTTTTCTTTTCTATAACGCAAATATTTCGTCAATTCACTTTTTTTAATCTGGCTTCAATACTTTTCTAAAGTATCTACCACATATCGGCTATCTAGTAGTTGAAACATTCACAATAGTTTTAAAAGCTACAGGCTTCGCGACTTAAATTTTCACCGGTGATTAACTGAGAATATACCAGCCAACATAGTTAGATGTTTTCTAATGAACGTTTCGTTGGTGATTTTTCCCTATAGTTTTGAGTTTAAGTAGACAAGAAAAAAAAATCTAGTTTTTTTCAATTTGTTTACTTTGTTTTTAGTTAAATCCTGATTCAAGATGAAGGTAATTTGGCGATTGAGAAACGTAGAGATATGGTGTTGTGGGTAGAGTGATTTGGCGGTTTAGAAACGTAAGAACTTGGTATTGAATGTAATTGGATTTGACAGTTTGGTATAGAGTTGTATAAAGTAACTTTTTTAGCATAACTTGCCGATTTTCAGTGTTTTCGTTCGAAGTAATGGTTTTAAAATATTTGTTAACGTATCCGATAAACAATTTTGAAATGTAAGGGGAGGAAAGAGTGATATAAAAGTAAAAAATGGTTTATAAGGTAAAATTTGATTTAAGAAGTAAGATTAAAAGTTATTTGTCGTTGATTATTATTTGGGGTCAAAGGCCGCGAGACTTAATCGTTTATATAATATTAATACTTATAATAATACAAACTTAACTCTTTTCCAATTTGATGATTTTAAGACCTTTAACTGTACAACTCAACGTTTTTAAAAAAGATTGAGTAAAGATTTATTGATATTTTTAATAGCGATACTATCATTACCTTCAGATCATTGTGAAAAAAGAAGACGTGTTTCAGAGGTGGTTTTACTTATTCACGTGAAAACCCAACGTAATAGTAGAGATACTTCGTAAGAATTTGTTCTTTTACTTAAGTATTACCAAAAACGTAGCCAGAAAGCAAATTCTTCTTTTACTCAGCTAATTTGTATTTCAACTAGTAAGCATTAATTCCTATAAAAAAGCCTTAACTAATAGGCTTATTGACGTTGTAACGTTCTCGATTCGAATCGTAGTCAAAGTAATAGTAGTATTGCATAGTTAAGTGGTGAATGTATTGTTTTAGGTTTGACAGACCGCTAGCTGTCCTGCATACTAATTTGTATGCTCAATTGCTTGGCCTTTGCCTAATATGAATTGAGCACATACTATACCTGACTTTACAGTTAATAAAGTCAACCTATAAAACAATATACTCAACTTACAGTCAGTATAGTTATCGTACATAACTATATGACTGCACTGCAGTTACTAATGTTCCAACAGGTTTATTGAATATAAATGAACAAAACATACTGTCAATATTAATATACAATGTGAAACCTTATATGTCATAAAATCATTTAGATAGTGTAGTGTAAAAATATTAATACAACGCTATTATTACAAAAAATCGCCAACGAAAACCCGTTTTATTTCGTTTTACCAAGTTTATCAGTTTAAATCGACATTGAACAGGTTTTTTTACTCAACGATTCTCTTCCCACTTCAGAATTTTGTATTAAACTATCTAAACAACACTTTTTAAAACTTGTTTTAAGACTAATGAATACATTTAAGCTATTCAAGGACTGGAATATGAACTATGTATTTATTGACAATATAGGCCGTTTTCATCAGCGATTTAACTAATCTTCTAATTTATTCTTATCAACTGCATAACTATTTCTCATCAACTATGGTCCAACTCTTTTGCCTTATCTTTATCAACTATTCTAAACTAAGATATCACTAGCAAACTAGTAAAAGGACTTGCTATATAACTAGTAGCTGTTTAAGCAGGTTATAACTATAAATAAGAGGCTCAGTCGTCTCCAAGATATTCTTGAATCTGTATACCTTTCACAAACACTTTGAACATATTTTAAACTCATCTTGGACTACTTCAGGCTCTTCTTGCACACAACGAACTGGGACAGGCCGTTCATGAGCATCTTTTAAGGTCTGCCCTTTGCTTTCCATGGGTTCCCTGAAGATGACAGGAAACCATGAGATGTGCTTCTAATTTAATTTGAGGACACCCCACGGCATTAGGACTAGGCTTTCTGGGCAGGCCTCTGTTATGCGAGGCGAGATCTCCAGGTTAAAAAACACAATTTCTCAAGGTACTGTATTCCAAGGTTCCATAGAAGGCCTGAAACTTATGATCGTATGTTGGCTATGCATCTGACTGTTTGGAAGTCCATTCCAAGGTCAGGCTTGATGTTTTCTTTTTTTTTAAAAAAAAAATCAAAAAATTAACCTGGGTGGGGCTGGTACTGTACAGCCTCGATAACTGGATCCACTCCACTGAGCACATTTTGCCTCCTCCACATGGATGTCTGAACACTTTACGTACATAGGCCATATGATTTCCATTCCACATTGATGGATGGCGCTCACAGAACATAGCCTGGTTTGGTTTCCGATCGAGTATTACACATGGACGCATGTCTCGCACACGGTTTTGTTGGCCACCGGCCACTGGGCACATCCAAGCACCGACATCCTGTATCTGGCCACACTTTCATGGCTAGTGTACAGACTGACACGTTGCTGTTTACGGAGCACTAACCGTGCTTTCTGGGCCAGCAATCATGTGTTTTTTTTGAGAGAGGTGAAGCCTTGCGTTGGAAAGAAATAAAAAGAACAGGCAGAACCACGCTGCTTGAAAACGTCAATTTTCAAGATGCGGAGAGTGCCGAACTCGTCCAATAGCACACCCTTCGTTATACTGTCCACAGCAGTCGTGTGGCATGTGGCAATAGTGGCATTCCCATGGTCTGCATGTCTCTCACAAGGTCTCACTCACATCCTGATGATCCTGTGCATCTTCCGGTCTCTTATAGCTGCTTCTTCCTTCCCGTCCCGTCTTCACGAGCATATAGGTCAGCCGACACATCACCTTGGGGCCTGGGTAGAGCTACCGGCGCAGTCTCCGACAAATCCCCCCAGCCGCGAACCCACACCAGCAGCCCGCGGCCACCATCCTCCATCGCCATGGACGACTCCCCCAGGGCCATGCCCCAGCGCACGTTCCCCGCCTCGGGCCCGCCGCCCGTCTTCTCGCTCGCGCCCCCCGCCGCCGCCGCCGCCGCCGCGGCGGCGGCGGCGCAGCGCCCGAACATCAGCAGCAGAACCTACAGCAGCGTGGCGCCCGAGGCGCGGCCCTCGCTGTGGTTCCGCAAGCCGCACCCTTCGCCTTCGCCGCCTTCGCCGCCTTCGCCGCCTTCGCTGCCTTCGCCGCCGCCGCCGCGCCGCCCGACCGCAAGGATGAGGACGGACGGCGGCGACATCGAGCTCGGCGGCGGCTGCGGGCCGGGCCATGCCGAGGACCCCGAGGACAACTTGGTCTGCGGCTGCTCCAGGGCGGAGTTCATCGTCGTGGTCTTGGTCTTGGTCGTGCTGCTGGCGGCGGCGGTCGGAGGGGGCGTGGGCGGGAGCTTGTTGGTTGCGAAGAGGTGAGTACTGGATGTTTGTATGCGGCGCGGGGCTTTAGAACGGTGCATAGCGCGCTGACCTTGCTGATGCTGGGTCTGTCTAGGGGCGACAAAGCCCCTCCAGAGAGGATTCCGAGCAGCACATGAGACGCAACGGCTGGTCGTTTCGCTGGATCGCGACAAGGTCAAGGTCAGGCCTATTAGGGGTGTTGCTGTATCGATAGACGATCGCCGGCGGGAAAAGAGGTTCACAATCTCATGAACCTGGAACGGTGTCCGTTGCTGTCATCGCACATGTCAAGATGAAAATGCCTGAGTCGTTCCAACCAAAGCGCCCGGAGTGTTTGGCTCCACTTCCACTTGGCCAAAGGTGTAATTGTAATTGTTCCTGTCGAGGTACAGAGTTAGGGAACAAGGCATCATGGCGTCAAACGGTTGCTTGAGAAGCAAAGACAAGATGAATATAGATCCAAGTCGCTCGTTTGCATGTATGCACGGAGTGCTGGGAGAGTGAGAACAGCACAATACCGCCAGATAGTAAATGAAAACACTCACATCCAACGGATGCCAAGTCTCATGTGTTGCAAGGGGGTGAGGAAATTACTTTCCCAGATTTACTCATTAAACTGTACTTGGTTTTCCATGCGGTATTTATTTATATACACACACTACTATAGTCCATATGAGCGGCGAACGCACTGCACTCAGCTCATCTCCCAGCTGTTCTCATCCTCATCATCCAAGCAGCAGCAGCTTCATCCTCGCCAACGCACTTTTTGTTTTTGGAAGTGTAGCCCAGGATGCGTACCACAGAGAGCACCATGGCACTTCTGTGGAAGACTCTCGTGTCCTCCTCACTAGTAGCATCTTGCTCGGCCGCCAGGCTCTTCGCCGCCACGGAGCACGGCAGCGTCAGCAGCATCGCGCTGACGGGGCCCGCCGCCGACGGGACGTACGGCCTGCAGGTGACGGCGCAGACGGCCGAGTGTGGCAACAGCCCGTCCGTACTAACCCTCGACTACGACCACCACGTGCTCTACTGCTACGACAACGGCGGCAAGGCCGACGCCAGCGGTGGCCTCAATTCCTTCTCCATCGCCGACGACGGCCGCCTCACGCGCATCGCGCACGCCGCCGCCCCGTGCGGCGGCGTGTGGGGCGAGATCCTCAAGACACCAAACAGGGGCAACCTCTACATCACCGCGTCCTAGTGAGTTTTGATTTTGCCGCGAAACCCTCCCGAACCGAACCAAAGAAAAAGACGAATAGGAAGGCTAACGAATCCCGCAGCTCCCCAGGCGCCGTGTCCGTCATCCAGCTCGCCGCCGACGGCACGCTGCCGGCCGGCGCGCTGCTGCAGACCATCCTGCCGACCATCGAGGCCACCGGCCCCGTGCAACACCACCAGGACGCCAGCCACCTGCACCAGGTCATCATCGACCCCACCGGCGCGTACGTGCTCTTCCTGGACCTCGGCGGCGACCGCGTGCGCGTCTTCAAGTACGACAACGCCACCACAAGCCCCCCCACCACCACCACC
>JASMMZ010000009.1:13956066-14063262 GCA_038502455.1 Anisogramma anomala | reverse complement strand
TGTGGGGTGGGGGGGAGAGGGGCCGATTTTCAGTCACGAAGAGTATTTCTCCCTTATTTTGGGTTATTGCGGATGTTCATCGCATCATGTACTATTTGGAGGGACCTCTGGTGGACATGTGGACGTTTTGTCTACTTTCGTACATAGCACAAAGAATTCATGGATATATATATATATACATGTTGGTAGGCTTTGATCGTTGCAACGTAGTCGATTCGAATCTCTGGTCGAAGTAATCGGTGTATTACATTATAAGTGGTGATGTGTTGTTCTAAGTTTGTCGGACCGCTAACCGGTCTGCACACTAATTTGAATGGCCAATTGCTTGGCCTACCTTGAATTGGGCACTCCATTATATTGACTTGCAGTCAGTACAGTTAACTTGGCTGTACTGCAATTGGCTGCTAATCCAATAATATTCATATTTCTCTGTTCAACACATATTCCATAGTAGTATCTTATTTTGAATCCTTGTTTCTTTATGGAAGACCAGAGCAGAACAAACGGTTGCCTAGTACATTGACTCCTGAGACTTGGAACGGTAAATTTATGAATGAAAACGCCGTATACTAGTTCGGCAAACCCTTTATTCGCAATATTACCAATTATTTGTATTTGAAACACGTTACCGAAGAATAAGACGACGAAAATGTAGCTATGTACGTCACATAATTTCTAAACATTGTAAACTTCAACGAACGCAACGATATAGTTTTTGAAACAATATCCGAGTACTCTAAGAACTATTCCAGACACATGTGTAAGATAGCGGCTCATAGCTTCTAAATATGGTTAATGAATGCGGTTTGTAATACAAGAGTAGAAATCTGTATAAGAGTCGCTTTGACCGATATACTTTTTATTTCTACCGTAATGAAATACCACTTGATTCAGTCCATAAATGAATATAAATTCCAATCTTTAAATGAATGTGAATCATAATCCGATAGTACTAGAAAACGGCCGGTTATATAGTCGATAATTGCTTGGTAGGACTAAGATGCTGAACGGGCAGAGTTTATCCTATTGCTAGGAGACAATCTTCGTTAATAGGCTTTTCTTTAATGGGAATCGGACTATATTGTTGGCGGTAGTTGGTTCCGTAAAACCGAAACCTAACAAGCAAATGGGAACTAAAGGGAAGTGCTTTAAGATTATATTACAAATTAATAACGTGAAATGTTGGTTTTATATAAATTGATAAAAGAAATAGTATAATAAACGCATTATTTATCATTATAACAAACATCAGGATCACTACATATATTTGAGTCGTTAGGGGTAGGATGAGTTTATATTGTCTATTGTTATATATGATTGTATAACAGTAGGCTTATATCAGGATTTGTGACCGGAAATTATGATTTCCGTTATGTAGTAGTACTTAATCACTTAATTTCTATTATAGAGGTAAAAAGATCCAGTATATTAAACTAGTATCGAAAAATGTTATTGACCTATAAGCTGAAGATTAATATCGAGTTTGAGTTGATTTATAAGGTATAAAGAATTAAGGTAATTAGAAGTAGGATAAAAAGTAATACGACTTGTGTAACGTAATGTTTATACTTTTGTTTTATATTTGTTATTAACTGAATATTATATTTTTCGTGTTGTATTTATTGTTGTTCTAAATTTTTGCAAACGCAAAACACAACTATCAGTATGATTACTGGGCAATATTTGCGATATTCATAGATATGTATAAGTTTATTCAAGGGTATTTTGAAGATAATATTCACTTAACTCAGTATTTTGTTCGCAACTTTAACTTCCCAACCACTTTTTTGGCAATATTTTGCGGATCACCCTATTAAAAAGATTCAAGACATATATTATGAACCCTTATTATGCGCATTTTCGAAAAGAACTCCAAAATACAAAAGAGTATAGGGGCGTTGGCACTTTTAACAACTATTTCGGAATTTGTAATACTTAATATCTTGTACAGGCCTTGCTATTTTTACGGATTCCGCTACACAAGGATTCTACTGTACAATGGCAAAATAAGTAGGTCGATTATTAAAGGGCCGTTTTTGGTGTAAAGGGTGTTATTAATCTGGCGGTGTGCCAATTCTTTCTTCGCAGTTTCCTTAGAGCTTTGCGGTAGGCCGCAACACATTTTTGAATACTTATTGAGGGCGGTGATTCACTGGTTAGGCGTGGGTACGTTTCAAAAACTAGGAGAGTTGGCATCAAACTGGTAGGGTTTATAATATCGTTTATGCCTTTTACTGTTATTTATAGGCGTACCTCTGGATCTGTAAACCTTTCAATCTCTAACATAAAGATTTTATACGTTCTGCAAAATAATATGTATGGCCTTTTAATCTTCCTAATGCTTTAGTGGGCTTTTACATGTTTTTTTTGTATTAAATACCTATTATCTTGGCATTTTTTGGTAATTTCACTGTAGTAAAGTTGGTACTGGTATCGTGGACAACGACGTTTGGTGGAGCTAGATACGTGTTAATTTAAAATGTCCTTATCGTTTCCTACGTATTTTTTACCAAAAGGGACTTTAAAAACTTCAATCTGTGAAAAGAGGTTACGAAATTAACGACGGAAAGAATAGCTTTATTATCCAAATAAAATATATCGACGAAGATTTTACAGTTAAAATTCATATCGTTTTTTAACGTAAACTTATATTTTCGGGTGGCTTAGGTATACGTTTGACAACAATAGCAAAGTTTTGAATGGTCTTTAAGGCAGAATATTTTATATCGTCGTGCCCTACGGATTTTAAGACATTATATAACTTATTAAGTTCTGGATAGTTTAAACGCTGGTATAGTTAACGTATTTCTGGTTTCGTTAGGTGTAATACCACAGCTTTCGGACCTTAAAGATAAAATTATAAGTGCTTCCACTTAAAGCAATTGGAAACATTGAGCCGTTTTTAACCAGTTTATTTACATTAACTTCAACGTAAACGCCACAAGTTTTTATATTTTTCAAGTAAAAATGAAATGTGATATGGAACTTAAAGATATGAAACGTGATTACTTTAATAATAGTTTCAATTACTATTTTCCATAATAACGATAGTTGTTCGCCCGGGTTAAAGCTAACTTTGGCTTTATTAGTATCGTAACAATTAATTTTAGTAGCTGTAATACCTTTACATCGTAGCGTTATATATTGCGAATAGCCTGCTGTTGAGTACCTCATTGCCCCTTTGTTTGGTATAATACCTTGAAACGTGTAGTCCGCATAACGATAGTGAAGGTTCAAGATGTATAAGGGGTTAGAGGTTTGGTTAAGGTAAATGTAAGGGTTTTTACTACCTAAAAAGTATAGGAAAGCGTGGTCAGCTAGTTAGTTATCCATATTAACGGTAGTATTTTTATATTATTCAATTTGTTTAGAGGCGTTAGTAACGTTTATTGGCTCGTCGTCCTTAAAGTCCTCTATTTGATTTAAGTAATCGTATTCCAAAGTAGTAGGGTATTAGGTGTAGTATATTTCTTTTTGTTATTACGTTCGACATGGGGGTATCGAGTTAACTAGTTGCCTGATTTACCATAAATATAATATCTTTTACCATTATTAAGACGATAGTGCCAGTGGTTAACAAGTCTGCCTAAAGTTTGGCTTTATTAGAGTTAATAGAGCTATTACTTCTCGTTTGAAATCGAGATGGATGTATTAAATTTTAGGCGTTGTAGGCGCCCATACTTACGATCAATGTATTTAAACAACGTAAGGTGTTCATTATTTACGTTAATAAATGTGTTAGTTTGAGAATATATATAAAGCAAGTATAGTATAGGCGTTATTACTATAACACGCGAAAACCGTAACGTATTAAAGAAGCTTTCGTAGTTGGTATTTGGGCGTTATAGAACGTATTAGAACTCGTTAACGCCTGTGACTGTTACCTGTACTTGCTCGTGGAGTGTTGTTTCGCTAGATTAGACTTTCCTTATTGGTTTTTTTGGTATAGTATTAACTTGTTAAGTATTTGGTTGAGGACGTTTATTGTTATTTCCTTATTTTTCTTTTTTATTATTATATTAGCTCATTTCGTAGTAGCCCTGTTTTTATAATATTGCGTATGGTGGACTTCGTATTCGAAATAGCCTTTTATATTATCGTCGATTTCGTGAAACGTAGTTATTCTATTTAGAAAGGTTAGGTAGTAATCCTTTACATGCCCTGTAGAAGTATTAGGGAATAGTAAGTAAAAACCAAAAGAGGAAACCTTTATCCACTTACAGACATTTAAAAGGGATATTGTTTTAGTGTCGATGGAGTCGTAAGGCTTTTCGTTATACTTTTTTATATTATCACAAATTTTGGTGAAGTTCGTAAGGAATTTATAATTAATGTTAACCATTTTAAGAGGTCTTCGGGAAAGGTTTCGATAATTATCCTAACCTTAAATAGTAGTTTTTGGAAGTTCAAGTTTTAAAGCTTTTAAAGTACGATGTTAGGGGTAATTGCTAGTCGTTTGGTCCGAGGGGTAAAATCCTATGGTAAGATTTGTAGTGGGCTTTCATACGTAGACAAATCTAAAGGGGGAAGGTTTTTAAGGGATTTGAGAATTAAATTGCTAAGGGCCGATCGGTATTTGGAGGTTTTGGGAGGTTTGACAACCTTTCTTGATTGATTGGTGTAAAGCGTTAACATTAATACCTCTGGTCGCGTTGGCGGCCGTCATTTTACGTTTCCTACCACCGCTAAGAGAGTACTTCGCATTATTTCGTAGGGGTATTAAATTGCCGTGTAGGTTAACAGGTTTCTTATCGCCTTCGCGTAAAAAAGCTTGTCTTAGCTAAAGGTAAGTTAGAGGTTTTCTGAAACTTGTGTGTATGCGTTTAAACCCCTTAACGCCTTTTCCTTTTTTGAAGGATTTAAGGATTAGAATTTGAAAGCAGTTTTCTTATTGGGCCAGGTTATGAAAGATTTTTGCTAGTTTTAGCAAAGGCTTTTTTTAGATATAGATATTACGGTAAGTAACCTCCTTTTTTAGCCTATTTTTAACCGTGCGTTGGATTATTTTTTTATATATTTAGTATTTAATGGTTTAAAAACTCGTGAAAGTCTTAGAAATTTTGGGCGTTGCGGCCGAACTCTTTACTGGCGTTAGAGTTAATAATTCATTAGCTGATATAATTGGTTAAATAAGCCTTAGTAGAGATTTTATTAATATTCTTGATTTAAAGTTATTTATTGTAGTTGTTGACAAAGCTTGTTTCAAGGTTCCTAATTAATTTTTTACTTTCGTGGTAGGTAATAGCTTTAGTGTATGGATTTATGGTAACTATTTTAACGTTTTCAATTGTGTAGGATATGTAAAACGTGTAAGGTAAAGGACTTAGTAATCTTGGGCATAGGGATTATGTGTTTTCAGCATGGAATATCGTGTGAACTTGGCGACTTGGTAACTTAGCGTAAGGCCATGCGATGTTGCTTTTTTTAGTGCGACTTGACGATTTTTGTTGTTTTTGCTTAAAGCAGAGAACTTGACAATTAAGGTGATATGGATAGTAAAAAGAGTAAAGTAAGGGTAAAAGTTCAATATAAAGGGTAAGGTTAGAGGTCATTGTTAGTAGAGGGCAAAGATTGAAAGTTGTTTGTTGCTTTGGCTGTGAGACTTAGTTGTTTTTGCACTAGTAGCACTAGTAGTAGCACTGACTTGGCTGTTTGTTAACTTACCGAGCCTAAAGACTTTTAACAGTTAATTTTGACGTTTTCAATAAGGATTAATGAAGATTTCTTAGTGTTGTCGATAGCGATACCGTCGCTCCCTCCAAATTCCCGTAAAAGCCGGCGCAATTTAAAAGTCTTCTTCATTTACTACCGTTGAAACCGGTGCAGCAGTAAAGACCCTTCGTAAGAATCTTTCCTCTATCTAAGCGGTCGTTTAAGTTAAATCGTAACCGGAAAGTAGTTCTTCCCTCTACTTAACTAATCTGTGCTTAACTTAATAAGCAAACACTAATTAGTGTTGGTAGGCCTTAGACGTTGCAACGTTATTGATTCGATTGGTCGAAGTAACAAATGTATTGCATTGGTTAAGTGATGGATGAATTGTTCTAGGTTTGGCATACTGCTAGCCGGTTTGCACAGTAATTTGTATGGCCAATTGCTTGGCCTGTGCCCTAGAGTGCAGTGCAGCGTACTAAACTCGACTTACAGATAATGCGGTAAGTCCGCATAAAACAATACACTTGCAGTACGGTCAACTTTAGTTATATTAAAGTTATCCTATTACAGTGCATATAATACTATTCCAACAGCAAGTATGTTTATAAAGTTACGAGAAGTCTCAGATATATAGAATACAATTTGCAATGCACGCATACTAGGTTTTATAACTTGTTTAGTTAGTTAAAATCTTCATTGATGATTATAAAAGAACGAAAGTTTAATTTCGACAGAATGTTTTATGTTAATTATTTTGCAGAAGAAGAGGAGTATCACGAAAGGGTATGATACGTATGTTGTATTTACAGTACATCATAACAATTTGCAGGAACTAGAGAAAGTGGAAGTAAATTTGAATAAAGTAGTACGTAAAGAAGGTTTCAATTTACGAAAATCGGCAACAGCTTAAATAGCTAGTGAAATCAAGATTTCCAGCTTAGATATTCCCGTTAAAATGAAAATAAATTATGTTAAATGTGTTTTGGGTAACATTGTCAATTAAACTCGCATATTTCCCTCAATAAACATTCATAATGTAAAACGAAACCTATAGAAAAGATGATCTATATAGCATTTAAAACAACTAATAATACGATTAAATTATCTAGTATCACTATTGCAATACTGATATTGAACTGACTAATTATCTAACAAATATCCAGTGTTGAAATCTTCCTGTTTACGAATTTATATATATTCTAGATTTTTTGAAGATAATTAATAATAAAGATAAATATATTGCTACTACAGTAAAAGGTCGCTTGTTTAAATAATACAATCACTTCAATTTCACAAGTACAATAATTATTCTTAATACTCATTTCATCCGAAAAACCCAAATAATTCCATCATGGTTACATTTTAAGGGATGAAAGGTAATTGTTTCTACGAATGGTGACTTCATTATTCGAGTATTTGATTTAAATCTTTACAATTCTTTATTGGAATTCGAATTAGTATTATATGATAATAGATTAGTTTAATATCACTTTAGGTTATACCACTTTTGAAACCCATACTTTGTATGGACATTCTAAACGATAGTTACGGACGAGTTTAATGTTTGGAATATCAATTGTAATAACTTTACTCAATTAACTATTTCTTATGAATTTTGAAAATTTATTTTAACACATCATATTAAGTGATAGAATAGTAGTAAATTGTAGTATAGAAAAATGCCTAAAATAATTGCAAGTTGACTGCATTGATTGAGAAAAAACTGTAATGTAGTGCCTCATTCAATGTGGACCATAAGCCAAGAGGTAGCTCATATAAATTAATGCGTAGACCGGTTAGCAGTTTATCGAACTAGTAAGTAATACATCACTACTTTTAATGCAATGCACTAGTTACTTTATTCGGGGATTCCAATCTACTACTTTGTGACGATATAAATTCACTGAGGCTCATTGGTGTTTCTTAAGTTAAATAAAGATAATCTATGTAAAAGAAAATTATACTTTCCAGCTGTTACTCCTGGACAAAACGTCATGAGAAAGGAAAGATTTTTGCGAGATGATCCGGATATTACGCTGCAGTTTACATGTAGTAAAAGTGGGATCATCTAATTTCGTTACTGTTTATAGATATTGAAATAGAGGGCTTTTATATGTATTACTGTTGATATATAATTTGATGTGGTAAGGGTATCGCTAAACCATTTGAATATCTTCATTACATGTATTTCATAACACAATCGTTAGTATTAACCACTCAAGTCCTAAGCATCTTTGATTTAAAAAGCGATTAACAACTTTCCTGAACATTAAATAGATCCAAACAGCGATATAGCTACTAAAAACCACCCAATGAAAATAACAAACAGTAAACAACTATACCTAAACTTCCTACATTAACTTTTCTCTTTATATCACCTCAAAAACTTTAACGAAATTTACCTTCTTTATACTTAATGAATTCAAGAGAAAACCAGATAAAGATACCAAGAAATCCCAAAGAACCTTGGACCCATATTACTTGAATATAACAATGACAAGTTATAGTATAAAAGCCTTGCCTAGGAGTTGAAAAAGAAATACATAACGACAAATATCGGAATATTTATCATCGACTTCGACGTAGAAAAATTGAATTTCAGTTCCGCTAACGTTTACTCTATTTTTTTTCAAAATAGTTCTAAAATATTTCACTAATTGTACAATTAGAAACCATAAAACCAAAGAAAAAAATGTTAAGAATTAACTTTGTCAAACACAAAATAATGTTATTTGATATGGAAAGACCTTAGCTAACGTTCTCTAAAGCTACAGATTTATAAAGACAATCCTAAAGTAGTCGGACAAGGACAAAAAAAAGATATTGCTAGCAACAACAGCTATCGGAGTCTTTACATAATATTGTAAGGTCCTATTTAAAATCAACACCGAATAAGTGCCTCAAATCCTCCTTCTCAAGTACTAAAACATGCTAACGCTCTCAGAAACAAGGAGGATTCATTCAATCTGAATGTGGCAAATTTTTAAGTCAATGAATCGTTTAAGGAACCTCAGAAATCCTACTCAAGAAACCTTCAATATTACCATAAACCTCACTAAAAAGCTTTTTAACACTAATGAAAAAATCATCAAACATACGAAAGTCCTTAAAAAAATACTACAGCACGTGTAATTCCAACAGGTTCACCAATGATATTGGAACTAACGGTAAGAAATGAACGACTTGAGGCGTAAACCTATGATAGGCACGATCACTAGCTTTTTCCATTTTAACACTACTAAAGGTAATTATATTACCCACTAACACGACTGTATGAAAACCCAAAGAAATAGTTCAATAAATATAATTCCCTTCAACATCAAAATTTAGCTACGGTAAATACGGATTTCGCAACAATTACGACGCTCGTAAAAACTTCAAACAATAAGCGAAAGTAAAACAATAAGCTATACAACCTCCTGGATATCAATTAATGACCATTATTCAACAAGTACCATGGAATGATGATTACAATGTAAGGTTTCTACTCGCCATTTACAATTCTTTTTATTGTATAAACTAAGGACTATCACCCCCATTACCTCAAGAATTGCATGTTGTTTCAAAACATACATCCCGGTCGTTATAGTTATTTCAAATACAATTTCAACTTTACTCAATACAATAAAAATCAGAATATAATTTAGAGTTAATATATATTCAAATATAAGAAAATCTCGAAGAAAAAATGAACCTGTTTAATCAAGTGATAACGAGGTTAAGTTTTTTTTCCAATAAACAGTAAATAATATGGAAAATAATAAAGGAATATTACGCAAAAAACTTGCCAGGATATTGAAAGATGTAAAAAGTTCAAATACGTCTCAAGATATCATATTACCATTTGTAACGTTTTTTTACCTAATTACGATTTTCTTTTACGAGTTTCATAATACTCGTATAGATATCTTTCAGCGTCTCTCGCTAAATATATAATTTAGTTAATTAAGATAACTTCAAAAACAATACGTGTTTCTGTTCCATCGTTTGAAAGTATGGAAACTTAAGCAGTAAACGCGACAAAATGCTATGGATTGAAATCAGACTGGCAACGCGCGCAAAGAGGATACTCAAAGTCAAGTTGAGGTAAACCCAAAAAATCAATTTATCAAACAAAATTCAAGGATACTCAATCCGTGATAAAAGAAATGACAGTTAACACATTATATTGCTACCAAACATCGCTCAAATGAAGTGAACTATGATACTTAATACCCCGTTAGTTTGAACATGAAATATATTAAACGTCCTACAAAGATAAAATGTATCATAGCAAAAAATTAAACAATAAACACTCAAAATCATTAGCTAGTGTTGATAGGTTTTTATACATTGTATTGTTTTCGATTCGAAGTGTTTTCGAAGTAACAGTAGTATTGCAAATATCGTATCGAATGTTGTTTCTTTTAAGTTTAGCGTACCGACTGCTGGTCTGTATACTACTTTATATGGGTAATTACTTAGATCGTACGCTACACTAAATAGGCCACTTCACCAAAATTTACTTGTAGCTAATATTGAAAACTTTGACTGTATTGTATTTGAACGTTGTTTCAATACTAAGTGCAATTTTTTTTGTGGTATAAGTTCGTTTGCAAAACGATTATTACGTATCGCAAGTGCTGTCTTGTGTCTTTCCCAATGCTTTCCCAATGTTTTTCATGTGAAAATTTATCTTTCTATCAGTTACAGTCCCGAAAATAAATTCTTCATCATTTTTTAGCTTTTATTTTTCAGTATATATGAACCTTTATTATATCAGTTTATTTAATCTACATGGATTATCACCTATCAATATTTTCATTTGCTAAGTTTCTTTGTATCCCGTCCTATTCATCGTTACATGGTTCAACCTAGTTAAGTGGCCTTTTTACGTAACCCTCGATTCGAAAGTTCTTCTTTTTATTGTTTATAAACCCTTTTAAGGCTTAGTTTGATATACCTAGTGTTATTGTATGAGCCGGATCATCATAGATTTCGATCTATCGAAACTACTTCATCACTTTTATTTTGTAAGTTTTGAGACGAGATATTACTATGATTATTAAATATTTGGGTTAGTTGTTTCTAAGTTGGACAGGTATTGGAACAAGTTTCGTAAATTGATGTAAATAACGATCAGAATCCGTGGAATCTTTGACTATTTAGTAACGACGTCAAGATTATTCATATATATATACTTATATCTAAGATAGTTATTATACTAAAAACTTTGAAAGCGTATAAGTTACATATAATCCTTCTTAATGTGATGAAAATGTAGTAAATGAAGTTATAGGTAAAATCGAATTATCTCTCTATTAATTTGTCTCTGTCAACAATTACGATAAGTAATTGGATTTGTGAATATATGATATAATTCCATTCAAAGAAGCTGTCACTAACACTGTGAGTTCAACTTTATTCAAGTTGATAAAATTGTACTAATTTTTTGGTTTCAATTGTTTATTTGAAAGTCTAATTATTATTTTGAATGATTGTTATTTCAATAAGCCAAGTTTAAGGCTTTTGTTGTAAGTAACCAGTTGTGGAGCCGAACAAGGTTACAGTTCACATGCTTGCATGTCTCAAAACTATGGGGCACCCTAAGGTCTTACTTGGAAGCATGTATCAGAGGCTCTAAGATCTGTATAGATCCAAGGRAAMCTCTGGTTACGATACCTCCCGCCGATATCTATAGGTTTATTCTGTACGAACAAGTGTTACACTTCCCAATAGGTACTATCCGGTGAAAGTAGAAAAAAAAGGAGGTATAATGATTTCGGTTGGTATAGAGTTGCAATTCAACTACTACAAGCGCATTGTTCTAAAACATTTTAAGCCTTTATGAACTCAATTCTATTGATCTTGTCTAGGATATCACTTTGCCTATTTTTGCAAAATCTAAGTTATTTAGCATTAGTATCGCTACTATTATATATTCGAATTGACTATTTGTTAGAGTTTCTGTGTTTTTTTTTTCAATCAAAATTGTAATTAGCTTGCCATTATATAAATTCGAGTTCTTGATCGCACGGTACTCTACTTGCTAAACGGTTCCAGTTCCAAATCAAAATCTATCATGAATTTGTATTCCTATTATACAAAGATTTCATATAATGGTATTTTGAAAAGATATAGATGCTAAAATCAATATTTTATGCTTATTTACTATTGATACTACAATTGGTATATTAGGACTTAATCCCCGAATATATAAACCTGTTTATGTAGTGATTTGATATATTGCGCAATTGTATAAACAAGTATTTTTTGAAAAAAATTGAAAAGTATTTCGATAGCATAGTTTTTTTTTTAAAAAAAAAAAAGATTAGTGATGTAGTCCATATACGTGGGAGTATTCTGACGGACATGAAAGATAAGCTGTTTATAAGTATTTACTACTCAACTTACCACTATTATGAGTCTTTCAATAATATTTAATTATCTTCATTGTAAGCAATGTTGTAATAATTGCATATTTACTCCTATTACTGTATTTCTCTGGTGATTATTAGTTATGTTTCTCACAGTTCATCTGTGGATTTTCCTTTTATCATATAAATGATTTTTGAATCGAATATTTTGATTTTGGCGTTATTAAGGTCTAAGTCGCATTTAAGTTTAGATTGAATGATTTTTTTCATACAGAATACGTTAAGTTCAACCCCATTGCTTTCCCTAGAAACTCTATCCGGGTTTTTAATATGTTTGTCTACACAGTATTTGATTTCCAAATCTTCATTATTTTCAGTTTCTTGATCAATTAAAGTAGTTGCGTATGTGCGTTTTGGCTTGTAATTTTCTATACTTTTTTTTCTAGGTAATTGGTTACGTATTTGTCACTTCGTCGGGTTGTTAATCATCAGCGGTGGTGGATTATAATAGTCTATTTGTTGGACTTCAAAATATGAATTGGTAATCGTTTTTATACATGGTTTTATATGAGTTGTATGGAATATCGTGAGACTAGTAGCAGTTTCAACGATTAATTCTAGGTTAGCGATATTGAATAATCTCTCTAGTTTATGTTATTTGCCTGTTCTATTTCTTGTGCTGACCTTCGCTTTATAACAGCATATTTAATACGGTAATCATTCATGAATTCTTTTTTCCATAGAGTATTATTAACTTAAAGCTTTATATATTGGTATTTCATTTCCAAACGATTGAATCATACAACATTATCTCCTTCTATTTTTCTTTAATTATAGAAATTTACTCGCTTCATGGGAATATATTCCAATCAAAAACCATTAAAGCAACAACAAGCTGTTAGGGTACACCGTATTATTTAGGCCTTTGATAGCTACTTAAACACGTACCTCCTCATCTATAAAGCCTTTAATTTCGTAGGTAAGAATGTTTTACGCCATTTGTAGTAGTGTGTATATTATTATAACTTTATTGATGTTTTAGTGGGCTATAAAAAGTACATTTTTGTATTCGATAACTGTTGTTTTAGTTTTAGTTTCGAATTCTGTCGCCGGGAATTTGGTTTTAATGTCGTAAACGATTACGTATATTAGTCCCAAGTATATTTTAATCCACCATATCTGCAACATATTCGAGTAAATTTTTGCCGATATTAAATGTAGGTATTGAAAATTGAAAGGAAAAGGTTGTTAAATTCATACCATAAAGACGAGGCTCATAATTCAAGGAAGAGGTTTTTGTTCAAATTTCACAATTGAAGAGTATATCTTTTTTTCAAAGTAGATTCAAACGTTTTGGATAACTCAACATGAGTTTAATATTGGTTGTTGAACTTTTCAATTATCTTTCATACGGAGTACTCTATATTGCATACCCTGTGGATTCAATAATTTTCTATCCTCGATCTATGGTTAGGTAATTAAAGCGTAGGTATGGTTAACGAATCTATTACTTTGTTAAGATTATTATCGTTACTTTGGGTTTTTGAATTAAAATTATAGGTGGTTTTCCTTAGACACAGGACGAAACCTCCATACCTTTTTACCCTGTTCATTAATCTTTATATCATCGTTCACGTTGAGGATATTTATGTTTTTTTAAAAAAAGGAAAAATGACGGAGGGGTTTTTAGAATGTATTAGATAATCGGTTTTAATGGGTATTTGTATAGGTGTTCATTCAAGTAAAGATACCGTCCCACTTGTGTTGAAACAGACTTCAACTTCATAGGAACTTGAAAAAAATAATTTCTGCAATATTAATACTTTCTCGTAGTACCTCGATATATTCCAAATATTTTCTTGTTGAGTACCTTGTCATCTCCTAGTTTGGTTTGATTTTTGGTTGCCACATATTTTGTGTAAATATCGCCTAAATTAAATATATGTAAAGATTTAGTGGTTCAGTCATCATGAAAAGAGTGGAATTTTTCGTTTGCTAGACAATATAAAAAGGCATGGTGGTTTAGTTATTAGATAATTATCCAAGTAAGATATTTACATCTTCGACCTTACATCAACTTTCTTGGCATGAGTGCACGGGCCACCGTTTTAAGGAAGGTAAAGAGCCTACTCTGTACACTTTGGCTTAAAAACAACTAAGACAAATAGGCTATAAGTTTCAAGTTACGCTCCTCGAAATACATCCTGTCTAAAGTTCAAAAAACGGGATTTAACGTTTTGAAGCCTTTAATTTCAAGGGTTTAAACTTAATGAACAATTGTTACTAACACCTGTAAAAATATCAGGCTATTTACTTTAAATTCAACTACGTTTATATCCAAGTTTAATATCCCGATGTTTATAAATATTAATAAATCGTAGATTAACTCCTTGAAACCAACGTAACGGGAGAACGCGCCGAACTCCTATACCGTTACGAACGAAAGTTAAAATATTCCAATAACTTTAAATACTAGGTACGCCCGTTACAGAAATAATTAAAACAACTAGGCATTATCGAACGCTAGGAATAAACACGGTACTAACGATTACCTAGGTTAATATAAATAAGGTGGTAACTATATACTAAACATTACTTATGAAATACGAAAACGAATGTATTAATATTATTAATAAATGAAAGCCTTAATACGGCAGGAAAAACAACGAGTACGGATTTAAGAATTTCCTCCTAACATACGACCTTTTATTTTACCGGTTTACAATTAAAGGCGCTTCGCTCTTACTTGGAAGGAACGGCGTAAACTACTATTTAATATTCAAATTTGGGTTTTTATATACGTTCGCAATAGGGCGTCATTTACCGTTATCTAATTAAAACCGAACCTTAGTTAAGATTCGTTATTATTATAAGGAAAAGTGATTTATATTATGAATATTTATGGAGATTTATTTGCAGAAAAGGTTCTTTCAAAGGTATGGAATTGGATACCTGGGCCTTAAAGTATCGTAAAAAGCGAATTTAACCCCGTATATAACTATGCAAAACCAACATAAAATAATACCCACGGAGGACAAGCCATATAAACCTGGGTATTCATAATAAATAGATATTTTAACAGTATGGTAAACATGCTTACATACCATTTCAAAGATATCTTTAACTTTACATTTATTAATATTACCGGGGATATTATAATCGTCTGCCTTAGCCTATATAATAGGTCTGGTTATCGTGTTTTACTTGCAACTTGTTTAACTCATGGATCCCCCTTTATTTATATCACTCGAATTAAGGTTTAGAAAGCCATCCTTCTTAAATTTAGGGACTTAATTGGTATTAGTATTAATTTTATACCTAACACCTTGGATATAAAAACGAGGCTGCAGTCTATGGCTCAATGTGAGTTTTTATACGATTATATAAAGATGCTTTTGATACGGTCGTAAAACCTACCACGATATAGGTTAAAGTTACATAATAGTGGTCCCCTAAGTTAAGCAGGTTTCGGCATTATATAGAGAAATAAAACGAAGCCCGACTTTGTCTGACTAAATTGAGTTAATATAGGAATTTCCTGGTAAATATACGTAAAATGTTGGCTAACCTATGGAAAAAGACGCTCCATATTGCCGCCAACCTTATTATAGTAAATGATATTATTAAACGGTATATATCCCCCATTCTACTTTGAGCTTTCCCACTTAAGGTATAAGGTCAACTCATTTTCAACAAATATTAATAGGCATAGGCGTTACGAAATAATATACTAAGTAGGTTTTTAGTTATTAACAATTTAGTCGATGACTTTTTGGAATATTTGAATAGATTCGAATATACGATTCCTTAAGGGTTTAATATCTCTGAAGAAAAAGTATGACAGAATATTACAGGTGTTCGAAACATGTTAGCCGGGCTTAACAATATAACGATTATATTTTTTAAGGTTCATTAAGTATATATCGTTGTCAGTAAGGTCTAAAGCTTTGTTTTCACTTGAATAAGATCTTCAGAAGAGTAATCTGAATGATTGGTATTATAGTATAAAAGATAGATGATAAATCAAAGAAGCATCCATAGGTGCACACCACAGGTGAGGGCTTATAAGCCCTCACCTAGAGCGTACCACTCCAGACCGATCCATGTATTGCTATTCGGTTTGGTATAGACATTTTAAACAAATCCATGTATAATACACTTTGCATTTTCTAAGAGTTTAGCCTGCAGCGTGACAATTTATCATGTACTTTGAAGGAATATACCCTGAAATATAGTATACTGTCACCAGGCCTATGTATACTATTTATGAGGGTATATAGTAATATCCATACAGGCAATCTTTTTTCCCCTTATATATATTTCGTTCCTTTAGCCTAATGGTAATAGTGTCATTGTGGTTACAAAGGTTTAAATCAGTAGGTTTTATAGTAATCGTGTTGTAGTATTAATTATAAGAGGTCCAAGTTAGCAGTTTTCGTAACAATGATATAGTTATAAGGGTTTGAATTAGTAAGTTTGGTTGGATTAGTAAGGTTTGGCCGCGGTGATAATTACAATTAATACCTATTTAGTATAGTTAAATAGGGGCAGTATAGTCAGTAATAGCGTTTTTTGTGGTTTTTTACAAGGGTAATTACGTTGAAGTAATTACGCAATTACCTGTTGGGTTAATATAAAAAGACATATCGTTATCGGCCTAGAAAAAACTTCTTTTTTCTTCTTCCAAAGACGCGTAGGCCAAACCAATACAAGTCCCCATTCCAATTCAACCTCTATTTCCCTTAATTAAAAAAACCGTCCTAATAGGTGAATTACTTAACCAATACCTATATACTAACATTCTCTTCGAATAGATTCCGCGTAAAAATAGGATAGCAAGGCGTCGTTTGGTGCGAAAGCGTCGGCGCGCCGCCGCCGCCGCCGCAGTCGTTACCACCACTATCAGTTCGCCCTTATCGGGTACAATCTCGTTAATTACGACCACTCCGCCTGCCGCCGTTACGCCGCCCAGCCTTTCCACCGTCATCTCGTCCGCTTTTGTCGCTACCGCTACCCCCTTAAACCATACTGCCGCCTTCACTTCACTCTTTTCCGTAATCGTCGCTACGACCCCCCTTTTTTCCCCCTTTATCGTCCTCTTCTCTAACTCCTAGAAGGAAGAGCAAGGGATTCCTAAAGTCATAAACCTTATCCTTTTCCTACGGGTAAAGCCTCTATTATTTTTAAGGCTCTTTTTACACCGTAAGCGTAGCTTAGCGTAACTGCGTTAAGGTTAGTATATCCTAAATCCGTTTGTTTTGATACATTTAATCTCATTTTTTTAAATATGTAGTATAAGGCGGATTTACTCCGCCGCTTCAAGCTTCGTATCGTCAAGGTACGCCGTGAGGCCTTTTTAACGCATAAGGCATTAAAGCAAAGTATTCGGGTTCGTAGTTTTAAGCCGTTAATAAATACGCTTTACGTAACGTGTGTCGCATTCATGGCCGCGGGTAAATTAGTTGGCGATTATTACGAAAACGGGGGTCGTTTGGCCCGTTACCACCGTTACAAACGAATTAGCAACTTATACGCCTTTATTTAGGTAATCCTGAAGCCGTAGTCTAAATTTATGTTACGTGCTCACCGGCTTTTTACTAAATTTTAACCGAACCTTAGCAATCTCCTTCAATAAAAACATAGCGTTTGGAACGTTTCGAAAAATAATTGCCGTCGTAAATAATTAAAACAAACAGATGCTAATTAGTAATAAACGCTAATCAACGGTTTAGGGAAAAGAAAGCCGCCATCGTCGCCTGTAAACGGGGCCTATGTATATATTACGTAAGTAAATTTCAAGACGTTATTCTTTATCGTTGTAAAAAGGTATTCCCTTCCTTATGCCTTTTCCTAAAAGCATAATTAGAAAAATTTAGGGCCATATCCTCGTTAGTACTAATACCGTTGATAGAGATAATAGCAGTAGCGTTAATATAAAGGGGGAAAGCAATGTGGAGGATATTAGGGACGTAATAGCGTCGCCCTTTCCCTTTAATAATAAATAAATACCCTTTCAGCTGGGGTCGGCGTACTAGGCTATAATATAATACGTTATATCATAATTGTTATAACCCAGACAATGGTTGGGTCAGGAAACATGCCAGCATACAGCTGAGTCACTGAGATCCTGTAGTCCAACACATCAGGCGGAGAACATCTCTTATGTAAGCAAAGTGACTAATCAAGTCACGTGATGGATTAGTATGGATCAGTTACTGATCCAAGGTGAGGTTACATAAGATCAGTAAGGATCAGCCACCGATCTAAGGTGAGGCAGCACTAGATTAGTAGGATCAGTGCGGTGATCCAAACGATCCATTACTGAAGAAAGTATGAATGCAATGGGATATAAGGACACGGTCAGCACCTTAGATAACATTTCCTTCATAGCTCTTCAGTTTTCAATCTAAGTATTCAGTCTACATATTTGAATAGCCTAATAGCTAATGATCATCCTACAGTATGAACAAACATCTTCTTGATATTGCACCTTTGTTACCTCTCCTACCTTACTGCTAACATAAACCCCCTGACACCTTCTATTTACTCACGGGTATTTAGTGTGATCATTAAAATAATATTATAGCTTTGCATGAAATAATCGTTTAAAAGTGATAAATTCAATTCAAAATATATAAAATAAAAAGAGTTAATATATTAGAAACAGTACGCTATCGTGAATTTCAATCAAAGAAATTAAATTGTAAACTACCTAATCAAGTCGAAGTGGGTAAAAAAGAACAATAAAAAGCGAGGAGCGGCGCAAAATGGTAAAATTAAATAAAGGAAAGAATAAAAGGGGAATCCTGTTGGTTCGAAGCGTAAAAAGAAAGAATATGAGAATATCGGAAGCGGTACGAAATGGTAGGGTTAAATAAAAGTAAAATTGAGAATCGGTACGAATGGTATAATACGGGTTGATTCAAATTGACGAAAATTGATCTAATGGTTTATTAAAGTCGTAGAACCATTTTAATAACCCAAAAAAATAATGTACTTGTCGATATAGGTATTTCTAACGCTCTGTTTGGCGTAACCTTGGTTGTCGTATTCGCTAAGTTAGATTTTCCGTCGATTTAACTTGTTTTTTTCTTTCGATTTTACGGCGTTTATATAATTCGCAGAAAGTAATAATATTGATTATGAAACGTTTTTTGTTCATAATACAATATTGAACCAGGTATTTATGAAGCAAAAAAAGTTAATTTTTTGAAATAAAAGGAATAGGGCGTAAACAAAGTTTAAAATAATTATCCGAACCGTCATCGTTATAGTAATACCTGTATCGAAATCTCTAACTATACTGGAAATTTTTAAAATTCAAACGCTCCTCGTAACCCTTTAACATTTGGTAAAGCATTAATAAATAACGTTTTTACAAAACATAAAGCTGGTTCGGGTCGTTGCTTCGTTTCCAAGGATTAAGAAGAAATTTATTTGTAAATTATAATCGTTTTTATTACCAAAAAAGCCGTTAGCAAAAACACATAGCTTTGTAATATATATATTGTGTGATATAAATTTTTAACCGTAGTTTAAATTATGTATTTGCTATAAAAGAAGTTGATTAGACGCTTTATATTCGTCGTTTGACGGGGCAGTTTGGTATTACGCGGCGACCGAATGGTTAAATACCGCCTTGATTTATATTATAAAAGTAACCTAAACGCCACGTACATGTTGACATTTATATTTGTCGGCCCGTTTTACTTTATTTCAAACGATGAGAGTAACTTGATCTAATTACCATCTTTACGTAACGCCTAAAGTGTAGTTCCGAAGAATAATAATGACACTATTGAAATAGATTACGTAGTTTTGCGTTAGGTACGAATTTTAAAAGCTTTCGATTTTTAAACGCGGAAAATGATGTGTTATATAACGTTAAAATGTCTTCCATCTGCATACCTATTAGTGGAAAGCTCTTCAAACGGGGTATCGATATTAATAGGCATGGGTTAAAAGTAAAGCTAGTCATTTTGAATCGTTTTTTATAATACTTTTAATATGTGTTATTCTAGTAAACACCTGAATCATTCAAATTATAAAGTGGTTTTATAATGGGTAAAATCGTCTCAAACGGGTGGTTTTGCCTAAGGTTTTTTTTTTGGAATATCGACGTTGATTCGTCGTTTAAATCGTTTTTCATATTAGATATATGCCTGTGTTATATTTCCAAGTTTAATATATAGGTTATAGAATACTTCAAATGGGGCTGCGAGTATAAAAATTAGGCGATAGCTAGCACATTGTAATGTGTGCGATTAGGTTATAATATTAATTTTACCTTTATCGTTATATCTTTCAACGATTAAGCAGGTTTTTTTCATAAATATTTCTGGTTTTTTCTTCAACTTCATAATCGATTAAAGTTAAAAAAAAAATTAATTGTCGTAAATACCCATTTCGAAACGTTTAAAACGAAATACGCTTTAGTTAATTGAGATAGAGATTTCCGTTTGAGTAAATTATGCGAATAGAGTACCTAGGGTTGTGATAATGAATTTGTGGCGAAGATTTAAGCTAAACTCGCGGTTTGCAATTTTTTTCAACCTAATAAAGGAATCCGTGGCCAAATTTTTAGGGAGGTTTTTGGTTTTTAAGTCGAAGGGGCGCCTTTAGCGGCGAAGTTTTGATGGGGTTGGTATAGATTTAGCGCTTTTATTTAAAGGGGTCGGGCTTGAATCGTGTTTTAAAGCTGATGTTAAAGTTAGGATCAGTTGAAATTAGGTATCTTAAAAGGTATTTCGGTAGCGGATTCATTCGCTTAATGGTTTCAGGTCGGGTTTTTTTGTATTCGCGTAATATGATTTAACGAAACAAAGCTATATTATTCGGTAAATCAACGAATAAATTATATCTTTTAATCCCGTTCACTCTTTGAAGGCTAGTTCATTAATCCTTCATCCTTTGAGCCAAAACTTTAAATTATAATAGCGAATCTAAAACTTTAGTTTTACGTAAACCATTCCTTATAGCCAACGCTTTAAATACATTGTTTTTAGCCCATAGCAAACGTAATGCCACTATTGATTTTGATATATTATTGGCACTTTATATTGCGGACAGTAATGATTTAAAGTTGATGTAAATACTCGGGTAGGCACTAAAAATAAAGAATGTAAGGAGAAGCCTATTTGAGCCAGAAGTGTAATTAACGGCGTTAACCGTTATTCAAAAGATAAATTTCTTAAAATAAAAATAATTGAGGTTTTTCGATAATGTTGCATACGTTTTATTTAATAGTATGTAATACTGTTTATACTTTCAAGTACTTTATAAAGATTTTTCAAAAATTTGTTTATATTCGTTACCAGTTACGCAAACTTTAATACGTTATTCGATAAAGTTGAAGGGTATACTTACGTCGTATGAAATTTAATTTAGGGGCTTTAAATAAAAGTTAAACTAAAATAGTCGACTAAAATAATCAAAAATTTGTAACGAAAACGTTTCAAGTAAATTTGGCGGCTTAAAATAATATCGCCACGTCAACAGAGTAAAGGATTGGTTAGTTTTGTAAATACATAATATGAAGAATTACTTTATTATTGAAGTTTATATTATTTTGGAGACAAAACTTAAATATTAGTAAGGCTTTTCAGTATAGCTGGCACTTGTAACAGTTTTTTTTTTTTTTTTTTGATAACTTTCAATACGTCTTTTCCTATATCCGTATAACCTAGGGTGTGAAACAGGCGTAAAGATCGTTTTATAGCCGGGTATCCGTATCGTTTATATAAAGTATGTAAATTCGGTTGAGTTAAGTAATTAACTGTTGTAATAGTATTGAATGCAGTATAGTAGGGTAACTTTACTTACAGTAAAGTTGACTGTACTGCAAGTGTATTGCTTTGTGCGGACTTACGCTTTATGTGGACTTACCGCATTAGGTGTAAGTCGAGTGAAGCACACTGCACTTCACTCTAGGGCACGGGCCAAGCAGTTGGCCATAAAAATTACAGTGCAGACCGGCTAGCGGTCTACCAAACCTAAAAAAATACATACACCATTTGATCACATAATACTAATATTACTTCGACTAATCGAATAGATAACTTTAAAACTTCCAAGGCCTATGAACACTAATCAGTTTTTGCCTGCGTAATAGGTTAAGCACAAATAAACAAAGTAAAAGAAGAAGCTACTTTCCAGTTACGTTTTACGTTAATAACGGAGATTAGGGTAAGGAAATAATTTTGTGAAGGGACTTTATTAGTACTACGCTAGTCCATAACGGCAGGCAAACAGAAAAGACTTTTGGGTTACTCTAGTCCACATCGGCAATTTAAAAGTAAACGACGGTATCGTTACTTTAAAACACTAAGAAATCTTTATTAATCCTTTTTGAAAAGCGTTGAAATTCACCGCTCAAAGTATCAAAGTTCGGCAAGTTAGCAAAGGCTAAGTTAGTACTCTTGTGGTTGCTATTTCTATAGAAAAACGACTAATTCCTTACGTTAAATGACTATAATAAATAACCTTTGCCCTTTATCATTAACACTCTTTACCACCAATAATAACCTTCGAAATTACCTTTGACATTAAACCTTTAGTCTACTTTACTCTTTTTTTTTACTTCTTACGCCATTTCAATCGTTAAGTTCGCCACTTTAAGCGAAATCGTCAAGTCACATCGAAAAAGCCACGTTACGCGACCTTACGTCATATCACTAAGTTTTCAAGTTTCCACGCGACTTTACGCCAAAATACTAAGTTCCTACGCCTAAAAATTACTAAGTCCCTCGTCCTACACACCTATCACGTCTTACAAAAGCCTTAAGATATCTACCGCCAACACCCACTTTAAAACCATCGTTAACCGCGTTAGAAAAAAAGCGATTAAGGCGTTCGAAGCTCCCTTTACCAATACTATAATTGTAACCTTTAAAGCTAAAACGTTAACGAAAGCTTAACCGAAAAATACCTAATCAATTTCGTCGGTAACTATATCGGTAAATAAAATGATAACGAGGAACGTAACCGGGTTAACTATGCTTTTCGCAAATATCGTAAGTTCTTCATCGACTAGACCATTAACATATATAAAAAGATTTGAAAGACTATTAAATTCAAGCTAAAGGAAAAAATCAAATTTGAAGGGATTTATATACCAGAGAAGAGTTTTACTAGGTTAGTATAAACTTCATTTAACTTTGCTCAGCTTAAGGAATACCTTTAAAACATACGGCTTAAAGGAAAAGACGTTAAGGAACCTTAAATTACTTATATATAATCCAAAAAATCTTTACTTCACCCTTTTTGGCTAAATAATGCTTTTTCGCGTACTAGCGACAAAAAACTTGTTAACCTATCCGAAATTTTAATACCTTTACGTAACAACGCGAAGTACTCTCTTAGCGGATATAAGGCACTTAAAGAAACGACCGCCAGCGTAGCCAAGGGTATTAACGTCGATTCTTTACACCAATTCATTAAATAAAATTATTATGCTTTCCAACCCTTAAGTACCTATCGACTCTTAATATTATAATCTCTAAGCATCGTAAAAACTCTTTCCCTTTAAACTTGCTTACGTATGAAAGCCGACTACAAGTCCTGTCATAGGACTTTAGCCTTTATGCTAAGCGAATAATAACTACCATTAATACTGTACCTTAAATTCTTTAAAGCTGAAACTACTAGGAAACATTATGTACGGTTAGGATGATTATTACAACTTTTCTTCAAAACCTGTCAAAATAGTTAATGTTAATTATAAACTCCTTACGGACTTTATTAAGATCTGTGATAATATAAATAAGTATAACGAAAAGCCGTATATCCTTTTCGGTACTAAGATAATGCCCTTTCTAAATATCTATAAGTGGATAGAGGTCTTTTCATCTGGTTTTTACTTACTATTCCCCAGAATTATCACAAGGCATGCTAAAACTTACTATCTAACCTTCCTAACTGGCTTTTCCACGTTCTGCAACATCTACGATATCATAAAAGGCCACTTCGAATACAACGTCCACTTCACGTAATATTATATAAACTGGGCTACTATTAGGTAGATTATAATAATAATGAAGAAAAAGAGGATAAAACACTAACAAACGTATTAAATTAAATAATCAATAAGGTAATGATATGCTAGAAAGTAATGAGGAAAGCCTACATTAGCAAAGCCATACTTCGCGAATAGGTACAGGTAACAGTTACAGGCGTTAACGAATTCGAATACGTCTTACAATACCTAAATACCACTTATTAAGGTTTTTTTAACCAGTTACAATCCTTGATTACTACTGTAATAATGCGTATACAAAACTCGTTGAATATATAATTTTAAGTCGGCCACTTTTTCAACGTAGATAAAGAAGACCTTACGATAGTTAATTACGTCGACCATAAGTAAAAACGCCTATAACGCCTAAAGACTAGCTTATCGACTTCTACCCTAAACTAAAGGTAACATTAACGTTAGTTTTAGCAAAATTTAGGCGTATCTATGAACTGTAAATATTATCGTCGTAATAATAATAAAAGATATTAGATTTATAGTAAGTTTAGTTACTAATTAATCTTGTATCCCCCAGACGAACGTAATAACAGAAAAGTAGCATATCAGGTTTAATATCCTATTACTTCAAAATGAAATTATTTATATTGAGTCGTAAACGTTAAAAATAATAAGTTAATTAACGTCGTTTACGTTCTAGAATAAATTAAATAATATAAAAACACAACTTTTCGTATAGCGGCTAGTAATTAGCCAACTACGAATTTTTATACCGTTTAGGTGGTAAAGACCCTTACATTAGCCTTAACCAAACACTTAATCCCTTTTATACTCTTAATCTTCGCGATTGATACGCGGATTATACGTTTAAGGGTATTATATCAAATATAGGAGCAATAAGGTACTTAACAGGAGGCTATTCATAATTTGTGGTATTGCGTAGGAAAAGCACTACAGCTATTAAGATTAATCGTTACGATATATGTAAAGTCAAAGTTAGCTTTGACTTAAGCGAATAACTATTGTTATTATTGATGATAGTAGTTTAAAATATTATAAAAGCGATTACGTTTTACATCTTTATATCACTTATCACTTTTCGACTTTCTTTCAATGATATAAATACTCTTAGAGTTAACGTAAGTGTTAACGTAAACAAACTAGTTAAAACTGGCCGGAGATTTTTTCTTACTTTTAAATAGAGGTATTTATGATTTTATCTTTAAGCCCAGAAGTTGGTAGAATTAAACTTAACGGAGCCGGAAATATGTTAATTATACCGGCGTTTTAATCACCCAACTGTTAATAGGCCTTATAAAGACCTAAAGTTTATAAGATATAACGATGTAGAATTATTTACCCTTAAAACCATCAAAAGGCTATATTATCATTGCTAAACGAATTTCCAAACCCCGAGAAAATTTAAGTTTATACTCAAGACGATAAAGACCTTGATTGAAAAATCTTCATTAATATATTTTACTTAAAGAATGAACCTGGTCTTTCACATCGTTAACTTTGTAAATGCCTTTTTCGAAGTTAAGTTTCTAAAGTATATTTTGGCAAAGGATATATGGGAAACGTTGAAAATATTATGGATTAACACGTATTTGGGTTTACTTAACATCGATGTCCACTATACTAGTACCTACTTTGCGGTGGTAAATTTTGAAGAATATATTAGTATAATGGGTATGTAATATAAATAGGTACCTTTAAAATCTTATCAAAGTGTTAGGAAAGTTTAAAGAGAATATATTTTAATTCGCCAAACGTATAATATCCTTTTGTTAAAGATTAAAAGATTTACGGATTCGGAAGCACATTTATAAATGATAGTAAAAGGCTTTAATAACACCGTAGGCCTTAACGGCTTAATGTTAACGCTTCTAGTCTTTAAAGCGTATCTATGCCTAACGAGTGAATATCCATCTTCGGTAAATACTTAGAAACATGATACAGTTTATAGTAAAGCTTTCACGGAGTTGAGAAAAGAATCAGAATGCCGCTAGATTAATAACGCTTTTAATATTAGGAAAGGTCCCATCACGATTGATGTATTTCCTATACGATCATAAAATGAAATCCTTGTATAAAAGGAGCTGGACAAATGAGAAGGGCTATATAAAATTTTAAGTACAGCGAATTATAAAGTGGTTATTAAAATTATAAACGGTCTTATATCTTCTCGAACCACTAAAATTAAACAACTAAGACAATATAAGCCTCCCTTACCTGTTATTGATAAACCGATAAAACGCCGTTGACGCGGAAAACTCGTGAAAAAAAGAAACGTTAAATAGGACAAATATACACTGAATCTTATTTATAATATTATGTAAATAAGTAAAAGAAAAGTGATCACAAAAACTTGGTTTTAAAATTTAACACATAAAAAATTATTGAGATTTCCGGTAAACCTTTTAAGAAAAGCGATAAGGTTGGATCAACGACCTGTTAATTCGGAGAGTTGTACAATTTGTACCAAAGACCGACTTTAACATTTAAAACCCGAACGTCGCAATTTTGAAGTCGAAAATTATCTATGAGGTTAAGGGTAAAACTACGGGGCGGCTGTACGAAAAATTACGACTAATCGCTTGAATATATATTGATAAATATAAATATTGAATCCTTACGTAATCGCCAACGATTGAAAAGATTAATTTCATGCTTAATGGTTTCTTTAATATCAAATTTATTAATTAAGACTAATAGTAAGTTTATATTTAATAGTTGTAATATTATAGAAGCTCATTTATAATTAATGATAAATTTAGAAAAGGTTGTGATATTGAACGTATAATAGGAGCTACGTATAATTTACGCTTTAGGAATGGTAATGTAATGTATTGAAACTTTATATAAACGGGTTAAAATATATGTTTATTTGTTTTTAACCTATCAGTCATATTTTTAATCCTTGTAAACGATAAAGCTTTTATAATACAATCCATATTCATTGGTAATATAAGAAAAGAAAATCGTTATAAAACATATATAAACTAATAATACACTTCTCGTCGGAAAGGTTAGCTTTATTGCATTAAAATAATAAGCGATTCAAAACTTGAAGTTTTAGAATTATAAACCGGTAACAATATTAACGAAAGAACATTAATTTAACTTTAATAAATAGTTAATCCATATAATTGGTATTAATACCGGCCTTAGTTTGGGTTAAAAGGACTGAGGCGTGATTTGGACTATAATTAACAAGACTAATAAAGCTAAGGCTTGAAGGTACTAAAAATGATATACCCGAAACAACTAAATTATTATTTTATATTGATCGAAAGCCTCGTATAACCGTTTTATCGCCGTATAAATACAGGAACCAATAGATAAAAACTTTTACCGGCTAAATAAATGGATTAAATAGCAAATGTAAAATTTGAACCGCGGGATTGATATAATTTTAATCAACCTATTGAAGGCAAAGCTATTGGTTGTTAAGAATAAATCCTTTATAAAAAATGTTAACCTATATTTCTACATCGGCTTTTTCATAACCTTCGTTAACGAAAATTGGTAGGAAAATGAATTTAATATTATCGGTAACCTAATTTACCAGTAATCTATCAAATGTAAAAGGATAATAAAAAAAGTATTAACATTGGGAATTTACGGTAAGAAAGCAGTCGTTGAGATATATATAATACCAGAAGAGACCCTTAACCTTATTACCAGGTAATTAAAGATTCCTCCTATTCCAGTAGTAACCTGTACCAACTTAAAAAGTCTTTTAAATACTTTTCAGAACTTGGAATTATAAGCGAAAAGCGCCTAATAATAGATAAAATAACATTTTTCGAAGCTTATAAGGGAAGGAAGATCGAAGAGTTTCGATAAATCAACGGCAAAAATAACCCGGTAAATTCCATTATAAAGACGACACTAAATAAATCCCTAAAAAGCTTGTAGACAGCAAACGACTGATTGTACATATTGAGGGTTACATAGATAAGCCGCCCGGAAAGCCCAGGACACGTGACGACGGAAAAGAATGTACTAAAAAATTGGAAGACTGCCAGTGGATTGATAATAGGAATCTGTTTGGGTGGCATAATTAGAGTGAAGGTTTGCGAAAGGCTGTGGTGATGGAAATTTTTGTAGGAGTTGATAAATTTAAACTTCGACGGTAACGGCGTAATTAGGGCTAAATGGGGTCAATTGGCCTATAATTAGGTGTCATATAATATGAAAGTCAATTGGAATTAACAGGGGGTACGAGGCCATTATTTAACGATAACTGCAAAAAATTAGTTAGTCATATTAACGTGTGGGTACAAACTAAAAAGCCGCCAGTGTTGAAATAATATTATATGTAGTGCAGTAGGTCAACTTTACCTAGTTGATCATACTGCAAGTATATTGCTTTGTACGGACCTACACTTTGCACGGACTTATTGCATTGTATGTAAGTCGAGTGCAGCACACTACACTTCACTCCAGGACATAGGCCAAGCAGTTGGCCATACAAATTACAGTGCAGACCGGCTAGCGGTCTGCCAAACCTAGAAGAATACATACACCATCTGAGTACGCAATACTACTGTTTCTTCGACCAATCGAATCGACAACGTTGTAATGTTATAGGCCTAGCAACAATAACCTTAATTATACGTGTTTCTAGGAAAAATCATAATTAGCCAAATTTAGCCCGAAGTAGTACTAATACATTATTTAAGGCGCGGATAAGTTAGTGAGTCGTATTTTGGACCTTAATTCCAAGCTTATTTATATCAGCTAATGAAAGCAAAATTGGTAATTTTAAATCTATTACGTAAACCTTAACATGTTTAAAATGCGTATTTATAACGACTATTTCGATTAATAACGCTTTAACTTTACTAAATAGGCCTTTTCGGTATTTTTCTATTCGTTTTAAACAAAATTTCGAAAATTCGCCATAAACGCGTTGAATTACCGTTTTCCAGTCGTTAAGATTTTTGCTACGTTGGTATTAAATATAATGCCTTTGAAATGGTTTTCGTATTTATTAAAAAAACGTGGATGACAACGTTATATAGGTGTTATACTCTTCTTTTACGTAGTTCAGACTTGAAATATTTATAAAGGAGGCGTTCTGTAAGCCGGCGATGATACGTTAGGCGTTTCTAGTGTCGGAAGCTAACAGGTAGGAATTATTATACTCAGGGTCATCTTTTCCAAATATGTTTTTGTAAGGGTAAGCGTTAAATCTATTATTTATACTTTTGCACTCGAATACGTATATTGGAAAATTAGCTTTTATCCGGTTTCTTAATACATGCTCGGCGTAAAATTATCGTCCAATACTAATTTTCCCGTAAACGAGATGTTTAATGAATTAGTAGCCGAATTTACCGTATACGATATATCATTTTCATCAGCTCGTGAGGCTTTATATACCTTTTCGCAAGTATTACTATAGTCGCGATATATTTCGCTTATTTCTGAATGAACGTTTCTATCGCTTATTATCAGGGTTCTCTTTTTAATACTTGTATTTCGGGCGTGCGTTTTACATTAGGTAAACCTTCAATCTTCGATCCAAAACGTGGTAAATAGTTTTAACGAGGTTTGTTCTGGTGATTCAGCCTTTGCTTTTGGATTTATTAGCTACAAATAATAATCTGATACTCGTTTATCGGTATATTGACGTTTTCAATAATATTATAAAATTTATATAAAAAGATTTTAAGTCCTTTTCCGGTTTAGCAAATATAAGGTCGAGATTTAGGTTTTTATGGAAAATTCTCATCATTATTTAAATAAATAGTTTATTACATTTATATTTTTATCCACAAGTTATTTAATACTTTTGGAAGTTAATTAACAAGGTGGAAGATATTTCGTACGGGTTTTCATCGGCGTTTTCTTATTGGGTTTTTACAGATTTCCAAATCGTACTTGTTTAATACCTATCGTAATGTTCGTAATTGATTTCCATACCGCAATGAGTTTTAAGCAGTTTTAACATTCTATCAATATATCCACTTACGTAATGTAATATATATACTGTTTTTTAGCCTATCCGAACGATATACCGTGTAAGAAAATATAAAACTAAGACAACTCGATATCTAGTCTTTTATATATATTTAGCATAATACGTATCTTATTATCGTGTATATCGTATAGTTCGTTGTTATAATCCTCTTCCTTATCCCAATACCTCGCGAAGTTAAAAACTTTATAAAATCTTGATTCTTAGTGGGAAAGAAGTACGATAAAAGGTTATAGCAAGGGTTATCGTTAGCGAATATTAATCCGTAAGGTATGTATAAGCGGTTTTTGTCGTTCGTTAATTTCTGGAGAAGGTTATTCTTTGTGTTTTAACCGATTCTTTTATAGTTAATTAGTTGTTTTCGGTATTTACGCCGCTTTCGTCATAGCAGAGCCTGTTATTTCTAGTATGTATCTGTATAAGGGTGTATTATATTTGTATAATAAATGAGGATTATGGTCGTTAATCTTTTTCGGGGTCTTCATTCCTGGTTTCTGATATAGGTATAGGATTAGGTCGTTTTATGCCTTGTTCTTATCGTTTTAACAATAGTCTCTTTTACTCTGTAAAGTAATACCCCTTTACAAATTCCGTTAAATGCTAATCTTTACCCTTTAAATCTGGTACTTCAACGAGTTACGCTATTTTGAATAGGGTTTTTGTAAGCCGTCTATTCCTTACCCCTATGGTATTGATACCTTTGATTCGTATCTAGATTTATAAGGTGTTGGAAATGATAGGATTTACAATTTAACATATATTTAATATTCAATTCGACAAGTTATTATGAAAATGATTCAATAAGTTATGTCTTTAGGCATTCTACTCCTTATAGGAAAATATATCGGCCAATATATATATATTTGCTGTGTGTAAGTAGAATCCCTTAAATAGCGAATCAATAGTGTTATCCTAAAGTCCATAGTCAATTTGGTATATTGTAGCTTTTTTGATTTTCATACAAAATTAATTTAGAGGTACAAGTTAGCGTTGGCTTCCTCTAGTATTATTGGTTTTGAGGCCATAGCAGTTGGTGTTTTGGCGCGGTTGGGGATGGTAGTTTTTATGTGTACTTAGTATACTGAAACGGTTTAAGTTGGAGATTTAGGGCTGCGGTTAAATTTGGGTACGATTAAATTTTCATGTTTGAAGTCATTCGTTTCAAAAACGGCAAATGTAAAGTACATTAAATAATTAAAGTGGTTGAAATAAGGCTTACTAGTACTTTCCAGTGTAAATGAATTCCAAACGATATATATAACGTAACCATTAACTAGGCCAACATCCTAAATTAGTTTTGTTATCGTTTTGTAGTATCAGGTTAGCTAAGCGGTTAAAAAAACTTCAACGTCGTAAAAACTAAATTCAGAATATGTAAGACAAACGCAGAAAGGCAAACAGGGTAAAGTAAGTGCAAGTCAAACAATGCGAAGGAAATGTAAGGCGAATAGGGCAAAGGAAGTGTGATTGTGGGGAGGTGTGTTGTGCTATCCAGTGTGTAAGTCTTATTTGGCGATCGGTTCGGGTTGGTGTGTCCCAGCCGTTCATATTGAAGCGATCAGTTCGGTTTGGTATGTTGTAACCGCTGTTGAATTAAAGAAGCTGATCGGATGTAATATTCGCAAACGCTTTTAAATTCAAGGCGCGGTTTAGATGTTATTTTCGTAACTATTCCTATATTTTTCGAACGATATAAATTGTCACAAATCGGATAATTCCTAACTCAGGGTTCTGAAACTTAGTGGTTTTGTCTTAAGTGACCTGGTACGTGATAGAATGTTTTCCAAAAAGTGCCTAGGTACGTTGAAACGTCAAATAATGCTTAATAATAGCGTAACAAGGCTTTTAATAAATAGAGCGTTAAATAAAGGTTGATAATATCATACTAAAATTTTTCTTTTTGAAGTTACTTAGTATTTACAGTTTTTATACACGTCGGCGTGTAATTTTTATAAAAACGCAATTTTGAAACACAAACAATGAGGACTTTTATAATATTCTTTTATAGGTATTTCACTTGTGTTTATCTTTTCTTTTTCAAGTTGTGTGTAGTCGATTGTATTGGCTACTAATTATGTTGGTAATGTTTAAAGCCTTATTTTTACGTAAATAAGGTCTTCAAAGGAGTTATTCAAATAACTGGTATTATAATATAAAAGATAGATAATAGATTAAAGAAGCATCTGAGGCTGTGCGCTTTAGGTAAGGGCTTTTAAGCCCTCACTCAGAGCGTACCACTTTAAACCGATCCATACATTACCGTTCGGTCTGGTATAGCTATTCCAGACCGATTCATGCATAATGCACTTTGCGTCATACAACAGTGTAGCCTGCAGCGTGACATGTTATCGTGTACTTTGTAGGAGTGCACCCTGCAATACAGTACACTGCCATCAGGCCTATGTATACTCTCGTTGAGAGTATATAACAATATCCACATCCGTAATATATATTTACATGTTTTATAATAAATAGCTCCGTTTTAGGATTTCTTAGTAATTATAACGATAATCGAAAGTTTTTCTAAAACTTAAATCAGGGGAACGAGACCTATTATTACTACGCATTTAAAAACTCATCATATTAATCATCATATACTTTAAAAAGCTTGAACGTATCGTAATACGGCGGATATTTTTGTCCCTATTCATACGGGGTATCATTAGTACCTAATATGATTCAAAAACATTGAAATAGTGTTATGGCCTTAACTTACAATATGGAATTCGTATTCATTAACGGTAAGGTTACGTTTATCCATTTTAAAAACGTATAAGAGGCTTTCGATGCCTTATTTCACAACCGGTTAACTTATAAAATTCGACCTATAGGATTTTAGCGAAGGTTATTTATTTTTGTGAAAAGTCTTCAACCGAAAGGGTGGTAAAAGTACAGTACTAAACGGCGATTGTGGGGTTTTAAAACTTAAATTACGACACACCATAAGGCTTATCTTTTCCCCCGGTACTTGTATAATTTACATATTTAACTTTACCGAATATTATATAAGTCGGGTATTTATCTAAGTTAAAGACGTCTTCCTTCTAGGAATCTCGGATTTCCTAAAGTCAAACGTTGTAGGCCTCAAGGATAATATACGAAAAGCGAACGCATAGGCGAATAGTAACCGATTAGTCTTTATTTCGGAAAAGTCGGAACTATTATATATTACCGGGTGTTCAAGTCTTACGAACTTCGTCAAACGGTAGAATCTCTTCGTTTTTACCGATTCAGGTCCAATTTACCCGGTTATAAAATCTGTATTCTATACGATATTCTAATATATAAAAAAGTTGGAATTTTAGTTTAACCCGGTTTTATTAAAAACGTTATATGTCTGAAAGTTGGTATCGAAAGCTTGAAAGGTCGTTCGGCATTATAAGGTATTTTTGAAAATAAAATACAAGCTTTTATTACACTTTTTATATAAAGTAGCTATTACCGTGATTATACTTATATTTAATCATGAAGTTAAATGCTATTACTTCCAAAGCGAGTAAAAAGGCATTAAAAGACAAGTTACGACTTTACTAATTGTTACGATAAAGGAGATTATCCTATTATACAAAACTACGCTAATTATCCTTGCTTTACGAGACGCTTGATTATCTTTTGATAAAGACGTCTTAAAATAATAACTTCTTCGTTTCGCTTACCGTTTGAAGAACCTTAACGTTAGGCATCAGCTTGTACAAAAAATCGAATCAACGTCTGTAAAGAAGGTTATAAGGGAAGGTATCTTAAATTTTATAGTTTTTTTCACCGACAGAAAGGAGGATATAAGCGCCGTTACAGTTTCCAGAAAATCCTTGTGACTTTAGGCTAGTTTAACCTATATTGAATAAGGTGACATGAATAACCTCCTTCCATTATTACGAAAACTTAAACCATCGAAGATATGTATGCTCCTTAACTTCCTTACTATTAACGTAAAGTTCCCTAATTTTTTACGACTCGTCTAACTTGACTAACAGTTTACTCCTAGGCTCTTCGGTAACCTCATAGGAGGATCAATTAAAAAGCACGTAATTTTATCATTTGAAGTTTAATTTATTGACCGTAATTATTGTTAAACTCTAATATTTAACAATATATTAGAAAAATGTGTCGAAAAACGATGTTGCGTTAGATATAAGTACGTAATATAACGGGATAGACATTAGATTACAAAGGGTTTTAGCGGTTTATAACTCGACAAGTACATTTTGAACGTCAAAGTTATTAACTTCCTTGACGGTTTTAAAACAACTTCGTATAATATTTTAGGCGAAATAACTGTTTATATAAATAGCGCTTCCGTAATGTGAGGCTTAATTGGTGGTTTCGTTACCTTTTGATAATAGGCTTTTTGAGGTTTTTACGCGGCGGTCGAATTTTATCCAGATCTTATTATGGTTAGATAAATCCCGTGGTATATAGGGATTGTTAGAAACAAAGCCGAGAATAGGCTCGCCAGGCTAAGAGCCAAATTCGCCCCCTTTTACGGAAACAACGATTAACTTTCGGTGAACGTGGTAAAATCGTGTTAAATTTGAAGATATTAAAAGGGAATAGTATATTAGAAAAAAGGCTGAATTGTTTCCTTAATATAGGCGTTGAGTAGTTACATATATAACTAGGCTCAAAACCGAATTCGGTACGTTCGCTGGATTAGGTTCGTTTTTACTTTTGACATTATTATTACGGCTCGTTTTATATATTTTTCTTGCGATAACATACGGATACAGTAATTCCTCCCCGTACTTACGAAAATTTCAACTTCTTTAGGCAAAAGGAAAGGTATTATGATCATAATAACAAACGTGATATAATTTTTATAATTTATTACCCGTCTTTATTTAAGATTGAAAACAAAGGGTTTACGTAAACCTTGGATTTTAGTAGGATTTCATTTAAGTTACTATTCATTTTCTTTAAGATATACATAATTTGATTATAATCTTATGAAGCTACGTTTACTGTTCGTTTAAAACGACTTCGTTTTACATCTATCGGCGCATATATAAAAAGCCTGCCAATTTATATTACTTTTATTATTACTACCACCAATACTACCATTTTTAATACGAAAAATGTTATCCCTTTACCAATTTTACTATAGCCATTACTAAGACTTTTACAATGACCATCCGACGGGTAAGTTATTTTTTGAAAAAAAAGTTATAAGTTTTAAGGAGGGACTCGGTGTAATGGTAGGGGTATGGACACGTGGGGTAGTAAAGGCGGAGACAAGCGAAAAGATAATAGCATAATTAAGGATAAAACCTATTTCCTCCTCCATAGCTAAATTTGTTGTCGCCGCTGGTATTTGTCGAATCCCTTTTAGTGATGGGACCCCGTCGCTTTATCAATGCTATTATAACCGCCTATATTCCGTTATCCCCTGCTGCCTTTACGGCAGCGCGTAAAGGTCGTCTTAAGGCGATAAGGTATTTGAAAATCGATTTTACCGTGATAATGGCGCGATAAGCCGTTAACGGCTCAGAGACGTTAAGCGTGATGGAAAATAACCCGCTTGTACGCTTAATTACTATATTTATGCGTTAGCTTAGGTTTTTGACAACATAGGTATTCAGGGGGTTATACACTCTTAACAGGTGAATCTTACGCATTTTTTTCTACTATAGGCACATTGTAGGCCCCTATTAAAACGGACCATATGTAACCAATATAAGGTTACGCTCCGTTGGAAACGAGGCGGGTGTTAATAGGGCGGGTTGAGGGTGCAAGAGGGAAAGGGGAAGGGGGGAACGAAAGAGTAGGGGAGGGGGTTACGTCAGAGGTGTGTTTAGCGTGCTTAAAACGTAGAGGTTCTCTGGTCCTAACTTAGCGGGAGTGGGCCTATACGAGACAACATTTTCGTATAAGTATTATTTAACAATAAAGTTAGTTAGGGTTCCCTAATTAAGAGGGGAGTGGAGTATAAGGAAAAGAGGGGTTAGGGAAAAAAGGGGGTTTATTATTATTAATTACTTTAGAGTATATTTACAAAAAGGTTTCAATTTAGGAGTTTGGTTGATAATGTGAGCTTTTTATATAGATTAACGGGGTATTAACTACCGCAAATATATAAGGGAGTTATGTAAGATTAAAAAACATCCTCAAGTTGTCCGCGTATTTGCACGCGTTTTTTTTAATTATCCTTTTTAAAGGCTTTTGACATGTTCTTTTTAGCTTTAAAAGGTCCCTTTTGAAAGGGATTAGAACTGATCGTATATCCAGCGTGATAAGGCGTTGGGCGGGGATTGAAATAGCTACTTTACGTAGCCTAACCAGAGCTATAGTTTACATGCCTAAGGGTCTCTAAACTATGGGGCACCTCAAGGTATTGATTACAGTGGTGGCTGGGGATGTTAACGGCTCATTGCGGTAGTACTAGCGCGCGTTACAACCCCTACCGCCGGTATTTTCAGGAATATTTCGTAGTAGCTAGGGCGTGACTTCTCAGTTCGTATGGCCCGATGACAGTATATATATATATATATATATATATATATATATATATATATAATATATATTTAATACACCTAGTGGTAGGTGTAATCTTTTATCGTAACAATCTGACCAAATTCTTTACGAATACAATCCATATTCGTTGGGGTAAAAGGTTTCTTCAGGAAGCAGGGACCTATATAGTTGATATAAGGTCCTTTCGGCAGGCAATTAACGCTACATATAGCGCAAGATTATGAAATTGGGCACAGGTTTGGATGATACGATTTTTCAGTTGATTCATGTGTGGCATAAGGCATAGGGTGTTTTGTTCAACAAGTTTAAAAGGTATAACCTAGCAACGGAGAACTAGATAGGGTGGTGGTTATATAAAGTGAGGACTTCAGGTTGAGAAACTTCCTTCCGATACATGTAGGTATTTTCATATTAGAAAGGTACAGACTATCCTAGCTATATATTGGGCACAGCCTAGACATAGTAAATGAAAAAAAAGGTAAATTATTTATGTTACATCATTTTTTCAATGCGATATATTCGTCGCATTAGGTGTTCTCTACTTTCTAGTAACAAATACACTCCATAAAGTCATTATTCCAGGCAATGATCTATTATATATAATATACCACCTGTTATTTTTAACATTCAACAGTTGGGTAACGACTTAATAAGCCAAAAAAAAACTTTTGTAAATTCAACCCTTTCAATCAATATTACGATGATCCATCTACCTATCATCATATCTATTTAAGTCGTAACTTGGTAAATATTGGTAATTTGACTTCAAGTTGAGTATAATTTTGCCACTTTTTAACTATTTGAACCTGTCGTATTTACGGTTGATGTCCAGGAAGATTAAAAGGTTTTCATCATTCTAATTAAGAAAACTTTGAGTACAGAAAAATATATAAATTAAGGTAGGCGTATATGCTATTGAAATCGTAAACACGATCGTAACTTGTTTAAAAAAGCCTTTAAGGATAGTATTTAGATGTTTAGAAGCTTATTTAAACTTGTTAACGTTTGTATCAACTTCTAAAACCTATTTTTACAATTTGATTTTCTAGCGTATAATTACTCTATCCCTTGTTTGTAAAGGATTTACTTGTCGATAATATTATAATGGACAATTGAAAATATTTCTTCTTCTATATTGAAGTCATTTATGTTTTTCATCGTATTATAACGTAATTTTCATAATATCACCTAAGATTAATATTGTATTCGAAAACAACTTTCCATCGCATCACTAATTTCACAGAAATCATATGATTTTGTTAGGACGGCTAGGTAGTAGTTTTCTTCATTCCCCTTAAGTATTCCAGAAATAGTAAGTTGAAACTTTAATATTAAATTTTCACTGACTAATAAATGTTGAGAAACAGAATTATCTTGGTGTTACAAAAATAATGGAATATTCTGGTATATTTTTTTCTTCATTCTAGATTCTGGAACATTCGTTCAAAGCTTTTAGTTTACATTAACTTTTTTAATAGTCTCAGGCGATATATCGAGATAGTCGTGACAGTAGTTGATATTATTTCTTGCAATTAACTTTAATACTTTGCTTTCAAACTTTTGGTAGTAAGTATATATACCAGTGGCTTGACCTAACGAGTAAATATTTTTCATAGGAAATGTAGTGGTGTTACTTTTGTAAGCGTAATTTCCTTTAAATTCGTAGTATTGGTTTAAGTATTTCTCAGTCGCGCCCCGCGCGGTTTCAATACCTTATCGACCTTAAGGATTGCTATCAAGATTTCGTTGATTTTGAAAATTTTATTTAATTAAGCATTAGATCGGGCCGACGTTAACTCCGTGTGTCGTAATAGTAATAGCTGTTTTACGTGATTTTCTCCTGCTAAACTTGTAATTCATGTTACCGTAACTATAAGTCAAGTTGGGTAACAAATTAATAGCTTTTATGAATAGGCTTTCAAACGTTGCAAAGATCTCGATTCGAATCTTCGTCGAAATAATTATAATATTGCGTGGTAAATTAGTGGATAGTTACGTCTAAGTTTGGAAAACCGCTAGCCAATCTATATATTTCTTGTTATAGACAATTGCTAGGCATGTACCCCACATTAAATAAGGCCCTTTGCTAGAATTCATATGCAATCAGTATGGTCAATTTTAATTTCACTGCACTCAAACACTATTATAATAATAAAGTTTTTCTATAGTTTTGATGTGTTTGATATGGTCACTTTTCGGATGCGTAAATACATTCATTTTTTCCTCCACTGTTATCTATATATTCGGTTGACTTTCTGCTACTTGTTTCTTCTAGAAAAATTGCTATACTCCTTTAATACTTTCAATTCTTAATTTACAAAACTTAAATATTCAAGCTAATGAAGCTCATATTAATAACAACTTAGGTCTCTTAATAGTCATCCAATTTTCCAAGGTATCTCTACCTTCGTTCCTGTTGATTATCCCATAGTATTGAAGCAGGTAGGCTTTTGCAGTGGCTCTCGATCTATTAATTTAGCCTATTATCATTAATAAACCTTTTCAGACTTCTATTTGACTTAGTTATCATTATAACTCCAGTTTGATCATTTTGACCATAAATTTATCGAAACCTATTCATTTACTTTATTTTGAAGGCTTCACGAAAAGATATTACGTTCATAATCAATAGATGTTGATTAATTGTTTTTAACTTGGAAAAGAATATAAATAAGTATTTTTGGTAGGTTAAAATAACGAGAGGAATATGTGAAATCCTTAATGTCCCAATACTAGTATGTAGTATATTACATATAAATATTCTAATATGGAAGCCGTTGATTATGCCATTAAATATGAAAGTAAAAAAGGTTTTGAGTAACTATGTTACACTTAATCAAAGTTTAGTTAATAAGGCCCCTGATAACGGTAACCTGATTATTATGCGATCGATCATTATCAACATATATTATTGAAAACCTAATATATAACGACAACTCGGTATTTTTAGTAAAGGAGTTTCTTATAAACATAATTAACTGAGTCTGCAACTAGGCAAGTGGAATCATATTAAATCTTTGGTCTATATGATGCATTTGCAATCACAGTTGATCTTTCAATCGAATATCGTCCTTATTAGTAGGTTATTGTGCTTATACCATAACTAACCAATCGTATAATACCTTTGGTTAATATAAGATCGCGACATAACCGTTACAATCACGTTACTTCAAATAATTATATACCCTTACGAAATTCATATTTTGAATATTACCTAAACAAATGTTTTAAACCTTTGAACCAAAACTGAGTGATTTGACGAAACCTCAATGATAATATATATACGGATTAAGAATCCATTAAAGTCTTAATATTTACTTTGACTTAAAATCGAGATCAGTTTGTAATTCTAAAATTTTAAATCCGGAATAGTATGTAACTATACAACCCAAAATCTAGTAATTCCAATGAAAGTATTAATAGCAATTTACACGTCTTTGACGCTGTAATCTTCATCCGCTTACCAAATGAATAAATTTATGTGGTTGGTGAATTTTTTTTTTCAAATTTTGGACTAAAAGTATGAAAAGAAATCCCAGAACCATTAGATGCCAAATTAGTTAAATCTGCATAATTATTCAACGTATTGTATAGCTATTCCAAATAGGTAATATTCGCATATTGATTGAAATAAATTATTAAAGACAATTATTCGTAAATTGATTTTTCACTCCATATACGTTTATATAGTGAAATATCTATGAAAGCCAATCCTATTATATATGATTGCCAGCAAATTTATAGATTATAAGACCGTTAAGCGCTAATTAATCTTTTGACCAGTTAGCTATTGCGAGATTCAGGTTTTGCCTTCATTACCGTATTTTCTAACGATCAAACATAACTTTTCATACAGATTATCCGTGTTCTTTTTCTTAACCTCGTAAACGATTTTTTCATTCAAAATCGTAAAGTTTGGATTGTTGAAGTTAAATGCACGTTTAGTTATAAATTTCATCACTCATTAAATAAGAAATCTGTTGGAATAGTACTACGTGCAGTGCAGTAGATCAACTTTACTTATAGTAAAGTTGACTATACTGTACTGCAAGTTGAGCTTATTGTTTTTGTGGACTTACTGCATTGAGTATAAGTCGACTTAAGTACGCTGCACTTCAAACTAGGGTGGGGGTCAAGCAATTAGTCATAAAAATTACAGTGTAGACTAGCTAGCAATCTGCCAAACCTAGAACAATATATATACCACTTGACCAATGCAATACTACTGTTACTCCGACTAATAGAATCGACAACGTTGCAAAGATCTAAAGACCTTCCAACAAATTCCGTTAATCTCAACTTGTTGCCTTTCTTCAAAGATTTACCTAGGGTTTTAATAATTCCCTATATATGAAGTTTAGTAGTTAATTTTATATTATTTTTCTCTTTACTGAATACTTAACAACTTGTATCGGTACTTCTAGGTGTGTATTCTTTATCTTATCTTTTGTTAATCCTTCTCTTTAGTGTTCAGATTCATTGCTATCGTTTCTTCAGCTTTTTAATTATAAAAGGAGAAAATTATATTAATTCATTCTCTTATATTAGGGATTTTTATCGATATTCGCTCCAATGGAGCATTTAACTTAAACTCTACGAAATGTTTGAGGATTGCTAAAAATTTCAAAAGATACCTATCATTTACCTAGATTTGATTATACTCAAAAATCGATTGACAATACGAAATAAGTACTTCTTTCCGTGTTACAGTGTTCTTGGTAGAAAATTCGTTATTAATTAAGCATCTGGTAAAGTACGTTGGAAATTATTTTAAAGTTCTAATATACGTTGTACCCCTTGTTAGGTATTTATTAATTTATAAATTCCCTCGTTAAACGAGAAATCATAAATATACAAATAGATTCATTATTGAATTGAGAAAGTTAGAGATATAATTTTACCTATTTACAGTTATTGAAAAGAATATTTTATTGTCCGTAAAGAATTCAATATCTAATGTCAAATATCATATGTTTTATGATGTAAGACGTTTACTCTTTCAAATTTTACGATACTCAAATAAGCCTTATTAATACTTATGTACATTAAATATCTATCATCTTACTATATATTCAAACCTACGGCACAGAACGATTACTACCGGCATTGTAAACAATAAATCTTGGCAGCATCAGGCACGTATTAATTCATAGCATCCTTAAAGTCTCCTTGGAATCCGGTATCGACAACGAATTAGGGAATCATACATAGAGAAAGAAAGTCACCAAATTTATAACATAAGAAAAGAATTTGTTATCCAAGCAAAATACGTTAGATACGATTTCACAATACAAGCTTTAATCATTTTTAAATTAATTTTAAACTTTTCCGGGAACTTGGCGCGTCTTTGGGCAATATTTTCAATGATTTTTCATAGTTTGTTACGTGAAATATGTAATATATTTACATCCATTAAACGTAATAACCTCGCATAATTTATCAACAAATAGGTAATGAAAGCGTTGATGTAATTAACATGGTTTCAACCCTATTGAATGCATTATTGTTACCCATAGCCTTTAAAGGTTAAAACATAGGTATTACCATTTGAAGGCTCAAGGGAACCTCAAGAACTCCTGAACCAGTTTATTAAATATAATTTCAATGTTAACACAAATTACTTGGTCAAAAAAGAAAATAATAAAGAAGGGAACTCTAAAATATAAAATGTAATCGATATATTAACTATTCACTTATTTGTTGATCTTAGTAACGATAGTTTCTTACTTAAATCGAAGAAACGTTTTGTTTTAAAGGAAGTTTAACTATTGATTTTCGTGACGGTAGTGTTTTCCCGTCGCAAATCGATATATTACAAATATCCTCTGATTCAATATTTTGTTACCCTTATGTTACGTACAATTGCTAAAAACATATACTCGGTGTTAAAATCACAAAGATCAAAGTAATTTCAAAGATTAAATGTGGATATTATTATATATCCCTATAACTAGTATACGTAGGTTAAGTGGCAGTGCACTACACTGCAAGGTACATTTATACAGAGTGCACGATAATGTACCACGCTGCAGGCTATATACATGCATCGTACAGCCCAGAAGGGAGATTAGCAGAGTGTATGGTAGAGTGCCACTGCCCGGATGAGAGGTTTATAACCTCTACCTCGTGGTGTGCACTCTCTGAATGTTTCTTCTCCCTTTTAACTTATCTATATTTACTACTACAATACTTGTATTTCTGATTACGCTTTTACTCTTTTCAATTTACGTGAATAAACAGACCTTACCGACATTTAATGTATGTAACAGATTAAAGACTTAGACTTAATGAGGAATGTAAGGGTCTTTTCTCAATAAAACGTATAAAAAAGTAATTGGTTAGTGATTGGATTACTTGAGAAATGATATTCTCATGTGATATTTCTTTTGTTAATGCATAATGTTTTTCTATTACCAAGTGTTCTCTCTCTTCTTAGAATGTAGAATACAAATAATTCTTTTTAACGAAAAAAAAACCGTATTAGGTATAAGAAATACTCAATATTTGTAACGATTAACAATAGAGTAACGGCTTAATAAATAACCGGACTTGCTACAAACCCAGTACCTTTGATTACCATTACGACTATAATACTCCTGGTTACCATATCCTCCTCAACTTTAATTACATCACTATCGATAATAGAACTTTCAATTCAAATGCTTCAAACTAAACTTTTGATACGTGGACCTGCGGTACACGTGGTCGATATAATACGTAATTAAAGAGTTTTTATCGTTCTAGTCACTGAAACCATCAACTTGAGGGTATATATCAACTATGTTTGGCGTGTATGCTATTATCATAGTAAGAGAAGATGGCAACCAATGAAAAAAAAGCTTTTATAAGGGGAATCTAGAGGTTTCAAAGCGTATATAAACTCGTCAACGTGAATAATAACCGTTTAGTCCTGCTCAAAGAGTACAATAACTTCAAAATAAGCTTTCTCTACTATTTTTCACACATTTCGTTAAAGATATCCATAATTATCTCCTTCTTTTTCTTTCTGGGTCTTAAAATTGATCATAGTATTTTAGCATAGTTCGTATAGTATTACGCGAAGTGGGTGTCATTTTCGGAATAACTATTTATTTTGTTTTTTCACGCACAATTCGTACCTTAGTTAAAGAGTTTAGGGAATTATGTTAGGCGCAATTTGACAGGATCTCTATAAAATGATTTAAAATTTCAAAGTTAAACCTTTATTTATTTGTAAAAAATAAGCAATAACATTATATTTGTTTGGAGAAAATTGTGAATTATGCGGTTAAAATTATCTTTCCATTTTAAATCTTTAAAAAATAATTATGAGGTTCTTTATTAATCTAAACTATCTCAACTAGCTTAAGAGATATATTGCAACCATCTTTCACGTTCTTGATAGTGTTCTTTATAATCAACTTGAGTTTTATAACTTTAAATTTACGGTATTAACACTCATAGCTAGTTATTAATCTCGAGTGGTAAAGTCTTGTGGTGGGATTTGTAGTGGGCTTGCGTATATAGGCATAACTTCCTGAATTTCGCGTACTCGTATCACGAGAAGCTTTACCTTAAAAACCTTGAAATATTTTACAAGTTTTACCTATTTTCTCCATTTAACGTTAAATAACGTTGAAGACGATTCCTTATATCGCATTATCATCCGCTACTTTTGTTTCTTTTCGGACTCTGCAACGCATAGGATACTAGATGTTCAAGGACTCCTTTTTACAACATTTCACCATCCTTCTCGACAAATTCATGGGCAGCCCCAGAATTTGTTAGTGCTGTCACCAGGACTATATATGATTTCTTTATCTTGAAGAACAACTTTTTAAGGGCTCCCGCCATAGCCAACACCAAAGGGGTCAAATAGTTGCTACTAACCCTCAGCGCGCTTGCGAAGAACACCTTACTTGTGTATCACGAAGACTATAGTAGAAAAGCTGGATAACTGGACATCTCCCGATGATGAAGAATGTAGATACTTGACAACCTTAATGTTTAAACGTCGAAACTCTTAACAAATCCCTTAACGCATATAGGTATGAATTCAAATTCGAGAGTCTGTGTACCAGGTTTTTAAACAAACTATTAAGGCTTTTATCGTTTACTTTAACGGATTCGGTATTACTGAATAACACTGATTGGTATTACGAATTGCAGCGTACGCAACAAATAATATTGCGGGCGGTAGTCTGGGACTATAGTTATCTGGTGTTTTTTTAACCGATGAAACTCGAAAATCTTTTCGCACATCCTCCCTTACAGCCCAAAATTATTTCATGATACTGATTTCCTCAGTGAACGTTTCAGATTTTATAACTAGATTAACTTCTTACCTTAACATTAATATGAAACTCTCTACTTCTGCGACTCGAATGATGAAGTAGATTATTATAATATGCCGTAATAACATATTGGTTCTTTCAATAATGAAAAAATCCACCTCGCTCACACGAAAATTATAAGGATCCGCTTGCAACTATTTGATATATTATCTTTTATAGCGTAATGTCTCAAGAAATATTTCTTAGAACATAAGCTAACTGGTTTTTGTTAAGGTTTTCAAGGTTTTTCATCATAACGTAAAAAAATACGCTTTTGATTCGCGTTTGTTGAATAAATGTAATGAAATATGTTAGCTATTAAATCGATGAAAAAATTCGTTGCGGTATTCTTTGTTTGTTATATCACTTCAATTATTAAGAACGAGTTTTTGAAAGAAATAATACTATTTTTTCACTTATTCGGAGTGGTGATAGTTAGGGTTTATTACTTTAAATACATTTATGCAATAAAGAAGTTTTTCCGTATAGTTTACACATTTTACCTAAAAAATCGATCGAAGTTTCGAATTTTAATCATGTCTATTAGGTACGTACGTCAACGTATAAAGAAGATAGTATTCAGAATATTGAGGTTGATAGTATTGATGATAGATTGTAGCAAAAGGGAAGATGAACATCCGAAAATTTCACGCCCCAGGTGAAAAATGATAAGCTTTCACACGAAGCGTGGCACTTTATTGTACACTCTGCCTACATCCGTCTTAGGGCTTAATACGTTATCATACACTTGGCAAATTCTTTTCCTACAACGTGACACGTTACTACATAATCTATAAACATAGTCTTCTTCGCTTATGAAGTATAATTATATCTAATAATATTGATATTAACGTTCTTTTCTTTTTATTAAAAATCGTTCATTAATATTACAGTTAAAATGATATAATATAGGTCGTGGTTAAAAGTTCCAGTTCATTTTGTAAAATATTTGGTTATTCGTAAGGAACGATAGTATAAATTTTGGTAAGTTGTTTTCAAAGCTTAGAAATTACTATAAAGACATAATTTCATTTGTATTATAATCGATGTCACGTGTTATGATGTTAATGTAAAAAGGTATATCGTCATTAGTTTAGGAAAAACCTTTTTCTTTCCATTTTAACAACGTAATACCACTTGCAAAGTTAACTTCCTATTAGCTTTTCGGTGCTTTCGTAAAAATCAATCACTTATTTGATACTATATCCTTATTATTTCAAACAAATACCGCGTAAAAGCCGCTTCGAAAAACGCTATTTGGCTCGTCAATAACGCCGCGCCAAGGCTACCACAATGGTCACACGCCGCCCCACTAGTACCAGCCTTACTAACACCGGCAACATATAGTCTATCCCTGCCTTTAACTTTCTCTCCTCTCCGTCGGCAGTTGCCATAACCGCTACACCCCCTTCACTTTCTCCTCTCTCCTCCGCCTCTTCTCTCTCAACCCGCCAAGGGTATGAGCGAGTGTCTCTTGAAGTCATAAACATCACCTAATCTCTATAAGTAAAAACTCATACTTCATCCGCTACGCCGTTCCGCCGCTGTAAACGTAATATCGTAAAGTTGTAACGTGGTACGTAATATTTATCCCCTTAATTAGGATATATATTAATATAATATAGAGGAAGCGAATAAAGTGGATTGAATCTACCATCTAAAGGCGGAACTTGTAAGGGTAAGTCGTGAAGCGCTTTCAACGCATAAAATGTTAAAGTGGCAAACCTGGTTACGCGTCCATGGCTCTTTAATTAACACGTCCTACGTGTCGTATACTATAGACTTTGGCTGTGAGCCGTTAGTCTGAGTCATAAACCATGTGAATGTATATATTGTGGTGCACGATGTAGTATTGTGTCATGTTTTATCTTTATAGTATGGTTAGCGTAATCCAGAAGCGTCTGGATTATTAGTACTTTCAACTTAATAGAACGGTTAAGAGGGTTGACTCTGGTTAGCTGATAAAAACCATGCTAACCGGCTTAAACTTACTTAGTAAAATGATCACACATAATACAAACTAACAAAGGTCAACGGTTCTAGAAAACCTTATCAATCTGCTAATCGAATCGTAGCTGAAAGAGATATCGCGGATGAGCTTTGGAGTAATTTAAACACTATAAGAGGAGATAGAGAACGGGGCATGTTATGGACTTAGGCTGTAAGCCGTCAGTCTGAGTTATAAGTCTTATAAATGGACATATTGTGGTGTACGATGTTGTATCGTGTCATATCCCGCCCTTATAGTGTGGTTAGCGTAATCCAGAAACGTGGGGGTTATTAGTACTTTTTACTTGGTGTAATAGTTGAGAGGGTTAACTCTGGTTATCCAATGGAAGCCAAGCTAACCGGCTCAAGGTTATTTAGTAAGACCATTATATATGTTACAGACTCAGGCCGTTAAATATTCATTCTATAGGTTACGTGACTATGTACGTAACGGAATATGCAGTACCCGGTTCGGGCGCGATCTGGGCATGGACCGTATGTGGTCCATACATAGCACATGTAAGGGCACATGACGGGTAGGATATTAGCCAGGCCCTTTAGTCTCCTACGATAGGTTACAGTAACCCCATTTAGTCTTTCGGTATACCTTGATAATAAATTTTATTCGAAACCTACTTGGGTTATTATCGTGTGTTGCATTATAAAATATAATTAAGGTTTTCCTTTATTTTTTTGAAAAAAATTTACTTATCACGAACAAATTCGTAATAAATATGAAGTATCTTTTATTACAATTCAAGGTTATTAGGGCGGATAAATGGTCATTGAAAACTTAGTCCTCCAATATATAAATATATCTTCTTCCCTTTCGCAGCCGACTAAAACCAATGTTTCTTGTTTGTAAAATATTATAAATTATATTGCGTTTAATACGAAGAAATAATAAAAACCCGGTTAATAGATTTTTATTGTCGGTTTTATGTTGAATTTCGTTTAATTTATAGTTAAAAATCAATTATTGAAAACCGATTTAACGACGACTTATATTATCTTTTACTTTCTGTAAGTTAACCAAAACGATAGAAATAACTACAATTCGACAAATTTGCTTTTACGTAAGCGAAGGCGCGTAAAATGATCGAATTTATGTTCAAAGCGATGAAAATATAAATTGGAAAATATCGGTATAGGTTTTTTTATGTATAGAGTGATTATCCGATAGCGGTAAAACAAGCTGTTACAACGTATTATGAAACCGGCGAATACGAAGTTGTATAAGGTATAATTAAATTCCTCGATTATATTAAACCTACTTTTAGTGCCCCTGAGTTGGCGGATAAAGCTTTAATCAAATTAAAGTGATTATTTATAGGCAATAGAATCCTATGGGTATTTTTTGTTATTTAGTTCGAGATATTGTTAATTAAATCGGGTGGATTAAATGACCTTTTCCTTGTAAAATATAACTACTCACGTTTTCAGATATATTCATGTATCCGAAACAAATCCATTATAGGAAGCGTTAAACGGGTGAATTTCGCCGTTACCTTAACTAAGTAATGCGAGTTCGCCGACGAATTAAAGTGTTTATGTCTAAAGCGAAATTTTTTGTATTAATTAACGCAATCCATATAAGTTTAAGGGCTGGATAAAATACAATTATAATGAGGGTTTATGCCTTTCAGATATTTTCGTTAAGGGATCGTATTAATCGCGGATAGTTATTTTAATATCGCATCCAATTATTTTTAAAACCCCGTTCGGTTAGCGTTTAGAACCAAAAACGTAAGGCGACGTAAATAATAGTCAAAAAACGCTGGATTAAGTTCGTTACGAGGCGTTTATTATGTTATAATTCGACAGATTATTGATTAAGGGGTTACGAACTTCGTTTAGTATTGCCTTCAATGAAAGCATATACAGTTTAAGTTGAAAAGATAGATAAAGGTTTTTCATTAACGGCGAATTCGTGTATATATTTCTGTTTAAGAGTTATATAACCTTAGCGGTATAACTACAGAATCGAGTAAAAAGGTGTTCAAATTAATTATAATACGTATAAATAAGGATAAATTCCTGATGCACATACTTTTGAATAATACCTATCTTCTTAATACCAAAGTTAATTTTAGCCATGATTATTATAATATTATAAATGAAACTTTAAATCAAGGTTCAAGATAACGTAAATTCAGCTTTTATATCTTCTAAATTTAGATATGATATTAGGGTCACGGAAAAATACGCGTATTACATAACCAGCTCATTTTTGTATCAATATTAAAGAATAGTCGAACTCGATATTAATATATATTATTCTGAGAATAACGCGGGATATATTCTTTCGATTTTTTTTTTTGATTTAATATTAACATATGATATTAATTGTTTTCTAGAATAGTTTAATGGTTTATAATTAAAAAGGCTTAGTTATCGCTGTAGTGATAGTATATTCTGGGTTGGAAGGTATACAAAGTATAATAAAATCTTGTTTTATGGATTTAAAAAAGCGTTTGTATCGGTGGGTATAACGTACAGGTGATTATTTTCAATCAGCTTTTTCAATAATATTTTCCGAAATAACTCGGATGTTTTAAACGATAGCATCCATTACTATGGAAAATGAAAAGAATTAATTACACTTTTTGTTAAGATTGGCAAAAGTTCGCGACTTATTCGACAAGTATAAGGCTACGTCTCTACTGTAAAATAGGGGAAAGTTTTACCACTATATTTATATTAAACTAATTAAAAATTATTTTTTATTGAAACGATTTTAGAGACTATTATACTCGATATTACTAAATGAACTTTTCGAGCTTCAATAATAGGTTATCAAATTGATAAATGAAGGTTAAATTCGGATAAGTTCCCTATTAACCACGACTCCAATATGAGTTATTTCTAAACCGGGCGAATTATAATGGGTAAATAAGAATTACCGGATACTAAATAAAATTACTTGGGAAAATCGTTTTCCTCTACCTTTAATTAAAGAGATTTTACGTACGTTATTGAAGTTAACGTAATTTACGAAATTTGATATTCGAATGACCTTTTACCGTATTCGGATTATACCCGGTTGAGAAGAATAACCGGCGTTTCGTATACGGTTCGTGTTAATTAAGTTATTAATTACTCTTTTTAAATTAGTAATAATATCGACGACGTTTTAGCAACATATTAATTATGAAATAGAGAATATTTTGTAACATTTAATTATAATCTACCAAAATAACCTTTTAGCTTTTTTTCTTGATATTATATAAGACTATATGGCTAAAGCTTGGGTGGTTTTGGGATTCCTTTGTAATACAAGGCTGAACTCGGACTTAAAAACTTGCAACTTCGTAATTTAAGAGAAAAAATACCTGGGTTTCATCATAGCGATTATGATAGGTATTCGGGATAACCCCGAGAAAGGCAGGGCAATACGCCAATAGGAGTTACAGCGTATTATTTCGGAAGGTTCGCATTTTTAGGGGGGGTTGTTAACTTTTATCGATATTTTTTTGATAAATTTTCCGAATTAGTGAATCATTTCATCCAACTAACGAAATAAGGAATTCGTTAAATTTAGATAAAACGGGAGGAATACGTATTTCTAACCCTAAAAATTTCATTTATGACGGCCATAATTTTGGGATATCAGGACTCAAATCGATTAACGGTAATGAAAACCGACTATTCGCGGACGAAATTAAATGGGTTCTTGTCGTAACAGGATGAGAATAGCAATTTAAAGTCAATAACTTAAATTTTTTACGATTGACAAACGCGGAACATAATTATACTATTTACGATAAGGAGGTTTTTGCGGTAGTATTTTGTTTAAAACTGTGGTTGTTAAAGTTATTCAACGTTGGCACCCCGTTTATGATCATAAAAGATTATCAGAAATTCAAATATTTTTCTTTACCACGTTCAATTTCGAACGCCTTACGAAATTAACCGAAGTCTTTTTGCATTTTTTAAACCACCTACAATATACACTTGTTACTTGGGGCGCCCGTCCGAATATGTTAACCCGTAAGTTACAAAGTGAACCTGAAGTTAAAGAATGCCGCATACGGGTTTTTTTGACCCATTTCTATGATTATATTAAATATAGCAATAATAAATTTCTATATTATAAAAACTTATATTATGGCGGGTTATACGGATAAGTTTGTAAAAACGAAGGTTTAGTTATTAAACTGTGAAGATATATACCTTAAAGGCGATCTGAAGGTTTTCGAAAGGTCAATTTGGGCAAAATCGCCTCGAGAACGACCCGCATCCGGCTCGCCTTTTAAAGCAACGCCGGAAAATTCTAATATGCTGAAGCTGGTCATATCGCTGCGAACCTAACCCGTAGTAATCCCGTTCACTTTATTAAAGCTGTATAATCGCCTTATCTTTAGTTGGGATACTTTAACGGAATTATAAAACAAAGAAGTAACAAACGACTAATTATATAAGGTTCGCTTATTTATAATTTTCAAGGGCGTTAGGTGCTTTCCAGTTAAGGTAGAATGATTGGTGAATATTAAGATTATAGGATTCATCTGCGGAGCACGTTAAGTGACTGTAGCTATTTATAACTGTTGAATTAAAAACTATTAACGACGAAGATTTTATGATAACCCCACGATTCGCCTATTTTCGATTATCCGTATAAAAACATTTCATTTCGAATATCTGAACTATATTATTAGTAAAAAAGGATAGTTTTAAATATTCGACATTTATATCGAGTATATACGTAATATAATAACACGAAACCTCGTTGTATTTTACAACAAAGTTTGTTTTGAACCCTTTCTAATCCAAATGAGTATTAAATATATATTTCTGTCGACTTTAAAATCCACCTATGAATGACTAATAACGGTCTTTACCATTTTTCAACTATTACCAACCGCTTTTTTTAGTTTATTTAATTCGAGGTTTTATAATTTATTACTATTAACGTATATGCGGAGCGGTTTCAGGATATATAGTTGAAAATATAAAGATTTTCGGCTTTTTTGATTATCAATTACGTCTTAAACTAGGTAAGCATATTTTAAACAATATTATATTTTTTATTAAAATTCGAATCAGTTTCTTGTATAATATACCACTTATAAATAAATAACGATTTTGAATTTATAAATCCAAATATTGAAAAGTAATTACAAATCGTCGTCGCCTCTGAGTATAATTAGGCTTCATATTCTCGTATTTATTAATATATATGAAATCACGGGGTATCAACAGTTATAAGGCTTGAAGCAAACCGCTTAGTAAATAATTTTTTATTTATTTAAACGGAACGTAAATAAAGATACCAAACAGTTAGTTTATCAGACGGTGCGAGTCATTTCGTTTTCAATGCATTTATACGATAGTATAATGTTAACAAAAGCAATAATAATATATATTTAACAATGAATGAAAACGACGGCAAATAGTCGAACACATTTAGCAAAGCGGTTTGAAAAAAAGATGAGATTGTGCTTAACCTTTGGAGTATTAAAATTGGATCGCCCGAACAAAAAACTTAAGTATCTTTATAATTTATATCAGGTTGTCAATGTTTCGAATCCTTTTAATATTGTTTTGGGTATTTTTGGTAAATAACTCGTGTTTTCGTGGATTTGGTTCAATAAACGGTTGTAAACCCCCTTTTTTCGCTGGTTATGTCCGATACTCACCCGGGATTAGTTCTTATCACTAATGATATAAGTGTAGAGATATATGAGGAATTTAAATTTTAAGAAATCTTCGCAGTAAAAACGGGACGGAGCCGGGTTTACTTTGTATTAATTAAATGAAAGGGTGATAATGAATCGAAGTAAAAGAAATTAGAAAACGGCCTGTATATTATAACCCTAAAAAAATTCGAACCGACCTAGGGAGATACTCGAATTTATAAAAAACCCGTATTTAGACCTCGACGTCGAGTAGATATTAAGGAACATACGCGGGGTCAACCGCCTATACCTCGGAAATAATATAATATTTATGACAAAAAAGGAAGATTTATTATTTTTATAATACGATACGATAAATAGGGTCAGGTATATATTATTCGATTTTTCCAGATGAATATCTAACTGTTAAATAACCTTTAATACGACTTTTTAAAAATACACCCACTTATTATTATTATCTTTATTAGTATTTAACGAAAAATGGCGTTATTAATTTTAAAGGCCTTGTAATAATTAGTTTCTGATATTTTAAAAAGCCGGTAAGAGAAAACGGCGAAGGGCGTAACGGACGTAAGTAACTGTCAACGAAAGAAGATAATCAAAAGTATAGCGAGGGCGGTGCGATACCAAAAATAGTAGATGACGTTGAAAGGGATAAATATTAGGGAAGGCCGACGATAACGATTAGCAAAGGACGGAGCGAGGGGCAGGGCGGGAAAAACGACCCTTTAAACGGGTTATTAAGGATTATAACATATTAGTTTAGTCCCGGGTGATGCAATCGGTCCGTGTACTATCTGCCGCCTATTCGTGGTTAACTCAATCAATTCGCTTTTAGTTAAAGTTGACAAACACAATCGAAATAAAAACAGAGTTTATACGATTAGGCTCTTAATATCGTTTATTATACTTTATAAACCATGATTCATATTAGCTATAGGATATATAATTTACTTAATGATATTATTTGAACTACTTCAACGTATTTCACAAAAGCGTTTACTGCGGGTGTTCAAGGGTATCAATATAAAAACGTTATGCGTTAATTTATAATTAATCAAAAAAGTTTCATTATGACAAAGAGGCGACCGCAAAAGGTAACAAAGGAGCTTGAAAAGAGGATGGACTCATGGGAAAAGGGCAACGAGAACGTATAAAGGGGTAACAATCTATACAGCCAGTACAGTGAAAACTTCGTATACCTGAGTAATATTTAAAAGTTGATAGAATTAGTTAATTAAATTAAATATGTTGGGGATAAAACCGGGTCGATAACTCAACATATTTCCTTGTTTTTTACGGGTAGGAGATAAAATATAGCATCCGTTTTTAATAATAGTAACTAATTAGCGTAAAAAACCGTGTAAACCAATCAAAACCATAACGAAGCTAAATTTCTAAATATATTACGAAAAGCGGTAAAATTACGGTTAGGATTTTTATAAAGTTTATTCGTAAGCTTAACTTATTATAAATCTTTGGGAAAGTACCATAACCTTATTTACAATAAATTCGGACGTCAATGAAAAAACGTCCAAATTAAAAAGGCGATTAATATACGATATATAGGCGTTTTTCGCCTATAAAGAAAAACAGCTCGTTTTTATCTTTATTATTATTAAAAGTAAAAAAGTTATTGATCATACGAGAAGGTTATGAAATTTAATTAATAACGATTTATTTATTATAATAAGGTAATTTACTTTACAAAACGACTGGCTATTTTTACCAGATAAGTTTATAGCGAAATAACATAAGCCAAGCTTATTGAAAACGTTAATTATGAAGAAGAAGAAAATGCGAAGCAATTACGTGATATTAATAGATAATGAAGGGTTTAAATATAAATAATAATGAATGGGTTATTATAAAATGTTACCGTAAGGCGAAAATAGTAAAGGGAGGTCGACAATATGAAAAAGAAAGAAGGAAAGTTTTAGGGGCCACGTTGAAATCCGTATTTATAAATACGGGCGGACGGAATTTAGTACAAGTTACGTATTACGCTGTACAGTAAAGGGAAGCGTTTTACGATATCGATGATAGGAAAGATATTTTATACGATACTTTCAAGAAGTGCGTTATACGGCGTTGACGATTAAACGTATATTTTATACGATATGTTAAGGAGGCGCGTTATGCAGTGATAACGATAGGATATATCTATTATACGGTATATTTAGGGGTCGCGTTATATGGTGCCGTCGGCATAAATTTAAATCGGCTGGTAAGTTAGTCGGTGCGTTAAATACTACGTCGCTAATCCGGGCTCGCCGCGTATACTAGGCAAATAACACCCATACCTTACATTGAATTAACGAGACGTCGTAGTCTTTACTATATTCGAGTAAAAGGGGGGTATAATATAAACTTTGGCCTTATCCATTAAGTTTATAAGTTACGTAACTATATACGTAACGGAATTTATAATACCCGATTCAGGCCCGGACCGGGTGCAGTCTAGGTGCGGTTTGTATACGGCACGTATCAGGGCACTTAATAGGCTGGGCACTGGCCAGGCCCTTAAGTCTCGCACTTTGGGCCACGGTAGCCCCTTCTAGTCTTCCGCTGTACCTCAATAGTAAACTCCATTTAGCACCTACTTTGCTTACCATAGTAGGTCAGATTATAACATCGTACGTTTCGTCTGCTGTTACAAGGAAATCTACTAGCGAATACCGTTTAAATAGGAGCGCCTCGTCCTTTTACCACCACTACGAATGGAATGGAAACGGTTATGCCCCCGTGTCGATAGCATTAGGATTGTTAGACGTGGCCATATTAAGTACCTAATATCTCAATAGTAAACTATCCATTTTTTCAATACATAATCTAGGGTTTGATTATTTGTTATTTACTTTTTCAACGTGTAATGAATAGCTCAATTATATATTATCCCCGTTTTTAAGGTTTCGTTTAGGTGTTTCTCAATTAATAACTACATTTTCAATATGTAAAAACTAAGCTTAAGCCAATTTGTTATTACATACTAACCAACGACTAATGGAGACGGCGATCGTGATTATCGCCTGGTGGGGTGACTTCTATATGTATTATAAAGGTAAGGTCGACGGTGTCTTTACGTATTATCTTGAAGAGGGCTACCCTATCCTTCGCCCTCTGCCTAAAGATATATAATCTAAAGCGCGGAACGCGTTTATCCCTCCCCGGAGAGACGACGCCGATGACGATATCAAAGATAAAAATAGCGCTAGCAACGAAGACAATGGTGACGACGAGGACGAAAATAATGACTCCCTCTCCCCCATTTCGTTTAATAGTCTTTTACTGTCCTGTTTTTATATTATTCTGAGAAAACTAGCCTATATACAGAGAGGCATTTAAATGATATCACGTTTTAAAAAATTCTTCATATAAATAACAACTGGTATATTTTAAAAATGATGATATTCCAATAAAATCTTTAATATCAAATATAAAGGTTAATTATATACTAGTAAAACAGCAAATTGTAAATGTAAAAAGTACAAATGTATTTTAATAATGATAAATAGCTTATTTAAAGTGTTAGATACATAATGTAGGCGATATATAAAAGATTTATAATGTGAAGTACAACTTATAATTTATAGAGAAGAATAAAGTAACTTTAACTATCGAGGTTTAGTTATATAACCTTTCTAACGACTTCGACGAAGAAAGCTTTAGCATAAATAAGCGTTTTCAATACGTTATTCTGAGCGCATTTCCTTCGCCCTGCTTCTAATTCGCTATTTAAAACGCTTCACCTTGGCCTTCTTTACCCTGATATTCGTATATGGGGTTTACCTTCGTGTTTTACAAACTTTTATCTTTGGTCATCTCAAATACTAAAATACTGCATCGTTATTATTTGGAGGAAGGTAATGATACAGGTTGTAGGTTATTCATATTAATATATTAAGTTCTTATTACCTTTCGTCACTTTTAATATTTTTTTTGGAACTGGTCTTTACCCCATTTAGAGCGCCCTTGTCTTTTTCCGGAGAGCGGTGTCTTGTATTTCATTTCAAAGCGCTTTTTCTTTTTATATACCTTTCGAAAATACTGTTTTCTTTGTCTGCAACGCTTTTATACTGGTATGGAGGGATGTCTCCTTTATGTTTTTGTTGAAACGCCAGTCCCTTCTTCTGGGGTTCTTCTACTTATATTTACTCCGGTAACGTTATTTACACTCTTTCAGGCGTTTTTGTAAAAATCGCGATTTGGAGTGTAATTTTTTATATATTCTTTTAAAACGGTATACATCTTATTTGGGTTGCCATTATCATGGTTTGAAGTGATGTTTTTTATATATATTTTTTTGAACGTTAGAGAATTTTATATGGCTTTCGTGAGCGCCGTTTCTTTCTTGAGAAGCAATTTTAGCGTGTATAAAAAATGGTTTGTTTTTTATGTCGTTTCTTACATACTTAACGTGAGCATCATATTCCTGTCTTGATGTGTTTTTTGTGGTTCGGAAGGCCATCTTTTATGTGCCTTATGAAAACGCCGTCTCTATTTTCCGGTAGGTTTATAACCTGGCTGAAAGGACTATCTACCCTAATCGGGGAGTGAAAGCTTTCGTAAATATTGAATTCCCCTTTCTTTGGGTGATAGGATTGGCCGTTAGTACGTGGCAACTATCGCGGCCTTTCCACCTTATAAAACCATGTGAATGCTAACTTAAGCGTTTTTTTTTTCCATAATCTCTAGTAAATGATAACTCTTACAGCTTTTTCTCTTCTTGAAATCGAGTGCTATATAGCTTTTAGAGCTTTTTCTTTTTTTAAAGCTGACTAGAGCACAATCTTTACAGATTTCTATATTTTTTGGACCCGAGTGCTGGATAACCTTTTTAGCCCTTTCCCCTTTTCAATAGGTCTTTCGCTTTATGTACGCGAGGTGTTTTTTAATGTTCAGCTGGTTGATGGTGGTGATTTGCCGCATATTGAAAGATAAAGAAACGAAGTCTAGTGTAATGGTCTTACTAACTAAGCTAAAGCCGGTTAGCATGGCTTCCATTAGCTTACCAAAGTCATCCCCGTTAACCGTTGCACCAAGTCAAAAATACTAATCATCCAGACGCTCTTGGATTACGCCAACCTCACTATAAGAGCGGGAAATGACACGATACAACATCGTGCACCACAATATGTACATTCACATAACTCATGACTCAGACTGACGGCTCACAGCCTAAGTGTATAACATCTAGGTTTCAAGTTGTAGACTTTGCAGCAAGTATGAATATATAACAACATAGGAGGCAGGAAGGGTCTAACACCCCACAGAGGTCAAACAAATGCCAGGGGACAAAAAAGGCCTGATATTCCTATAATATGTAAGTGTAAAGAATCTATCATGTCTTGTGGAGATAGCTTTTTACGAGAAGGGGTACTCGCGAGAAGTAACCCTTATGAGAAAAGCACAAGTATTTTTGTAACTTATCCTAAATTCTTTTCTAACTACTTAATTAAATCTTTGAAATATTTAAAGTTTTCAAGACTCACTCATTCGTCGTCTTTTGCTCTTAATCTCTCCTATTATACAAGGTATTAAACTTGCTAACCCAGCTGGCAGCGACGGTCAAACTTTTTGTCCAGTATTTCCTCAACTTTTTCTTTATTTTTATCTGCCTTGAATTTAATTTTTGATAAAGGCGGAACACCTTTTTTCAAGATTCCATCATCCTGAGCAAGTATTAGGTGTAATATAGAGATTGTGAGATAAATCTTTAAATGTGAAAAAAAATCCAAAGTAAAAGCGAGTTTTTCAACCTTATTTACAATAATAAGCAGTTTTAGGCGAGGAGGAGTACGTTTTTATTGGAAGTGAAAGGACTTATACGCTCGGTTAGTTTTAAGCTGAATTAGATTACCAACCTTAAAATCATATCATTTGTAATTCTTATCATATAGTTTTTGAACTTTTAAGGTTCCAATATTTATCATTAATTTACTATCACTTTTAAAATATTATTGTGATAAAAGTACATGGGACTTTTGACGAGGTGTTGATGAAATAAGGCAATCGACTAGTAGTTTTAATTTGAAGTGAATGGAAAATTTGTAAATATAAGTATCAATATTTCGAAAATCAACGTTATGAAGATTCCACTATTATGCATAGATACACTCGATTTATTGTTATTTAAGATATTGAGCTTAATGGTAACGTGAAAACAATTTAACAACCCGATTTTTCCTTTTAAACCGACTCTTAGGTTAAGATAAATAAGCTGTTTTAATTATTAATATTGTTTTGAAGCCTTTCAATATTGCTTATTCAAATGAAAATTAAAATTTATGATTTAAGTCAGAGATTACCTTTTCTGGAAAAGGTTGATTCAATAATAACGAATGATTTGGTAAAATAACAACTTGTTTTTTTAGCCGTATACTTCATATACTTTGAAAGAAGAAGCGTTCATTATTATATCATATATATTAGATTTATAATAGCGACGTATTTTTTTTTGCTGGTAAACACCATCGTATACTTCATGAAACAACTAGTTGTCAAATTACGACAAATGTATATTAATAGTATAGATTAGTTTTTCAAGCGTTTTGATGATTTACAATTTTCCTCTGGGTTTTGGTAATCATTTTTAATTTACCCATATCATTGGTAATTTTCTTAGTAGGTATTAACTAATTTGTATTTCAATCGAAAATAAAGTCTATTTCAAGCAACTATTATACGTTTGAAACTAACGTAATGACGTTTATCGTAAACATATGCAGTGAATTACTGTAATATGGTATTTGGTAATAACATACATTTATGGTTAATTACGTTTCGATTATGCAAAAGATTGTGAACGAAACGAAAAGATCGCACGGGTTCTCAAGATAAAACGGCGTTTTTGTCGTTATCACTCCTTAGTTCATATACAATTGGAAACCATAGTCTATTAGCTTGGTAGTCGACCTAAAAACGTGGTTTTAATTTATTCGACATTTAAGTTTCTGTTATACATATAACAAGCATATTCATATCAATAGGTTAAATATTGAATATTTGAGTAAGAACAGAATTTTCATGTTTTTATTGTATCGCGTAATTGTTTGTTGTCAGAAGTCATCATAAAACATTGGATATAATATTGAAGCAACTTGAAAATGACTAATGTCCAAGTAATCTATATTTAAGTAAATGAAAACATTAATGATCCTTATGTTAAAGCGGTTAATTCATATGATATTGAATCATTTTAAAATTACTATACCTTTGGTAGATTAATAATCCATAAAATTAATAATTGTATAAGAATTACTAACGAGTATAGTCTATAAGTGTTGGTAATGTCTCTGCCTATTTCACATGAAGTAAAAAGAGTAAAAGATTAATCATAAGATTGATATTGTTTTAGTAAAAGATAGATAGAGCGGAAGAAGTATTCCAGAGCTCGCACGCCACGAATGAAAGGTTATAAACCTTCTATCTGGGTAGTGGCCCTTTTTCCGTGCGCTTTGGAATACCCATTCCAGACCACTTTATGTATAATGCGCTTTGCGTTTTGTAAGAGTACAACCTGTAACGTGACAAGTCAACGTACATTTGACAGGAGAGCACCTTACAATACAATGCATTTCTAATTAGCTAATGTATACTATCTATAAGGGCATATAATAATATCAAAATAAGCAATCTTTTCTTTTTTCTCTATATACCTATAGCCTAGTAGTAATAGTGTAGTTGTAACGAGCTAGTATACATAACCTTGTAATAACAGTGTAGTTTTAGTATAAATTTCAAAGGTCCAAATCATCAGGTTTTATAGTAACAGTATGGTTATGGTACCAATTTTGAAGGTACAAATTATTAATTCTTGGCCGTGGTGTCAGTTGTAGTACGAGTTGATTGGTATAGTTAATTGATAGGGAAATGGTTGTTAATAGCATCTTTTATTTTTTTCTAATAAGGTTAACTATGTAGGGTTTGCAAGTGGTGATTACGTCGGGGTGTTGACGCTATCACGTGTTGGGTAAGTATAAAAAGATATATCGTTATCGGGTGAAACAAAACATCTTTTCTTTTTCTTTTCAAAACACGTAGTGAAACATAATATAAGTTTTAATCTTAACATAACTTTTATTCCACTTGATTAAACTAAAACGTATCAATTGGTAAAGTATTTAATTAATATGTATATACTAATCTTTCCTTTAAATAAATGCCGCGTAAAAACAGAACGGTTAGACGTCGTTTCGCACGAAAACGCCATCGCATCGCTGCTTTCGTAACCGCCGCTACTACTGTCGCTAATAGACCGCCCTTATCGGATATAATCTTATCCATAAGTACTACACCGCCTATCGCCTCCACCCCTTTAGCCTCACTAAACTCCGCTACCATTGCCTTCTTTTCGGCTTCGCCATCCTCTGTCGCCGTTGCCACCACCCTCTTTCCCCCTTTACCCTTCCCCTTCCAAATTTCTAAAGAAAAAAGAAGGGGGCTCTTAAGGTCATAAATCTTACCTTTTCCCCGCGAGTAAAAACTCTTTTAACTATGAAAGCTTGATTACACTTTAAAAGTAATTTAACTTAGTTTTTTTAAGGTTTCTATACCCCAATCTTTTTAATTTAATACCTTCAACATCTTTTTCAACAAAAAAAATATATAAGTTGGGTATGTTTTATCACCTCAATCTACGTATTGTTAAGGTACGTTACGAGGCCTTTTTAACGCATAAAGCATCAAAACAGCGTACTCTAATCCGTAACCTAGGACCGTTAATAAATACGCCCCCATTTCGTTAATTTTAAGGTTCTAAGTTGAAACCGAATCACGCGCTCGCCGGCTTGAAAATGAATTTTATGCGATTTCCAAACAAAAGCATTTATTAAAAACATAACTTTCAAGGCGCTTGAAAGAAGATCGCGGTGGAAAATAACTCAAATAAATCGATATTAATTAGTAATAAACTTTAACTCGTGGACTAAAAAGTCGTCAGCTATTATTAACGCCTGAAAACATGAACTACTTATATATTATATAAAAGAGTTTTACTATATTATCACGTATCCCTGTTAAAAAGCTAAAAACCCTCTTATTTTTTTACCTAAGGGTATTCAACCTGAGGCGTAAATCTATATCCTCATTAACGTTATTGGCGTTAATAACGGTAATAATGGTAACGCTAGTACATAAGGGGGAGGGAAACGGGAATGATGGTAGGGCCGCGAAGACGTCGCCTTTTCCATCCCCTTTCAACAGTAATGAACTGCCCCTTAAACCGGGCCGTCGCGCCCGGCTATATTAATATTGTTACTTTTCCCAAAATCGTTTATAGATGATAAATGTAACTTGAAATATTCAAAAAAAAAAAGGTAAATCAATAAATATCTTATGATATCGTATATTAAGATGAAGTGTAGTGAATAATAAAATACCTAATAATGTTAGAGTAGGTAAGGTAAGGAGTAATATTATATAAGAGGCAGTACAAAGGGATAAATGTGAATAAAAAAAGAAAATCAATAGGAAATTCGGTAAAGCCGAGGCATATAAATTAAAAAGCAATAAAGTATTAGAAAAGACGTGAAATGATAAAGTTAAATAAATGTATAAATCGGTAAGTAGTGCGGATGGCGGATTTCAAACCGTTTTAAATCGGCGAAAGTGGAGTCATAGCTTATTGTGTTCGTAAAATCTTTCCGGCTACAATAACAAATAACGTGTTTATTAGAACAGATTAGGTTATGTAACTTACCTAGTAACGTCTTTAATCGTAATAGCTGTTAAAAGTAACGCTTATATTTCACATACATTAATTAGAACGTTTAACATTAGTAAAGGCGGTATTAATACATATTGTTCAACGTTAAACATAGGTAGGAATGATATCAATATACGTTTTTAGGTGGTTCAATTTCATGAAAACAGCTTTAATACGGTTCTTGAAACGTTTTGTGGTAATAAAAACGTACCTAAATCGTTCGTCATAACCGTAAAGGGCGTATATAATGTAATATATAAAGCGTTCGTTATCCTTTAACTCGTTTGGTTTTCCAAGACGCGTTTTGAAGTACTATTACATCCCGGTTTCTTTTTAAAGTCGAGGGTCGGTTTGCCCAGATGGCCCGCCTTTATATTAAGGGTCAAATACGTATAATACATTTAGCTATTTCTCCCTTTAAAGCTACAGCCCGAACTACTTATTTTAAAAAAATCTTTTAAGGTTGCGGTCGCAGCCCGAAGTACGTATATATACCTTTCTTTCATTAGAGTCGTGGCCCTAACAATTATCTATACCTTTCTTCTCTTGGAGTAGCGGTCCGGATTAAATATGCAAATCTTCTTTTTTTTTTCTCTTTTTTTACAGCCCTCCTTCGTTTTGAAGCTGTGATCTAAACTATGTATCCAAACTTTTCTTCCCTTAATTTTCTTATAGACTTTCCTCTTTTTAAGGCTATGTCTTTAGTAAAGTTCCTTACCTCTTTTCTATTTAAAAACGAGTTTCAAAATACGCGCTTAGTTTTTCTTTTCTTGAAGGTATAACCTGGATCTCCTACCTAACCGTTCCTTCTTTCACACTCGTAGTAGTCATTTCGTTTGTTGCAAATATTGTTTTTTTTTTTAAAAAAAAAAATATGTCTTATTATATTTGTTCTTTTTGGGTATTTATATACTTTATTACATGTCTTTTGTACTCTGTTAAGTTAAAATATTTTATGAATTGAGTTTAAAATATATCTTCATTCCTTTAATATTATAAGTCATCAAATCGTGCTATTTTCTAATAAGACTTTTGTAAAGCGGCTTTTTCGATCTATTAGTATTTTAATAACTTTACTTCGTAGTTAAATTCATACGGCTTTAGCAATATAAGGGTGTCCGATTGACGACTCCCCTAACGTCTAGTTCAAAAATCTTTTACAAAATTTATCCAGAATACTAGGTCCTTAGGTCTTCTCCTTTTTAATCCCGAAAAGTCACAGGTAAAATATATGTATTTTTTTTGGTAGGCCTTAGACCTTTTAACCTTATCTATTCGATTGGTTGAAGTAACAGTAGTATTGCGGTATTAAGATGGTAAATTTATAGTTCTAGGTTTAGCTAACCGCTAGACGGTCTGCACTCTAACTTGTATGATCGATTGCTTAGCCCATAACATAAAGTGAAATGTAACGTACCGCACTCGACTTAAACCCAATACCGTAAGTCTCCGCAAAGCAATATATTTAATTTTCAGTATAGTCAACTTTACTGTAAGTAAAGTTGACCTACTGCATTGCATGTAATACTCTTTCAATACTGGCAGCTTTTTAGTTTGTGCGCATGTATGCCAGTGTGGTTGACTAATCCTTTTTGGTTGCCACTAAATTGCCTCCTCGTTAACTAGCCAGACCCCTATCAATTCCAATTGACTTCCATACTGAATTGCACCCAATTTTATACAAATTGACCCCATTTGACCTTCATTGCTCCCTTGCCCCGATATCCGAGTTTATTAACTCCTACAAAAAGTTCATGCGCTATGGATCTTTGCAAATCAGGTACACCACCACTTACGTACCTTTTGCTAGTAGTAGAAACTATTGTTATCGCCACCATTTCCCTGGCGGTCTTTCATTTTACCAAGTCAACCTTGGTTCTTTATATTACGTGCTGGGAGATTCACGTATCCATCGATTCGTATAGTTAGCGTATTGCTGTCCACAAACTTTTCCAGGGCGCCATTAGGTGTGGCCTTATTTATGGCATCGATAGGGTTATCTTTACTGTTAATCAACCAGAACTAATCGATTTTTCGGGCTTCGTATGCCTTCTTTAACGATATTACGTTTATTAACACGCGTTTTTCATAGGTTGTGTTAAGTTTTGAAAAGTATTCTTAAATGCTCCGGGAATCGGTATATAGTACTATAAGTATCGACAGTAAATTTAACTGTTTAGTAACAATTTTTAATATACCGTTAGTTACTATACCGATGTTAAAGCTTAATATTATACCGAAAACTTCCAAAGCTAACACATTCCGAGTTACGTGTTTACACTTAGCAGATATTTAGAATAGAAGGTTTCTGGTAATCGTAAATTGACTTTTAAATTTATCCTCGTCACCTTCTATTACTAGGAAACCTATTTAAGATATAAAGTTAATATTATGAGTAAATAATCCGTTCGTAAAAAATATTTACTTCGTCTTCGTTAAATTTACAAAGACTATGTTAATTCCTCTTTTTATGTAATCTATTTACCACTTAATCTGTTTATTTAACTTATTAAAGTCTTCATACTATGGGTCTTATACCTATGTCTTAATGGAAAGGTCGTACGATGCCTCTAGTTGGTATAACGTAATGATATAAGCCGTATAGGCCCTTAGCTCCAGATAGCTTTGTGCCTTCTCCTCGTTAGCCGTATCGATAATCGTTAGGCTTGTAGCTTAATCTTTTCAATGTAGGCTAATGTAAGTTCTGTTTTAAGCTTTAACATTATAAATACGAAGTAACGATCCGTTAAAGTTAAGTTATATACCTTTAACTAACGTTTTAACTGGCTTATACTTTTGGAGTCCTAACCTTTCGATTATATGCTATTTCGCTGCTATAAACCTAACATCGTCGATGAAAAAGGTATCATCAATTTGTATACCTGTAATACTAAAGTATTTTCCTTTTGTAATTAAAAAACACTGGTTAAATGTTGAAGTCGTTAAACTTAACCTGTTTTTAAAATATGTCTGGTACGTTAAAAACTAATGGACGTTAGCCTCGACTAATCCGTTTAAAGACTTAATACAGTGTATTATCTTGTGAGCCGGAAACTTATCCCTTATTTTTTATAGTAGTTTTAACAATATAATCCGTTCAAGATCAGTGGTAGATTATATGTAGGTTAGTTTTATATCACGGCGATTAAGTTTAAATTAACCCTTTATTCTAGTAGTTAAATTGGCCAGAATCACAATGAATAAATGTTAACTGAATTTTTTAATTATAGGCGATTAGGTAAGGATTTAATATTAACACTTATTACTGTATCATTGGGCAATTAGCCGTAACTTTTCGTACGGCTGGTCGGTAGTTTTATTTTTAACCTCGTAAACTGTTTTCGACTTCAAGATAGTAAGATTTTTGCTTTTAAATTACATTGATGGTACAAACTGTATAATCCGCCGTAGTATGACGCCGTTACTTTCAACTTAATCACTTTCCTCAAACAGGTTGCCTAATATATTAATGATGCCTTCGATATGTAACTTAAGGGTAAGTTTTCCGTTAGACTTTTCCTTTTAAAATACCTGCGTCGTTGTATGTATCCTGTTAAACGTATAGTTTTTATCTTCCTCATTTTTAGTGTATATCCTCGGTTTAGGTAGTGTTCCACACCATCGACGTTTTATTAGCTTGTTAATAGTTGTATTGATAGGGTTGTATTAGCTAAATAGCTCCACTCAAAAGTTATAGACGTCGGAATTTTTATTAAACTTAAGGTTTTTTTATACGGCTTGACCTATGTAACTCGAAAAGTTCCGGGCCGTTAGCAGTTCTAATCACTACTTTTAAATTAATAATACTTAAGAGTTTATACAGCTTATTCTATTTACCTGGCTCGCGTCACATAAGGAATTCATTTTAAAAGGGTAATAAAAACACGTTTATTATTGAAAGTCCGTTTTTGGTATTCAAGGTATTATTAATCTAGCGGTGTGATAATTCCTTCTTTAGTTTCTTTAGGGATTTACTATATATTATAATACGTTTCTAAGTACTTAACGAAGGTAGCGATTCAGCTATTATACGTGGGTAAGTTTCAAATATTAATAAAGTTGATATAAATCCATTAAGGCTAATAATATCATTGAAACCTTTTACTGTTATCTAAAGCTGTGCCTTTTGGCTTGTAAAGTTTCCGATTTCCAGCATAAGGATATCGTAGGCCTTTCGTAGGAAGGTGTATGTCCTTTCAATTTTACTAATACCCTAATAAACTTTTACAGAAACCTATTTACATGAAATATTTATTAACTTTACATCAACTTAAAACTTTATCGTAGCAAAATTGGTGTCAGAATCGTAAATTAATACGTCTAGCAATCCAAGGTACTTATCGATCTATGAAGTACGTAATACCTTTTATATTTTCTTCGATGTAATGGTTTTAAGAATCTTAACGCCGTAAAACGCCGTAATAGAGTCTATAACATGGAATACTTGCTTGTTATCCAGATAAAACACGTTTACGAAAATTTCCGAGTTAAAGTTTTAATCATTTTTAACGAAGAATTAAACATTATAGAGGCTTGAAAGTATATTTTATAACAGTAACAAAGTCGTTTAACTGCTTTTCATATTGATAAATCCACATTTTCGTAATCAATTTCCTTTAAAACTTATAAAGCCTATTAGTTGCCGAGTAGTTAAACCTACGATATAATTAACGAAGTTTTACCTTCTTTAGGTTCAATACTATTACCTCAAGTCCTTTAAGGTAAAACTAGAAATGCTCCTACTTAAGGTTAAGTGAAAACCTTTTACCGGACTTAATATACATCCACGTATTAATTTAAATATTAACTTTAACGTTGAGGTTTTTTTCAACTTTTAAGATGAAGGAAAAAGGGTTTTGAGGATTTCAAAATATGGAAAATAATAGAGTTAATAACAATATTCACTGTCGTCAATCCCAATAACAATATCTCTTTTCCAAGGTCAAAGCCAATTCTGGCTTTACCAGTATCCGTGTAGTAAAATTCTGTAACAGTATTCGTATCCCTTCGTAACGTGATATAATACGAATAGCCTCCTGTTAATAACTATACTGCCCTCGTGTCTAGCATAATCCCTTAAAAGACTTGTTTCGTATAGCGGTATCGAATGTTAAAAAGGTACATAAGGCCAAGGTCTCTATCGTTATATTGGTGGTAGGGGTCTTTACCTATAATAAGATATAAAAATACGTCGTCAATTAGTTATTTCGTGGCTTCCGAGCTAATACCGGTGTTATTATTGGTATCTTCGTGTTAGCCGATAGCCTTCGGCTTGTTTTCCTCCTCCTTAACTTCATTGCCCTCAAATTATATAATACGTTCCATATAGCTCCATTTTAAGAACGAGGGATACTACTTGAAGTATATTACCTATTTTACGTTACTGTAATTATCAAACTAAATACCCGTGAGTATTAGCAGTAGTTAGAGGAGTTTATGTTAGCAGGTCGGTTGTAGAGGTGTGCATAATACAATATCAACGACACGTTCTTCTCGTAGTGCTGATCAAGAGCTGTAAAGCTATTCGTGGAGTGAATACTTGGATTGACAACTGAAGAGCTATGATGGAAATGCTATCTATGTGGTGCTGACCGTGTTCTTATATCCTTTATCCTTTATACCGTCTTCAGTACTGTCCAAGGTTGGATCATACTGGATTGCTATGATCCTCCATTCTCTGGATCATCTTGGATCGCTATAATCCTTCATGATCCATCACGTGAATTTGCTTAATCATCGTTGCTGACATAATAGATGTTCCCTACCTGATGTGTTAGACTTCAGACTTCTCAGTAGCGCAGTTGCATACTGGCCCATTTCTTGACCCAACCGCTGATTGGGTAATGATAGTTACGTTCAGTGATAGTGTAACGTATTAACTAGCTGCTATATTTTCCGTAGATCAAATATCTTATAGTATTTGAGTTAAAATTATTTAGCCGATTGAGAGATTTATAGAAAAATAAATACTCTTTTCCGTAGATAAAAGTCCGAGCCCTTTATTAACCGTAGTTGCCGAGCCTTTCGTAGAGTCGATTAATATAATACGAGTTGGAAGGGTTTTCTTCGTTACTTAATTTCGGAGCTTATAGATATATACTGGTCGAGCCGAAAACTCGAGTAATTACGGTCGTTAACAAAAAACGTAATTGGCTAAAAAAAAACCCTTCGTAAATGATATCAGGGTATTAGAAGGCGTATTCGAACTTTTTATAGCCCATAACTACTTTTCGGACCTGCTGGCGCAAAGTACCTTCGCTAGATTCCACGTTCCCCATAACCTGTTAACAAAGTATCAGTTTATCAAGCATCTAATTTAAAATGACCATATTACTTTTCAACTCTTTTTTATAATTTAACATATAAGACCACTTAATAATATTTTAATCCGTCTGATATTGGATAAAGTTGGAATCGTCCTTGAAGTAACTTTTTATACTATCGTATATTTCTTGAAACGAGATATAATTCGTTAGGTATCGGAGGAAGTAGTTTTTAACTTAGCTGGTAAGGATATTAGGAAATAACAAGTAAAAACCTGGCAATTTAACATTTTATTCGGTGGCAAATGTTAAACAATAAGTGTAACCTAATATCTAAAAGGTTATAAGGCTTACCGTTATACTTTTCTTTATCTTTCCAAATCTTAACGAATGTAGTAATTACCTTATAGTCCGTATCCTTTATGGAAACGCGTTAAGGGGAAAATGTAATGTATTTGTCGTAATCCTCGCCTCGCTAAGGAAAAGATTAAGGCTATAACTGGTATTAGTAGGCAAGATAGTTGCTTTAGCTAAATTTGGAGGGAAAAAGCGAGTGGTTGTGCCTATAGTAGGCTTGCATGTAAAGTAGGTCCTTCCTTAATTAAGTTGTTGGAACTAAACATATCAAGGAGCCTGGAGGAAATGGGCCAGAAGATTTTCATTTCGTAAGACTTGTCGATAATCCTCTTGAGGTTAAGGTGTTTAACGAGATTTCTATTTAATGAACTGATAGATTTAATGTATTTTGAGGTGTAGGTCAATTAATTTCTTACGTCCGCTTATTTAAATTTAAGAAAATCTTTACGAACGTATATATAGTCGTTATAGGTTACTATTACTAATAACTCCTTTAGCCGTAACTATTGTTTATTTAAGGTCTTTATCCGTGGCATATTCGTAAAGTAGTTTAGTTAGGCTACCTTCTTTCTCTCATTTCGCCTGAAATTCGACACCTCGATCCAATAGGTTGTTTTCAAGTTTCGTTTTTGCCTACCTATTTTTTTCCACCTATCCATATTCTAGTCTCGAAACCATTTTTGAAAATCGTTAAAGGCTATAGGTTTACGGCTGGTCCCATTAGTGGTTTTGTCGAGGATAAAGTAACCAATTACGTTAGTTATGTACTCCGAAGTAGAGTCTTTAATAGCTTTAGTAAAACAAACATATTCGTCGTAGTGTTTCTCGAAAACAGTGCCAAAGGCAATAATTTCCTTATTTTTGATAGGATTGGTAACGGCATTAATTTCAGTACGTTTTAAAGCTATTATGACGATTTGTCTGGTGTAAGGCGTGTATGGCGAAGGACTTGATGATTTTGGGCGTAAAGACTTGGCGATTCGATGGTGTGTAAACTTGGTAATCTAAGGGCATGGGGACATGGTGTTTTAACATAGAATTACGCGATGTGGCCTTTTTAGCACGACTTAGAAATTCCTCGTGTTTTTGCTCTGGATAGTGAACATTACGATTGACGTGATGTAAAGGGAGTAAAAATAGTGAAGCATGGGCAAAGATTTGGTATAAGTAATGCGGTCGAAGGTCGTTATTGGTAGTGGAGATTATTTGTTCTAGGGACTTAGTCGTTTTTCTTATAGTAGTAGCACCCGTAGTAATACTGACTTAGCCGTTTGCTTACTTGCCGGTTTAGTGATTTTTAAGACTTTTGGGGGTTAATCATAACACCTTTGAAAAGGATTAATAAATATTTCTTAGTTTTTTTAAGTACCAATAACGTTACTTCATTATAGACCACCACGAACAACTGCGTAGCTTATAAGTCTTCCCTAATTGCTACCGCAAACAATTGTATTAATAAGCACTAATTAGTATTGGTAGGCCTTAGACGTTACAATGTTTTCAATTCGATTGGTTGAAGTAATAGTAGTATTGTGATTTCAGCCCATTAATAAATGAGTAACGTATGTAAGATTTTCGTCAAATATCGTTTCCAAAAAAAACATAGAGGTTTTGAAAACGTATTTTGGCGCGGCGAGCTTCCTGCGACTAATAATTATATATTTTATTTAATTGTCAAACGCATTATAAAAGCCTAAAGTCGATTTACTTTTATTTGGTCCAAATCAGGCGAAATTTAATACTTAACAAAAAGGAACCGAAAATATTACACGCAAACCATAGGAATCGAGCCTACAAAGGAATAACAACGTCTATTCAACGAGTTTTATAAATACTTATATGGACGATTACGTTTGTATCATCTTAACCTTACAAATCTTTTGTTTTTACAAATTAATGGCAGTCTGAAACGTGGATTTAGAGAATAATTTTTCAATTGAAAATGAGTTATGGTTAAAGTTATGGAAAGCATATTTTGGCGATAATAATTTAACTCATAATATTCATTGGTCGATACCTTCATAGAGAAAAGCTATATTTCGGATATTTGAAAACGAAGTTACTTACCTAATTTAAGCTTATAAATGCCTACACACTATATTCGTTCGCAATTCGTACTTAATTATTCTCTTTACAGACTATAAATCGACTAGGGGTATAATAAATTGAACTTTACTCAATACTATATTTACAGATCGCGATAATAAGAGGTTTATTTATATATCTACTCATTTAAAAGTATATAACTTGAACATTGTTTATTTTCTAGGTCCTTTCAATTTTATTCTAGATGCTTTGTAAGAACTTTCCATTTTAAACGATAAAATACTATGAAAGAAAGATTAAAGGTTAGTTTTCGATTGAAATTTCGTTAATTACCCAGTATTTACGGATAATATGAACTTTTCCATATATATGACAAAAGCTTGAATATCGGATAAATACAGGCTACGCCTGGGAACTGGTTACCAAATATAAGCAATACGGAAATTAATAGTAAACGAGTGAAGGAAGAATAACGGCAAAGACGCTGTCTTAGCTTCAAAGCCCGAGCACTCTTTTCGTCTCGTCGACCGTCTCTTATAAAATCGAAACGCATTTGGTCGTAAGCGTCTGGTATTGCCAAATACCATAATATAGGAATTTCTTATTAACGTTTACAATAGAATCTATTACTTTGGCTTCAAAGGAATAATGGCTACATGAAATGAACTTTACTTTCGGTTTAAACGTAAATTAGTTAAGATATACAGTAGATATTACCTAAGGTGTAAGAAAATTCAAATAATTTTCAAAAATATATAGAAAGGTTTTAACAAATACAATTACCAGAGGAGTCGATATATATTATCTATATATATTTTATCGTGGCTTTACCACCAGCGTTTTCTTTAGTCATTCCAGGGTATTTATCAATGGAAGATAATTTTGACGTAATGATACTGGTAATATAGAATAGATTTTAAAACCTTTCTTTTTCCAAAATATACGACATATATTGCTGGCGAATAGGCTGCGTTTTTACTAAGACATTTATTACCCTTAAATTGACTCTGTTCAAGACAATAATCATCGACCAAAATACTAAGTTTCTGTTTATATTTTAGTAAGCCTTGTAGCAAGATTTCAAAACGAGATCAATTATAATAATGGCCTGTTATCTTTATACCGATAGTCAATCTAAGAGATAAAATCAATCTGTTAAATTAGCATTACACTACTATTCAGGTAAATACCATAAATATCCATGAATAAAGTTTATTGCAGTACTAGAAGTGAATTTCAATAAAGCATGTTTTCGAACAATTAACGTTTGTCATTATAAGTTTCTCTTTAGCTTTAAGTTGCGTTTATTAGTAGATTTTTTTTTTCATGAATACCTTGAAAATAGGTTAATGAACGTTTCAAACGAGAATATGTAAAATGAAAAACTTAATTGACGATCTATATTATGGTATTAAACGCTCAAAACGATACGATAGGAATTACAAATAGCATAACTTTAAGGTTGATAACCAAGTTTGATTTAAAACTGACCGAATATACAAGAATACTTTTGCCAACAAAAACTCCATTTTACGTGCTTAGGGATTTTTGATATTATAAATAAGGTTATCAAACTCGCTTATACTTTTAATTTCCTTTCAAATTTAAGGATTTGCCATATTTTTAATATTTTCCCCTAACACCTAAAAGGGATGATGAAACCTTTCAACGAGTTGCTCCGCCTTCATCTCTTATCAAATACAAGAATGATATGGATGAATATAAAGTTGAAAATATACTAGATAAAAGGTTTCATCGACGCTATCAAATGAGTTAACAAATTTAATACCTCGTACAATAGAAACGATTAAAAGTAAAGGATGACGAATTGGTGAATCTTAAAGACTTGCAGCATTGTAGGTAATTAATTAAGTAGTTTGAAAAGAATTTAGAATAAATAATTACTTGTCTGTTTTTCACGAGGATTACTTCTCACGAGGACTGCTTGTCGAGAGTACCCCTTTTCGTAAGAAGCCATTTCTATGAGACATGATGAAATTCTTATACCTGGTTATGATAGAGATATTATGTTTTCTTTATCCTCCATAATTTGTTAGATTTAGGTGAGGTACCAAACTCCACCTACTCCCTTAATTTTAATTTTACGTACTTACTGCAAACTCTGCAAATTGCGGAGATCCAAACTCAGTTTCTTCATCTTTCAATACACTGAAAATTACACTACCACCAGCAAGATCCAACATGTTGCCTGAGGGGGTTTATATCTTGAAAACCTGTTGAGGAATAGGTAAAAGGCAGCGCACGAGTCCCGTAGGACTAAAGCTGAGCAAAAACTTCAAGCTGTTGATTCTACTGATCATGCCGATAAAAAAGCAAAAGCTAGAGCTACCAATGCTTTAACTCATCTGAAACAGGAAATCTTAGGTTAGCTATCAACTGATACGACAAACTATAGACTAAACATAATAAATGCCTTTAATTGCTTTCTTGAACTACTTAGAAACCGAAGCTGGAATAAAAAAACAGCTTCGACAGGAATTATATCAAAGAAAGGAACCAAGAAAACATTAACGTTAATGAAATGAAGCTATTTTTAGAGACTGGGTTACAATCATTAAAAAACTTAGAGAATTTAACCTTTACAAATATAAGTACATAGATAATAGCAATTAAAAGACATATTATTAGCAATAATTATGTTGATATCTTGGAAGAATTCTTAAGAATGAAGATAAATATAATTTTAAGAAAAAGAATTGCATTCACTTGTTTCACCTTATGAAATATATTGTGATGAAAACTTCAAAAACCATATTTACACGAATCCGGTCCCATAAGGTAACTACTTCTTCTATTATCTTAGACTTTTAAGCAGTTATCGTTGGTATTGAAGAATTGGGTGAAACCGGTTTGAAGTTAACTAGTATATATCAAGATATTGGACCGATCAATTTTGAAAAATTTCTTAAGAAATCTTGTTTTCTTCGTCTTTTACACTTTCCGCTTCTACTCTTTTTATAACAGCTTTTGAAAAAAAAAATATGAAACCCCTCATTTATTAAGGTTGTCAGCTTAAGGATATCAAGTTTTTTTTTAGCAATAAACTTATATCAATCTCGAATTTTCTATCTAGGAAATAGAGATAAGAAATAAATTGAAGAAAGTCGTTCCCTTGACAATTCGTTAATTATGATCTGATTATCAAAGTAAGAAATGTTTTAAGAAGGAAAAACGGAGAATTCTATGCGTAGAGAGAGACAAAAAAGTTTATTAACTGGAACCAGCTAATGAATTAGTTTAAAAAAGTACTGTGTTGCCAGATTAGATAAAATTTACTTAATACAAGATTATTGGGTTTTACATCCAAATCTATCATTTACCTTACGTTTTGGAAAATTTATTAATAAAAAAAAAGAAAACCCGGATGCCATTACAAATAATATTATAATTTTCTGGTGGTACTACCTACCTTACCAGGTATTTGATTTGACTGATGTATCTTTCAAGACCCTATTTAAGACTCCTTTAACCAATTAGAAGCCATATCTTCTACGGATAATCCTACTTTAAGGTATCTACTTTAAACGTCAAAATATCTACTTTCAACGTTAAAATATTCATTTTTTCTACGTGAATCCACCGAAACAACTAATTAAAGTCCGTATTAAAAGCGGGTTCTACCGTAAAACAAACCCTACTTTGAATGTTAAGTAATCAAGTATTAAAGTCAAATCCGATTGATTTATAGCATTTTTCTACACCAATACATTATTTGTCAATTTATAAAATCCAATTGGGAATTATAATAAGAGCTAATTGAGGCATATATTGCTACAATTTCAAGTATCAAAAATGATTTTAACGCAAAATACAAGGCAAAAACAAACCCGATCAACTAACAAAGGGTGGTATAATTTAACTTATAAATCAAAGAACTGTATATATAATAGTATAAATTTCATAAAGATAACAATACTTTAACCTTCCATAATTGTTTATATTATTATGAGTTTATCATAAACTTAATAAGCCTTTTAAAATTTTAAGGTTTAGGTATTAGGATCAACTTATCTTTGCTTCACTCACTTACTAAACAGATGATTATTACGATAATTAACGACTATGAAATCATACAAACCACCACGCAATTGTATTGCTACTTTTTTATTATAATTTTTTCTAAGTCCTTTGATTCTTTCCTTTGACATATCTGGTTTAGTTACACCTGCTTAATATTAGTAATGAATTACTTCAGTTTTGGATGGCCTATGAAAAACCAAGAAAAAACATTTCGACTTTGTCTACTCTCCTTATAAGCTTTCCAAGAGATTTTGATAACTAAAAAGCTTACAATATAGTAGCATGGATAAAAAAAGGTTCTTCTAAACCCGTAACAACTTCTTGGATACAATTACTTGAATAGGAAGCGAACTCCGTAGCCTGATAGCTACTTAGATCAAATATGGCTTTAGGATCTGTAACACAGCTATCATTTCCCATAGTGAAGTATCAAAGGCCGTTTGTCGCATACTAAAAGAAATAATTAAAAGCATGAGATATATTTTAAAAAATATTAATCTCAACAAAAGAAATGAAATCTTTATCCGTTTTGATTCGAACCATATTCACAAATTTTATGTTTACTCTCCAATTTCATTTTCCATAGATCTCTAGAAAGAACCTGATTTTTGAACACTTCAAAAAAATTATATTAGAAAAGATATAAACCTATAGTTTTGCCGAAGAAATAATACAGCCCTTGTAACTCTAGATATTCTAAACATCTGATATCATAACTAACTTTAAGGTCAATAATAAGTGAAAAATCCAACATATTAGTCTCTATCAGATTCTTTACTCAAAAGTAAAGAAACATGGAACTAACAAATACAATATTGAAATTTTCTTTACTCCCATTTTTACCGTCATCGTCCACATACCCGAGATGAAACCAGTAAAGTTTTAGAAAATAATCTATCAGAAAAAAGTAAAATCCATCTTTTGTGATAGTTTTCTAATATCATAAAGCCCGGGTATCTTTGAAAAATCGACCTCCTTACCTGAGAAGAGAAATCAATTAGGAAAATCATCAAATGCTTTGGCTGAAAGGTCTTCAACATATCTATTGGGAGCCTCCGTAAAAATATTAGTTTAAGGGGGAAAATACCAAAACTAGCGAGGTAAATATCTCTCATAAAATTTTAACAATTGTTCAAAAATTCAAGCTGAGAAGGACTATATGCCAAAGAACAAAAAAGATACTAAATATTTTTCCGATAAATCTGCGAAAGAACGTTGATGTTCATAATGTCATGATTCAATTTGTGCTCTCAGTTGGGAAATAAAAGAAAAAAAGTAAACTTTGGATGAACTATATACCAAATACTGGAAGAAGGTTTTATACAATCAAATAGAGAGCTTTCTGTCTCTCCAGGTATTTAAGGCTATCAAAAGTAACAAAGACCGCTATATCTTGACCGAAAGAAATGCCACTAAGGCTAAGATTAATTCCCACGATCAGATCGAAAGGTAAAAAGTAAAAATCGTAATACGATAATTTGAACAACGGTTCAATATTGATTATATTGAAACTTTTGCCGCTACAAACAAGATTTGTATGAGAAAAATCCACGTTACTTCCGTTGACTCTTATGACAAAAATATTAATTAAATTTACATTGAACCAGTTTTCCCTAATACAGAGCTTGAAAAATTAATGTTAATAGATATCTCGAATGCAATTAAAGTTGTTAAGGTATTTCAAGGAAAACAACCTAGATTTTGAACCTATAATTGAACCAGTCTTCAAACTTCCTACCTCTCGATACGGGTTTAAACATGCTTTATAACAATGAACGAAAAAGTTAAAATAGGTTTTGATATTTTAAAATTCAAGATATCAATTTGAAATCATGCGGTATCTATTCACTTTTGCCATTAACTTATCATATATACCTATGTTGATGACTTTATTATTATATATACTAATTTCAAAACTATTCATGATATCAAGACATATATAGAAAAGCTGTTGAAATACCAAAAACCTGAAATAGATAAAGTACTTTCAAGGGGCTATAACCACATTGCAACTAAATCACTTGTTTATAGCATGAATATACCCTTGAAAACTCAGGCTAATATTTCATAAACCAAAAATTATCAGTTAGATGTTAGGATTCTATGCTATATAATGTGCCAGACGAAGCCAGATATCACATTCATTATATCAATATTTTTAATTTTCAAATACAATCCTTTATATAAAAAAATCACACTTATCAATTAAATTTTCCAATACTTCAAATAGTATAAAAACTATAGATTCCAAATGGGTTAAAAATGACTTTCATTATCAACGCATGGAAATATTACAAACCTCAATCAAAACAATTATAAAAATTCCTACAAACTTTAAATAAATGGCTGGTACGATTTCGATTGGAAGGGAAGCAAGACCATTGGAAAATAAACCTATAAATACATAATTTAAATCGTTAACAATACAGTAAACTAGGTATACAAACAAAAACATAAAATATGCCTTTATTCTGTAGACGATGAGTTTTTAGCTATCATAATACTCACTTAAACCACCCTTTGGATAAGAAACTTATTGACAAATCTGCATATTCTCATCGTAGTTAAAATATGCTATAATGATAACGGAGTCATTAAGTTGTTTAGGAATCCAAAGTATGACCAACACATTTAGTATAAATTTTTTTAAAAAGACTATATCAAAGATCACGTGAAACATAATATTATACAAATCAAATGAGGTCCTACAAATGTACAACTGGTTGATGAATCAATAAAGTCATTGCTGAAGGCAAAATAAAATAAAGGATGTAATTAGTCAGCTTAATTAAGTTAACTTAAACGAAGGTTAAATAGATGGTTTATGAATATTTATATTTTAAATTACCTCATGATACTATAGGTATGGAATATTCAAGTCGTTATTACTTCAGACTTTAAGATATAAACAAAGATTACAATAGAGATCATCGATTCAAATCGGACTATACAAATGTTTTTACTTTTTGCATCTACCAGCTTTCACTCTATACTAAGCCCCCTTCAACCTTTAATCTGCCCTTTGTTCTTAATTTTACTTATTTTCATTTTTCCTTACTCAGCAAATAATACCTCTTGAGGAGTTGTGTTGAAAATACAATAGGCAGAGTATATACTCGTTAATAGTATTAGTCAGTACTTGTTACAACAATCAGTACTTAATACGTCTCTAAACCCCATATAAACAATACTTTAGAGATAAGGATGTCAACTGGAGTATTGATAGTAACATAAGTACGAGTACTAAGAATAATATACTAAGGTATAGGAGGATCGATATGGAGATGACACTTATATACTAGTATTTACTAGTACAGTGGCACTAGTATTTAATAGTATGAGGTACTAATACTAATTAATACGGGGGATAAATATGGAGATGATACCTGACACTAGTATTTACTAGCACAGGGGTACTAGTACTAACTAGTACTAGTTACTAGTATTGGCTAATACAGAGTCTCGTCTTATATAATCTAAATCTCTATGAAGATACTCTTGATTATATATCAAAAGGTTCCGCTATAGATTCTAGGTATTCCTCAATCTGTAAGCGTATATAATATCATTCATAGTAAATTCAACAACCTTTAGGTCAGGTTACCCTTGGTTTTACCTTTAAGGTTTAGAGGTAACGGTATTAAATCTGATGGAGTTCGAGATATATTAATTATAGTAGCTATTGAAATGCTAGTCATTTGCAGTACGGTCAAGTCAACTATAATTACAATCATTCGATTATACTAACTAAAAATTAACTGTAGTTTGTAGGATTTATCCTAAGTCAGGTGCAGTGGATGGATACTTCAGGTTGTGATATGGGGCAAAACAAATGACCATACAAATTAGCGTGCAAACCAGCTAGTGGTCTGCCAAACTTAGAAGTAACATATCACTACTTTCAATGAAAAACCAGTTACGTGAACTAGAGATTCGAATTGATTATATTGCAACGATAAAGGCCTACTAATACTGATCAGTATTTATCAAGTTCAGTATAGATAAGCTAAGTAGAAGAAGAAGTTACTTTCTAGTTGTTACGCTTTATTTGGACAAAGTAAAGGAAAGATTTTTGCGAAGTGCGTTCATAATACTAATGTGAACAGACTGAGTCAGAGATGTCGCTTATGATGGTCGAATACTGTTTATTATTCTCGATGGAGAGAAAGAGGAAGAAGCCTTTACCAAAGAGCTACTATATACCCCAGAAAAGGGGTAGCCCGGTCACGTGACAAAACGTCTCCAGAGCATTATAGAAGCATGGAAACCACCAAGTTTAGATCCCTGGTGACCATTAGCCTAGGTACTAGCCTATAACATTGCTCACAACGTATTATTGTCCCTGTAGCCCACCCACTTTTTTTTGCGGTATCTATATATATAAACCCGTTAGCCCTTTTAACTAACGTAGATTAAACTGCTTATTGTTACTGCTTAACTCACGTAGGTTAATTAGCTCACTATTATTACTAGTTACTTTAACTCACGTAAGTTAATTGACCTACTGTTACCACTATTGTTATTATTAACCCCAACTTTGGTTAAAGGACCTATTACTTTTTACTTAATATATGTGAGTTTATTGACCTACTATTTAAAAGCTGCGAAATAATAGCTTCCAACTATTCAGAAACTGGTAAAGAAAAAGATCAAGTTAAGCTCGTACGAGAGTTGAGCGGGAAGGCCCATCGTTATTTTCAACCGTATTATAACAGAATTCGAAAAAATCAAGAACCGCGATATTTCAAAGTTCAAAATAATTTACAAACAAGATATATATAATTTACCCGTTTCATTTAAACTTATTATTTCAAGTAGTTTCTAATACAGGAGTGACTTGTTTCAAGTTCATTTCGAGTTTTAAACCAGGTTAAACGTGAAATTCAGATTTTATAGTATCATTATTACATATAAAGTTGATTAACGGGGAAGTAATGTTTGCGGATTTATTGGATTGAAAATGGTTCGAAAACAATTTGAATCAGTTGGTAGATATAGAAATAGGGGTGTTTTTTATCCGAAATATGAAATTCAATTTTTTTTGAATCGATGACAGGTATAATATAGTATTTTTGATGAAGTTTGTTTGGTTTTTATCTAAATTTAATTCAGTTTATACTTTTTAAAAGAAAGCTAAATATCGTTGCTGAATCGAAACTGTTTCGAAGGAGAACGTTATTTATTAGCGGATTTTTCTATATGTTATTATATAGATGAGATGAAGGAGTGTGCGAATTCTGTAACATTATGAATACACAAAACGAACGCTTTAGTTTTTACGAGTAATTTCGTTGTTAAAAAAGGAAAGCATTGGATATGTTATATAGGCTCGACATGGTAATTGTATATGATGAAAAATGAGATAATACCAATAAAAGTAGTATTTAAATTCATCGACATTAATTTATAACCTGGTAATAAACAATTTAAATAAAGTTGTGTGTAAAAAAAAGAAATATAAGTACGTCAAAACATTTTCATTAATGTATTTGGTAGTATTATCCGTTTAGTAGTGAAATTCGGTATTTAGTTGTTATTTTATCCTTGTTGAGTTTTAAAGGAAGTTTTGAAATATATTGGTTGAATTCGAACATTCAAAGCTAATCATATTGTGAGAAAATCCATATGATCATCAATAATAATTCAAAACCCGATGTGCATCAATTTCCAAGTCTAAAATATTTATTATTTTTGAACAAATAAATTGACTTATATGGTCTGGAATAAGTACAAAGTAATATGAATTATTGGCTCTTACTAATAAGAATCGGATTTCAAAAATAGGAAGAACTTAGTTTCAAAGCCCTACGAAAATTAAAAAAATGAAGAAATTCTGTGATACTGTATCATTAATAAATCATTCGGTTATTAATATCTAATTTCGGTGAAAAAGTCGTTTTATATACTATACCCTAAATGAAAAATATATCCTGACTGAAATTATAATAATTATTTTGTAATTTGTATAACTAGTAAAAATGGAATCGTATGTAACGTTAATTAACGCGATAATAAACTGATTATAAGTAGGAATCCAAATGCGGTTACATAACCGCAAGATAAAATCGTCGTTTATTAGATATTTCGAAATGAAGACCTTAAATATTTGCTTCTCGTTAATACGAATATCGATGAAAAACGTCGTTCGTTTATATATACCGCGTAAACCAAATAGATGTAAGTGGTATTCCGGGTAACAACAACGTTATAATTGTTTTAAATGTTGATATCAGTAAAAAATTAATCACTTGTTGAAATCTATTCACCAACTATAACAAAAGGGGAGACGAACGTACGGGGAAGCGGTTTTAAAAGCAACTCATTTAACTCGTAAAAACTATAAGTTAAGGTTTCAAAAGCGGGGGTCAATATAGCCTCTAGAAATATTTTCATTTGAGTTGAATAATATATCGAGTCGTTTATAATTAGCATTTTCATGATAAGTTAATTCGAAATGGAATTAAATGAATCGTTGCTATGAAGGAATATATCGTTAGGAAAGTTATAGGGAGATTATAAATATTGAAAATTATTATAATTTTTTTTAAAAAAATGGGAAAGTTATACTCCAAGGTTTTTTGTTTCATATTTTTAAATATCATTTAACTCCTAATCATGCCTTATGGTAAATTTCGTAATTGTATTTAACAGGTGATTAATAACAGAAATATTACGCGATTGAACATATTGTGTTGTAATCATTCCGTTGAAATCAATATCCTTTTAAGGTTTAACCGAAATAGTCGGCATTTACGAATAGTCTGCCTTTTAAAATAGTCCGCCTTCAAAAATAGTCCGCCTTTAAAAACATTTGGCCTTGAAAATAGTCGGTTTTTAAAAATATTCGGTTAAGATTCAATCAAACGAAAAATAAATTAAAGAGAGAAAAGTTGGAGTTATTAAAGAATAACATTTTTCCTTGGGTCCTAATTAAGAAGCGACCACTTTTTCTGTTCAATAAATTAAGAAGACAACGGTAATGAAATAATATCGAATAAATCCAACGTAAAAAATAATATATTTCAAAGACTTTATAACTTTAATATGAAAGTGAAAACCCTATATTCCCGGATACCATATCGTTCTTACAGGTTAATATGTAATTAGATTTCTGTTTTGATAATGAATTCCAGATACTTAGTTTTCAAAACGCTGAATTTACAATTTTATATATTGAAGTTTAGACCTGTAGTGTTTTGGTTATTCATTACCTATTCAATTTGAGCTTTAAAGTTTTCAAAAATATTATTTGAATCCACTAAGATATAATTGGAAGAAACGAAGTAAAAAATGTCAAAAAACGAGCGTATTGTTGGTAGGCTATGGACGATGCAACATTATCGATTCGATTGGTTTTCGAAGTAACAGGCGTATTATATTGGTCAAGTAGTGGATGTATTTTTCTAGGTTTGTCAGACTACTAGCCGGTCTGCACTATAATTTGTATGGCTAATTGTTTAGCCTGTACCCTAGAGTGAAGTGCAGCGTACTGAACTAGAATTACACTCAATGCGGTAAGTCTCCACAAAGCAATACACTAAACTTGAAGTTCAGTATAGTTAACTTTACTGTAAATAAAGTTGATCTACTATACTGCATGTGATACTATTCCAACACGTAACGAATTATAGATTCAGAGTTAAAAGGAAACCGGTATACCGGAAAGGCCAAAAAAGGTAATCATTTATTTAAAAAGTTTAAAAGTTATTAGAAACGTGGTGTTACATTCATCTTATTGTTTAATACGTAACTTGTGAAAAGCTTTTTAAATGTCAAGTTTGATAAAGTATTTAATTAATAAAATGTTTTTAAATGTTTTTTTAATTAAGGGGATGTGATTACATTTCGTTATCGTAATAATATTGAGTTTACGTTGATTGAAAGAATAATAAAGGCCTTTTTGAGGTTTCCTAACGAAAATTATAGGGGCGCCCCTTGAAAAACCATTCGTATAAATATAGCTTTTATTTAAAAACTCGGTTAACGTTTTCTATTATTGGAACAATATTGACTGCTATTTATAGCAGGTTAATTGCAGTGCAGTTATTCAACTTTACTTATAGTAAAGTTGACTGTAATAGCTGCAAGTCAGTTGATTTTGGAGTGACTGATTCTTACTAAGGCATGAGCCAAGCAGTTGGCCACACAAATTAATATGCAAACCAGCTAGCGGTTTGTCAAATATAAAACAATACATCTACCTCTTACCTGCTGTAATCCTACTAGTATTTTGACTAATAGAATCTACAATGTAATAACTTTTAAATCCTTATTAATACTGATCTGTGTTCATGAGGCTAAATACAGATAAGGTAAGTAGAAGGAAAAAAACCATTTTCTGGTTTCTTTTTACATTGAAAACCGCGGTTTGAGTAGAGGAAAGAATTTTACGAAGGATCTTCATTAGTAGTGAATTATTTCACAATGTGAAAAAAATAGAGAAGAATTTTAAATTATATTGATCCATAATAGTAATCTGCAAAAAATAGACGGTATTGGGATTTAGAAACAATGAGATTCTTTATGGTTCTTTTTTTCAAAAAGAAAAAAAATATTAAAACAAACTATTGAATGTCATAAAAAGATAAGTTGGTACTCGTCTAAGATAATATTACAGTAAATGTTATTACTGTAAGAGCGACAAAGTCTTGCGGCTTATAATCAATAACTTTCAACCTTATCTTTTATCACAAACCTTTACCCTTAATATTGAGTTTTCCCCCTTATTTTACATTTATTATTGAATTATGCTACTTGAATTATTTCAACCGCTACTTCAACCGAAAATACCAAGAATTGTTAGGTATCGCTAAAAAAGTTACGTCGCGTAACTTCACGTAAAACCGATATCTTACGTTACTAAGCTAAGTTTACTCTACGAAAAATCGCAGAGTTTGACGTTAGTTAGAACTTAAAAAAAATACCCAGCCAAAATCTACTACGAATAATTGAATCTTTCGGGCCTACCTTTTTAATTTATTATAATTAAAAGCTTTAGGAGTTAGATGTTGACAAAAACTTAACGAAAAAACACTTGATTAACTTCGTTGACAATTACGTTATTAAATACAACGGTCAAGGCTTTCACTGCAGCAACCGCGTCTTTAAAAGAGTTTGTATGTTTTTTAACAAAGAAAATATTAACATAATGTAAATGATATAAAAGTATATAAAATCTAACTTAAAGATAAAACTTAAACAACAAAAGTTATATATGCCAGAAAAGAATTCTATAACGTTGTTATAAACCATTTAATACTTAAAATAACTTAAAAAATACCCCAAAAACCCTTTCCCTCAAAATTCTCAATTAAAAAACGTTTTTTAAGCTAAAGAAGAAGATGAAGATTTTGTTGAAAACTGAGACGAAAACCTTGCTCAAAATGAAAGCAAAAAACCGTCCAAAAAAATAAATAAAGACCTTTTTGAAAACGAAAACGAAGGCACTTTTCAAAAAGAAGCCGAAAACTCTTAAGATCTTGAAAAGACTAAGGTACCATAGGCCCAACAAGTTTAAGACGGTAAGTTTTAGGTATACCAAGCGTTATAGACCCGGAAAACCCAACAAGTTTAACAGGCTAAGATATAGACATAATAAGCGCCACAGTCACAGGCCTAATAAGCTTAAAAGGCTAAGGTATAGGCTAATAAGTGCTATAGGCATGGCAAGCCCAGCAAGTCCAAAAAGCTAATGTACAGGTGCAACAGGCGCTACAGGCACAAAAATCTTAGAAAGTCTAAAATACTAAGGTATAAGCACAACAGGTGCTACAGGTCGGAAAGATTTAGTAGGGCCGACAGGCCTGACAAACCTAATAGTACCAGTAGGCTTAGCAAGCCTAAAATAACCGGTAGGTCAGGTAAACCAAATAGGGCTGACAGGCCCAACAAGCTCGTTAAGGTCAAGATATACGCTTTAAAGACATTAATTAATTAAAATTCTATGTTAATAGGCTATCTGGTAGGGTTAAGTTATATACTAACTAATAAAGATACTTTAGAAAATCAAGAGATTGCCAAATGAATAAAACCAGCGTTTTAATTTACGTACATAGTAAGTTGAAAGTAAATATGAGTTTGTGGCGAAAAACTTGGATCTAAGAATTAATAAATTCGAAACTCAAAACCGTTGGCCATTTGGGGTTCATTTGGCAGTAAATTTTTCAGGAGTATGACTAATTCATAATGAGGTAATTTAATGGTAACCAGAAATGATTGGTTAACCATACTGATATGCGCGTACAAAACACAAATCCATCAGTATTGGAATAATATCAATTGCTATTTCTAGTTTGTCAATTGCAGTATAGTTAGTTACCTTTACTTATAGTAAAGTTAACTGTACTGACTACAAGTTAGTTGATTCTAGAGTCGCCAATTAAGACTAGTGAACGTTCCAAACAATTAGCCATACAAAGTACTGTGAAAATGAGCTAGCAGTCTGCAAAAACTAGAATAATACATGCACCACTTGGCTATTGTAATACTACTATTACTTCGACCAATCCAATCGACAACGATGTAACGTCTAAAGCCCTACTAACATTGATAATTTTAAATTTTTCTTTATAATATTCTGCAAACTGATTTCTTAATGACTTTTAAAAGTTGACCCTAATTATAATACTCAATACCGATTTCGTGATTGGTTTTTGAACAATGTTGAGATATTTCATGTTCTAGGGTTTTAACAAATAAGAACGAGATCTTTTTAAAAATATCGGGGAGCTTATCTTTAACAGAGATAAATTGTTTCATAGTTAACTTGATAATTTCTTCGAGAAAAACAGCGGTGAGCCGCGAAATAGCAGATAAGTCCTATCTACGCTTACGGCGTATAATATAAAAAGTAAAAGAACTAACAAATTTAAGTTTTTTTTACGTTGGATTGAAATCATATTTTTATATACGGTGGTCACCCGCTAGTCTCAAAAGTAATATATACTTCCAAACGTTATAAGTCACCTATTTGTACTTTATTCAAAGTTTGCTTAAAACTTTGTCGTATTATAAATGAGGAATAATTTAAGCTTAATTTCGAAACCGGTATTTATTGAGGTTAGCATTTAAATAAGTTATAATTAAAATGAATAGTAAATCAGATTTTGGTATATAGTAGGTAATTTCACTGAGTTGTCGTAGTAAAATAATAATACGTGGTAACTTTAATAAACAAGTAGATGATTTTATACCAATTTCATAATATTTATAACCTCCATTGATCAAAGCATTAATAAATCAAATAAAATTTTGAAGTAAATCTCTAATCAACTAGTTGTTATTTGAAAGATTAGGGTACATTACCGGGTCGTACTTACGTTGCATTTATCCTTTTACGACATTATACAGAAAAATTACTCTTTTTACATTAAAATTGGATAAAATCGTTGGTGAAAGTATAGCAAATATCGATATTAGTTTTGGTATTCTTTATTCGGGAGTCATATTGAATTTACTAGTTAAATATAAATACGGTAATTTTTTGTATCGTATAGTTGATATATATTAAGGTTTTTATAACGTGCGGGTTTTGAATATTTAATTTAGGTAACGCGTAGTTTATCATTAATTCTCAAAGCGTTAACTTTGGTTATAATAATATTTCCCCAATTATTACGAGCGTATATAATATATATTACTTTCAAAACGACAATTATATTCAAATCATCATTAATACCAATAAGGTTAGTCAAGTTTTTAAAGCATTTCTCAGGGAAATCGACTATGAAATTAACCATGAGATTGTTTTAAAGCCTCTCAGAATCTGGTAAAGACTTGAATTTATTTCCTAATTGTATCTCTAATAATTGATTTTCTTATAAATATTGTAATTTAAGTAAGAACGTCGAACCATACCACATAACTCGGCTTGGAAGTAGATTTCAACTAAAATGATTGTAGGAACCAAAGGTATCAGTTGGATGACAAAAGGCGAATCGTATATAAATTAAATTGACGTGGTAGTAAACGGCTAATAGATAAAAACATTGATATGGTTACGAAATTATAAGATGTTATTGGTTTTTTATTGAATATTTGTAAATGAATACATTTCATATTTAATTGTTGGTAATATAAATATCGATGGATAAACTTTAGTCGCCTATACGTTTTGCGCGAATTGAATAGGAGTCAATAACGTTTCAGGTAAGAAAAACATATTAGTTATTTTTAAGATTGATATTAGTAAAAAGTTTATTAACCTTTTTAGTAAATTCGTCAATAATATTAAGCCGTAAAACGTATATATATAGAGAAAGTTTTGAATAAATCTATTTAAGTCATAAAATTTATAAATACCGACCTGAAAGATGAAGTTCGAAAAGGATGCTAGAAATATTCTGATTTGGTTGTAATAGTGTAGACGTTTATATATAATTAGCCCCTTTATTGTGAAATAATTTAAAATGTATTGGAAAAAGTCGTTCTAATTAATAGACTTGTTGTTTGAACAGTTTTCGGTTAGTTATAATATATTTCATACTTTTATAGTCCGTAAGGATAATAAACGAACGAGTCGTACCATGGAGCTCTACATTCTATACTTTGAAATAGTTTATGAATTTCAATAATTTCTTATCCTGAATTTCGTAATAATGTTTGAAAAATGACAAACAATGAAAGTCATATATCATTAGGCATAAGGTATTGTAATCGTCCTGTTGGAATAAACAGTCACTTAAAGCTTAGCCTGAATATTTGGTTTTTAAAAAGGGTTTTCGGTCAAGATCCTATTAGGTAGAAATCGATTTACAGAGAATGGAAAGCTTAAACTATTACAAAAGAACGTTTTCCTTAAACTCTTAATAAAGAGCGGCGCTTTTTGAATTCGACGAATTAGAAGACTAACGATGAGAAAATAATTTCGTATAATTTGCCAATAAATGTGGATAAAACCGAAAATACTCTGTATCCCTACTATAATATGAAGGAACTAGGCTAATGCTATCGCTTATGAAGGTTGGAAACTGTCTATTATCTTAGATAGAGAGAGAAAGAGAAATAAGTCTCTACCAAGAAGCTGCTATAGGCTATAGAAAAGGGGTGGCCCGGTCATATGTCAAGATGAATCTAAAGCATCGTAGGGGCATAGTAACCGCCAGGGTTAGATACCTAATGACTACTAGCCTAGACCCAACTTTTGATATTATCTCCGGCATATTTCTTTCTCCGTAACCCTGCCCCCCTTCTTTCCCCTTACCTTCTATTTTTTTATACGTATATAAATCTACTGGCCCTTTAAACCAACGTTTATTAAGCCGCCTACTTCTTCCGCTCAACCCACATAGGTTAACTAGCCCACTACTATTATTGTTGCCACTAGCCATTTTAACGAATGTAGGTTAAATCACATATTAGTTTCACTTAACCTATACGAGTTAACTAGCCTATAACTACCAACAACTACTATCATTAACCTACGTAAAGTAATTATCCCACTATTTGAAAACTGCGAAATAATAAGTTTTAACGATGTGGTGAATAGTAAAGAAAAATATTAAGTTAAGCCTGTCGGCATATTAGGCAGGAAGCCCTATCATCATCCTTAGCTAAAACATAACGTGATTCGAAAGAGTTGAGGGCCACGGTATTGGAAAACTTTAAAAGTGATTTTCAGGTCGTGTGTATATAACTTATACATTTAATTAAAACTAATTATTTTAAAGGGTCACCAATATTGTGGCGGCCCACTGCAGGTTTATTTCGGGTTCATAAAATATCTTTAAGTTGTGATTCGATTCGGTATCGCCATTATTACCTATAACTTCGATAACGAATAGTTGATAGTCGCGAACTTGTTAGTTTGTAAACTGGTCAAAAGTGGTTTAAATAAGTGGGTTGATGTAAAAGTGAGGATATTTTCTATCAGGAATATCAAATTCAACGACGTAAGAATCGATGAGAGGGATGATACAGTATTTATTATGAAGTAAACAATTTTAATTTTTTTCAAATTAACCCTGTTTATAATCTTCAACAAAACACCAAATGTTGTCTCTAACCCTAAACTGTTTAGAAAGGGAGCCCTATAAATTATTTTCTTCCTTTATATAATATTATATAGTCGTAATTTCGATTTATTAGTATTCCGTATTTTATCGAATACATTAGACAAAGGCTTCAGTCGTTATGCGTGGTTTTGTAAATGAAATAAATAAATATCAAATATTCTATTTGAATTTGATAATAATAGAAATAATATTCGTATTATTTACCGTTAATAAGTAATCATGAAGTAAACAACTTCAATAAAATTGAGGGTAAGTAATAAAGGAATATAATCATGTTAAAAACTTCTAATTAACGCGTTTGATGATACTAAAAATATTAAAGTAAAATACGATATTTAAGAGTTATTCCACCTCCGTAAATTTATGAAAACGTTTTCAAAACTTATTAGTTCAATTTAAGATTTTTTAGCTCATAATAATGCGAAAAAGAACGTAAAATCGCCAATAATAATTCATAAACCACTCCTAATGAACTTCGGTATCCATAATATGAATTATTTCTAAATTGACTATTTCAATTGATCAATCCATAAAAATCATGAAAAAATATAGGCTATTATTAATTTATGGAGAAAATCAGCCATGAGTTTTTTTCAATTTTTTTTCAAAATCGCTCAATAATTATTGAAAAAACATGAAAAGTATTGTCTGACTATATTACTAATAAGTCGTTGACTAATAAATATCGAAATTCCGGTAAACCATCGGCCTATATAATATAAATCGAACTAAAATTATATTCTCATGAAAATGAGGATGATAATATTATAGCCTGGATAACTAGTAGAATTTAAATCGTATAAAATCTTGATTAACGTTAAAATAAGCGGATTGTTAATAAGAATCTAAATACAGTTAAGATACCTTAAAATATTATTATCCTTTACTAAATACATAGAAATGGAAAACTAAAATATCAAGTCGTTATTAACATAAATATCGATAGGAAAACTTCGGTCGCCCATATATATCGTATAAACCAAACGAAGATAAATAATATACTAGACAATAATAACACCCTAATTGTTATCAATATTGATATTATTAAGCCATTTTAAACCTTTCAAAATATATCTGCTAACGACTACAAAACTAAAAACGTTTATACGTGGGGGCGGCTTAAAAGAAAACTATTTAAGACTTCAAAGTTATAATTACCAACAAAAAGGTGGGAATCGGAAAGACTTTTGGAAATATCCTAATTTTATAGAAACAATACATCGAGTTGTGTGTAATTAGAACTGTTATTGTATACTAGTTTGAAACGAAGTTAGAAAGGTTATTCTAGTTAACAAATTTATCGTTCGGAAAACCGTCGGGTTATTATAAAGTATTCCAAATTTTTAAAATTCATGAAAAAATAAAAGAAGGGCCGCACCCTGAAATCACGCATTTTATACCTTTAAATAATATATAATCCCAAACAATATCTTATAATAAATTTTGCAATTTCATTTGGCATATTATGACCGAATAAAGTAATATGTTACTCAAAATTAAGTACCGCTATTGTTCCGTTAAAATAAGTAGCCTTTTTATGCCTAACTAGAATATTTTGTTTTTAAAAAGATTTTCTGATTAGTGTTCCACTAGGCAAAAATTCATTTAAAGAAAAAAGAAAAATTAAATCATTCAAAAGTAACTTTTTCCCCAAGTCCTTAACAAAGAGTGACATCCTTTTTAATTTGACAAATCAAAGGGCCTGTGATTATTTAGTTATCTTAAATAAATTACCATTAAAATCAAATAAAGGTAAAAAAACTCTATACTTCAGAGATAAACGCAACATTCAAATAATTATGGATAATCCGTAATTTTTCCGGATTATACGTACTTCAATTCCCGTTTCGATAACGAATCCTAAATATTTAGTTTCTGTCAACACCGAATTGACACTGGGATAAATCATCATTTAAATCTAAGGAACTTATGATGCTTAATTAATATTAGACTTTAATGTGACCTTTGTTTCAAATGCGACTCGAATATATCAAAATATTGTTGAAGTAAGCTGAGAAAAAATTACGAAAAACGAGTGTAATAAATTATTAATATATCGTTTCAAAATATCTGGTGTACCCGAAAGCCCGAAGTATATAACTAATAGTTTAAATAGTGTAAAATGTATGTGAAACATAGAGTATTAATTATCGGATTTTGATATATATAGCTTATAAAAGACAACTTTAACGTTGAATTTAATAAATAATTGAATTTGTGAAATTTTTGCGAATATGATTTATTCGTTATGGGGAGAAGATAGTGGTCGATTCTCGTAATGAAGTTAAGACTACAGTAATCGAAAAAAAAATAAGGTTGCATTCTGATTTCGGAGTGAGAAGTATATGGGTGCCCGTCAAAACGCTGTTTGTATGAATATAACACAAGTTTATCAACTAGGTTCATGACTTTTGTAATATTAGAGGTTCCCTTGGCAATATACCGTATAACAGTCTTTAAAGAACCTGCAGGTGTTAACCTTCATGATTATTTTAAATGACAGTTTTATAATATATTCCGGAATAGAGGGGAAAAAACTTATCTCTAAAGGTTTTGTCGAATAGGGGCGTGAACTCCTTAAAGATATCTGAAAGATATTCGTGAACAGAAACTGGTAGCTTTGTGGCTAACATTTTATTAATATTTTAAAAAGCGACCGCGGCTAGTTGCATAGTAGTAGCTTAATCCATTGGAACCTTATGGAGTATAACACAAAAGGTAACAGTATTAACACCGTTAAGTTCTTTTTATGCCGGCGTAAAACTCCGTTACTATACGCGGTAATTACCCGCTTGTTCCAAAAAAAGATATACATTTTAAAATGCCATAAATCACCTATTCATACTTCATTCAAATCTTACATGAAACTTCGTCGAAATACACGTAATAAATAATATAAACTAAAAGTCAATAACAATATTTATTAAGATTAATACCTAAAAAAAAACTAAGCAGGTTTAAATTATATAATAAATAACTTGATTGAATTGTTAGTAGAGAAGAGGATATATAATAACTTTAATTAACGAACAAGATCCTTACTCAAAACTTTATAACATTTAAAATTAATATTTATTAAAACGTTAATGAAGTATGTAAAATTACGAAGTAAATTTACTATTAGGAGAGAATTATTTAGAATCAAGGGGTAAATTATCCAATCGAATTAAAGTCCCTCTTGATCCTATATGCAATCATATATTAAAGTTACGATTTTTGGTTTTAAAAGTCAATAAATTAGTGGGTCAAGATAAGGTAAATACTAATATTTACTTTAGTATCAAAGTTACTCCTGCGTTACATATAATTTGGTAAGTAGGTACGAATACGGTAATTCTTTACACCATATTGTAAATATAAATTAAGATTTTTATGATAGAAGCATCTTCAATAGTTTACCTAGGATACATGCTATTTAATACTGGTTCTAAAATATTAAACGTAGGTTATACTAATGTTTTTCTAATTATCTTGAGTGGGCGCGTCGCCTTCACACTTTCCTCTACGAGTTACACTATCGGAACTAACAGTAATTAACGTAACTAATATTATCCTACCAAATACAAAAGTTCTAAAATTGTTTATTAATAACTTATATATGCGTAATTTATTTGTCATAATTAGCGGTTCTTTTGGGGGAAATAATTCGCTGGCAAATATATTGTTAATCATTCTTCTTAAAATCACGATTTTAGTAACGAATTTTGAGTTGTAACATCGTCTTTCGTGGAGAAGAAAATTCTAGCGGTGAAGAAAATATTAAACCGTTTTCGATCCTGTTGTTTTAAATTCGTAAGTCGAGCAATAAAGACTTTTGCTGCGTTCAGGTCATAGTACTATATATAAAGTATTATTATAAAACGTTGATGTCGTTATTACTGCTCTCGTAACTACGAATATAATAACTTTTTTTCATAGTCAACTTGAGACCCTCGAATCAATAAGGAACAGTATATAATAATCTTCTTTATACTCATAAACCTATGATTTTTATGTAATTTGAGTAACATTACCACCATTTATATTGAAAAAGAAAAGTTTTACGTCAAAAACTCCATTCGTTTATCGAATGGTTACCTTTAATTTATTAAAATCCAACATTATTGGATAGTTTGTTCATATAGTAGTCGAAGTAAAAGGATTTTGGGATATCGTAATCGTCGACACAAACCTTAGATGAGGGCGGCATTGTAATTATGTCGTACAAGGGTAACGTGAAAGTAGGACCCCTTTAAAGGGGAGTTCGTTTTAAAGACGTGGGCACACTGGCAGCAATTTTAAGTTTCCAGATTATATTCTTTAACGTGGCGAATATATTGGTCTTTCGTTATTTTAATGTAGTTAATATATATATATATATAGTCATTTATACATAAATTGTATTCGTAAGCGGCTTAGTCACTCTTGATGAACTTCGTGAGTAAAGTTTCGGTAGGTCGTTTATATTAAGTATGTCATTAATTTTATTTAATCATTAAGGCGTTTTGAAATTATTATCTAACGCGTACTTTGAGAAATTGTTGCAGAGTTTAAGAATATAGGTTCAAAATCTCAGAAAATATAACTTTAGGCTGTATTTTCCGGTCAATATTCAAAATACCGTTGGGAAAAATGGATCAAGGATAATATGTAAAAGGATTGTGCTAAAGTCTTCGTTTATAACGGTTGGATACTGTCCATTATTCTCGATGGAGAGAGAGAGAGACAGCAGTCCCTGCCAAGAAGCTGCTACGGGCTATAAAAAAGGATTGGGCCTGTTACGTAACAGAATTTCTCTAGATCATCATAGAAACATGACAATCGCTAGAGCTAGATCTCCAGTAACCACTAGTCCAGACACAAGCCTATGACATATAAATATAAAAGCCGACCATTCCCAGATAACACGTAGCTTTTCATAATTTATATGTTCTTCGATTCTTATTTCTATAACAATTTTTAAATAATTATTTTTTCAAACATTAAACTTTTACTTAAATATATTGAGGCTTAAAGTAACGACAATTATGATTTTAGATACATTTTCAGATTTAAAATTATATTTATTATAATTCGGATTCGAAGATACTGCATTATTGATAAGGAAAAAGAAGTGAAGAATATCTAAAAATAGGTGTAATAAATTATTGATATATAGTTAAAAGCAAATGATTATTATAAAAAGACTAAAGGAAATAATTAAGCATTGAAAATGTCTATAATATATACGGAACGTAATTTTTCACTCGTTTTTCTATTTAGTATGGAGTTTATAAAAGATGGTTAAAATGTTGAATTTAATAAACCATTTAAGTTGTGAAATATTTGCCAGAGTTTCCTTTATTAGAGGAAAACAATGAAGGTCGACATTTGTAATGGCGTTAGGTTCATGGTAATCGACACAAAAACATATGTAGCTTTTGGGTTTTTTAACAAAAAGTATGGGGATAACTGAGAAAGATATTCGAACAGGTATAGTTTTAGTGGAATAGTTTGGTTGACGTCTTTTATAATACGAAAATCTCCTCTTATAATATACTATATAAAGGCTTTTAAAAACCCTTTAAATACTGATTTTTATTTTTATTTTTAATAATAGCTTCGTAATCGACTTAAGAATGACAAGAAAATAAGTTTTCTTTTAGGGAATTATCAAATAAGGAAGAAAACTACTTCATGGTATTGGGATGTTTATTGTTGATGAAAATACATAACTTTAGGATTAGCATTTTATTAATATTTTCGATGAAAATGACAATGATTCGAGTCATTATATTTTCATATTTCCGAGCTTTGAAGAATACAGTATAAAATGTAGCTATATAGATGCTCTCAAGTTTCTTTTGTGTCAGCGTAAAACCAAGTTCTTATATATAATAATTACCTATTTGTTTCAAAGGAAACATTTTATTATTATTCAGAGGTATTGATAGCATGGTCTGAGATTAAAAGACTTTTTGATAAAGGGATTTAAGTTTCGAGGGAACATATTTTACTTTTGAGATAGTAGATTATTTTTTTTCTTTCATTTTTGCCGTTAGTATATGAGTAAGTTCGCCGTATAGTTTCGATTCTTTATTTCGTTATTGTAGTATGTATCCTGAAATTCATGATTTCGTTTATTAATTTATCATATCTGCGAATATACTAACGGTTTTCCTTATTAAAAAACTACCTTTTAAGCTTCATTTTTAATTTTTCCATACTATCTTCGTGCGTTTCAGAATCCATCATATACAAAAGTCTAGTCGAGCGTTTATCAATGTTAAACTCGAGATAACAATCTAAATACTCAGAGCGGTTTAGTGATATCATATATTATAGCTGACGTATCGACATGTTTATTTGAGTACCTATTTCTCATTTCTTAGTGATGGGATCCTTGCGAGTGTCATATTTCGAATCTAATAAGTTTCTGCTTATGGCGGTGAGGAGTGAGTACTGTTGTAAAATTTATGATACAGTTCAAGTATATTACCATAGTTAAAGCATATTTGCGTATTGAGTTATGCACATTTATTGTCCGTATTATTTTTCCTATCATATTAGTTATTTACATTCTGTATACCCTGTTCTTATAAATCTGCCATAGTAATGTATAGATTATTGTAAATCTGGTTTAATTATTCACGAAAATCTCATAAATTATGTGAAATACTTCCACTACTATTTAAAGTCGTTTATTCATATATCTACCATTATATCAATCTTATGGTCTATATTACATTAGACGACACTCACTTCTTAAAATATTCTTGATTACTATTCTATGAGTCGTTATATATCAAGAAACGATTGTCGTTATAACCGGGTATACCGGTTACAGGAATCAATAATTCCATTTGTTGGTGTGAATTTAGACGTTGCAACGTTATTGATTCGATTGATCGAAGTAACAGTAGTAATGCGTTGTCCAGTGGTGGATGTATTGTTCTTGTTTTGGAAGACTGTTAGCCAGTCTACACAGTAATTTGTATGGATAATTGCTTGGTTTATGCTCTGGTGTGAAGTAAGCGCATAATGTAATTAACTTATGGCTAATACAGTAAATCTACATAAAACAATACATTTAACTTACAGTTAGTATAGTTAACTTTAATATTAGTAAAGTTGACTTACTACACTTTACGTATTACTATTTTAATACTAGCAGCTTTTTTATTTGTGCGCGTACATGGGTACAGTTAACTATTTTTTTGCTGATTACCACTGAATTACCTCATGTTTATTTACTTTCAGCAAATGTTCTTCCTCTTCAGACCTTTAAGAACCTCCATTTTAACTATACCAATCAAATAAGTCGTTATTAATAGTTCCAGTTCCTGGGCAGTTTTCTAGTTCGCCAATATATCCTTAATCATCGCCACATGACCTGGACTTTTAGGGCAGCTTACTAACGTATCTCTCCATAAGTATAGTTATTATATTGTTGTTCGTCAACCTTTTAAGGGCCTTATTTGACGATGCCCTCGTTATAGCATTAGCAGGATTTTCTTTCACGTTCATTTACTAGAACTCCTTAATCATCTTTTTTTCATAGACTTTATGGAGTGCTATTACGTGAATTATCAGGCGTTTTTCTCTAATGGTTCCAAGCTTCAAAAGGTATTCAAATGAACTTCATGAGTTGGTATAAATTACCACCAGAATAGATGGATGTTCTAGCTTCCTCATAATAAAGTTAAGGGTTTCCTAAATACTATACCTATATTAAAGTCTACTAAAGTCTACTATTATGATGTAAACCTTCGCAGCTAGCACAATAAATGTAATTCCTTTAAATTGGATAAAGGCTTAGTCAATTACATTGCCGATAATACTAAATTGGTTTTTTTGAATGTCTTCATTAACAAGGGTAATTAGGAGGGTGATATGTAAAAAATCGGTGGATATATTTTTTACGAAAAGTTTACCCATACATATTGATCAGTAAGCTATCGATAAGTTAATTAAGACTATATTAATCCTTTTTTTTAGGTCTCGCATTTGTTAATCGATCCTTTTATTTAGCCGGTCAAAGTGTTTATTTATTGGATAATATATTTGTTTCGCGATGAATAAGTAACACAATGCCCTCAATTGATACAATATATTAATATAATTGTTATATGTACTCTATTTAAGGCAATATTAGACGTTCACCATATTAAACTTGTTAATTGTGGCTATAATAGTATTTTACCTCTTTTAACGAAACTTAAGGCCTGTATTGACAAAAATCATACCAATTAACGATCTATTAAGTCAAATTAGCTGCCTTTCGTTAACGTCGTAACTGGCTTGCAGTTTGAAAACTTCAAGTCTTTAATTACCTATTATTCCTATGTTATAAAGCTATCCGTTTTGAAGAAAATGATATTGTCAATTTATGTACCTACTAGACCGAGTTTTCTTTACGTTACTAGTAAGTATAGGTTGTATTTTAAAAACCTTATTCTTAACCGTAATTCAATATGTGACTAGTAGGTCAGTAACCAATTAATGTTTCTTTCAACTATTTTGTCCAGTAGCTTAATATATCGTATTACCGTCTATAAAGGGTAGATGGTTCGTAATTCCTGTAGTTGTTTTAGTAATACCATCCGTTGTAGATTTGTTATTAATTACGTATAGGTCAATGTTATACCCCGGCTATTAAGTATAAACTTGCCTTTAGTCTTAATTAGTAAACTTGTGGTTAAAGCGACTATCAAACGGTAGTTATTTTTTAATTATTAGTAATTAAGTATGGATTAATTTTTTACCTTTATAACCATATCCTTAAGCAATTAGACGTGAGTTTTTGTACGGCTGCCACGTGATTTTGTTCTTAACCTCGTGAATAATCTTCGATTTAAGGTCGTAATAATTAGGTTTTAGAGCTTAAAATAGGCTTTCAATACAATTTATTCTGCTTTTTGAATTTGTAGGCTGTTAATCTCGACCCTATTTCTTTCCCTAAAAGTTTGCCAAAGATTTTGATAATATATTATACTTAGAGATTTAATGCTTAGTTTTTATTATCCTTTTCTTTCCTATTTACATAAGTAGTATTATAAATACGATATAGTATATATTACTCCTTTTTAAGGTTTCGCTTTTTAGGAGTCGTTCTCTTCGACGGTATTTTATCGGCTTTTTGATAACGGGTGGAGGAGGTTTCTGTTACTTTGGTCGCTTAGCTTAAAGGTTTTTATCGTTAGTAACCCTACTGTAAGTCTGTATTTGAGTAATACGAAAAGTTACAAAGTTGTTAACAGTTTTAATCAATACTTCAAAGTTAGTTATACTTAAGGTTTTATATAAACCTTTTTATTTACACGCCTTCTATTATACGAAGATTTTACTGTGTAAAAGAAAAGTGAGTACATCGATAATTATAAGGCCATTTCTGGTGTTAAGGGTATCGTTAACTTCGTGAAGTACCAATTCTTTTCATAATTTCCTTGGTGTCTTACCATAGGCTACAGCCCACTTTTAGATACTTGTTATGAGTAGAATTTTACTCGGTAGGTCTAAGTATGCTTTAAAAACCAATTGAATTGATATTAGACTTTCAGAGATTATATTATCGTTTAAGCCCTTTACCACTATTCAAAAACATTCTTTCGGATTGGTAAAGCTTTTAATTTATAATATAAGGATGTTATATATTCGTCTATGTAGGGTGTATACCTTTTTCACATTACTTATACTTTAGTTGACTTTTATAAATACTTGTTTACACTAGATACCTATTATTTTGGCATTTGTTTCAGAATTCGTCGCTATAAACTTGGTACCGGTATCGCAGAGGACGACGTTGGGTGGGCTTGAACACGTATTAATTCACAATGTCCTTAGTTTTCGCATGTATCCTTTACCACAAAAGACTTTAGAAACTCAGCTTCATTAAAAGAGGTTGCGTAATTAACAACGAGAAAAAATACGTTTGTTTTTAATGAAAATATATTAATAAAAACTTTGTAGCCAAAGTACTTGTTATCTTTTAGTAACAATTTGAATTTTTGGGAGGACGAAGTATATGTTTAGCAGTTGTGGTAGAGATTTTTAATGGGTTTTAAGATAAAGCATTTAACATTTTTATTCTTTACGGATTTTAGGACTTTATATAGCCTGTTAATAGTTGAGTGGTTGAAACGCCGGTATAATTGACGTATTTACGGCTTCGTTAGGTATAAAACCATTACTTTTAGGCATTTTAAATAAAATTATAGATTTTCCTATTCAAAGGGAAATAGAAAACTTGAGTCGTTTTTAAATAGTTTCTCGGTATCAATATTAACTTCAATACTGAGTATTTCTATGTTTTTGAAGCAAAGGAGAAAAGAAGTGAGTGACTTAAAGATGTAAAATGTAATTGACCTTATAATAGTTAAAATTATTTTTATCCTTAGTAATAATAGTTAGTCGCATAGTTTAAAGTTAACTTTAGCTTTACTAGTATCGTAACGATTAATTTTAGTGGCTGTAGCGTTTTCTCTTCGTAGTGTTATGTATTGTGAATAGCTTCCTATTAAGTAGCTTATTGTTTTTATATCTATAATAATACCTTGAAAAGGGGTGATTCATGTGACGATTACGAAAATTAAAAGTGCATAAGGAGCTAGTAGCTTAATTAGTGTAAAGGTAAGAATTTTTACCACTTAACTAGTATAGAGGGCATGATTGGCTGGTTATTAGGCCGCCTTAAAAATTATATTTTTATGCTACTGGATTTGCTTCACGATATTGTCGCCGTTAACTGATTCGTTGCCCTTAAAGTTTGCGATTTAAATTTCATAGTTCTATTTAAAAGTTGTAACGTACTGTATATAGTATATTATCCTTCTATTATTTTGCTTGCTGGGGGGGGGGGGGGTGATAGTTAACTAAGAGCTAGTGTAGATATTACTATATATTACTATAGTTAGTATATCTAAGTATTAACTTGAAGGTCATATGGTAGTACATCACTTTCTAAGGTACACTCCTGCAGAGTATATGATAACGTGTTACGCTGTAGGATTCACCCTTTATGCTACTGCTTAAAAGGGAGATTAGCAAAGTGAATGGCAGGGTGTCACCCTCTGGGTGAGAGCTTATAAGCTCTCATCTAACGCGTGCACTCCCTGAATTCCTCTTCTTCCTTATAATATACTTTTACTATTATAATGCAAATCGTTCTAATTACTCTTCTACTATTTTAAGTTGAAGTGAATTAGTAGAGACTTTATCCACAGCTATATCTATAATAAATTTAATATCTTTTATTATTATTGCGATTATAGTTTTTGCGGTTCATAAATCTGATTCAATTTTTACTCTGTTAGCGTTGGTACGGTTATTAGCTTTAGTTTGGAGTCAATAGGCTTTACTTTAGGCGTTATGAGCGTTTGTAATCGTATTTATAATCGACGTAATTAATTAATATAAGATATTTTATTTATTTACCTTAGGAAAATTGCTGGCTCAGTGACATATATTAAGGGAGTTTAGTATATGCGTTATTATATTTGTAAACAATAAACGTAATTGGTTTGAAAAGCTTTTACAGGTGGTATTTGGTCCTTGTAAAACGTATTCGAATTCGTTAACGCTTGTAACTGCTACCCGTATTTGTTCGCGAAATCCAGATTTGTTAGTGTAAACTTTTCGTATTACTTTTTAATAAAGTATTCACTTGTTAATTATTTGGTCATATATATTTATGGGAGTTTTGTTCTTTTCTCTCTTAATTATTACTATTGTTTACTTCATAGTGACCTTATATCTATAATATTGTATATAGTGGATATTGTGTTTAAAATAGCTCATTATATCTTTATGAATTTCACAAAAAGTGGTTATTCAAGTTAAAAATATAAGGTAATAATTCTTAATGTACCTTGTAAGGATTTCGGAGAATAGTGAGTGAAAACCAAAAGTGGGAACCTTTATCCATTTGCAGATGTTTAAAAGGGGCATTATCTTTGTATCAAAGAGGTTAAAAAGGTTATAGGGCTTTCCGTTATACTTCTTTACGTTATTTCAGATTTTGGCAAAGTTCATGAAAAGTTTTTAATTAATGTTAACTATTCTAATAGGTTTTAAGGGTAGGTCACGATAGTTATTTTAGTTTTTATTGGTATTTTTTTTGGAAATTTAAGCTTTGGAGCTTCCGAAGCATAGTGTTAAGAGTAATTACTAGTCGTCTGACTCGAAGGGGATAGTCTTATAGTAGGACCTATGATAAGCTCGTACGTATAGGCGAATCTACCGTCAAAAGACTTTGGAGTTATTTGCAACTTTAATTAAAGTGTTAGGGGGTAAGAGGGATTTGGAGGTTTTGAGAGATTTAACGATTTTGTTTAATTAACTGGTGTAGGGCGCCGACATTAATTTCTTTAGCCACATTGTAGTTGTTGCTTTACGTACTCTGCCATATTTAAGAGCGTACTCTACGCTATTACGTAGAGGTACCTTGTTACCGAGAAAATTAATAGGTTTCTTATTATTAGCGCGTGAAGAGATTTAATTTAGCTGAGGATAAAGAGACGGCTCCCCAAAACGCATATAAGGACATCGGGATTTTTTTAATACCCTTTCCTTTAGGGTGTGGATTTCAAAGGAATTTTTTAAGTTGGGCTAGGTTGAAGAGGGTTTTTGCTGGCTTGGTAGAATTTTTTTATAGTATGTAAATCCCTCGTCGTTAAAGTTTTTCCTTTAACTTTGATTTTATACCTTTTTAAATCCTTTTTTATATGTTAATAATCTAGTTGTTAAAGTATTAATAGTATTTATCGAAGGTACGGCTGTGGAAATTAAGGTTTTTTCCTTCATTGTAATCGATAATATAGGAGCTAATGAAGTTAACCAAGTAACTTTCCGTTAAGTTTTTATTGACGTCATATCCTTAAATTTCTTTATCGAAATACTTGGTAAAATAGGGTTCAAGGGCTTTAATTATCTTTATTCATTTTTACTGTATGTTATTTTAAAGTTTTGGTTGGTATGTGACTTGATAAATAAGGTATTTAGTAATTTTTGGGTGTGAGAACTTAGTGTTTTGGCGTAAAGTTACGTGGAAACTTAGCGACTTGGCGTTGAGTCGCTCGATGTGTTTTTTTTTTTTGGCGTGACTTGATGTTTTCGCGTAGGGTAGCGATCTTGACGATTGAATTAATGTAGGGGAAAAGAAAAGAGTAAAGTAGGATTAAAGGTTTGGTATATAAAGTAAGGTCAAAGGTAAGGTCAAAGGTTATTTATTGTAGTTGTTTGACCATAGGACTTAGTCGTTTTTTTAGTAGTAGTACCTATTGTAGTACTGACTTAGCCGTTTTCTAACTTGCCGAATTTTAATACTTTTAATAGTTAATCTTAACGTCCTTAAGAATGATTTTGTTAAAGATTTTTTGGTGTTTTTAATAAAGATACCGTTGATTATTTTTAGATTGCCGTTGTAGACTAGCGCAACCTAAAAATCTTTTCTGATTTTCTGCCGTTGTAAATTGTCGCAATATTAATAAAGACCCTTCATAAAGATCTTTCCTTTATCATAGCCACCGCTATTGATTTAAAGCGTAACTGTAAAATAATTTTTTTTTTTACTTCATCGATTTGTATCTAACACAATGAGTACTGATTAGTGTTAGTTGAGTTTTAGATGTTATAACGTCGTCAATTCGATTGGTCGAATTAATAATAGTATTGCGTGGTCAAGTGGTGAAGGTATTGTTTTAGGTTTAGCAGACTGCTAGCTGGTTTGCATAGTAATTTGTATGGCTAGTTGCTGGGCACGTGCCCTAGTATGAAGTGAGCGCATACTATACTTGATTTACAGCCAATACAGTAAGCCTACATAGAATCGTACACTCAACTTACAGTCAGTATAGTCAACTTTACTATAAGTAAAGTTGATCTACTACACTACATATACTACTATTCCAATACTATTTCTATATTGTACTTAATTTCGTTATTACATATGTCATACTTATCTATCAGGTTTTTGAAAACCAGGTGATCTATAATTTTTGTTTCTAATATTATATCTCTATTATATCCGTTATCGGTAAAGCATGTTAGGAATCTATTTCTCAATTATATTTATAAAATTTTGGGGTTTTGGACAGTAAGATTATTAGTATTTTACACGTATTCAACGAGTAATTTCTATACTCATCGTGTAAATGAGTTTACCCTAGCCGTTATGTTGATGTTTGTTATTATCAGTCGAAACTTAAATCGAACTATAAATAATACCTTCAATTTGTTATATTTTTGTCTCCTCTCCTCCAACGTATTACGATACCATTTAATTGCTTCATTTTCTAACCTTATCCTAAATTAACCTTTACAAAGATTTTCGACTAAATTCTCTTTCAATATATAGATCTTTACTGTCACTTCTATATCTTCAGTATAATTGGGTATACGTCTACCTTCTTAGTTTATAAATATACTTTTAAAATCTATTATAAGCTTTTGGTATGTATTCATCATATATAGATTTGTTATAAATTCACTATATATATATTTACAATTCTCTAGTACATTTTTTCCTTTAAAATATATTTCTCAGTATATTTCTTCCACCTGCTAACTATCAATTTCTCATGATATTATTAAATATTCGCAACCGTTTTGCCACATCATGCTTTAACCGCAATCGGTTGTATATAACTCAATTGTTTTAGTTGAAAATTCAGGTAATTAGTACGGATTTAGTATGTATAGGACTTTGTTTAGTGTATATATCGTGTATTTAAAGAATATATTTTCATAGAATATGATTTTCCCAGTTTAATTTTTTTTCTTTATTTTCTCTTTGTTCTGTTTGTATTTCTCTTTATCGTTTTCTTTTTTCTTCTCAATACTCTTCATGCTTTTCCTTTTTTCCTTTTAGTTCAAATCTAATTGCGAATCGGGAGAATTGTAAGGGTTCAGCATCTCTACAAGTCATCAGATTCATGCATTATTCATATAAGGGTTTGGAAGCAATGGATTTGGTATTGTTATATCCTCGGCTAATATTTATCTACCTGTTCTAATGACATATACCAACCTCCCACAGATGGCGGGTAGCTATTTCCCTTCCATCAGACATCCCAGGGATGTACCTCCAATCATCCCGGTTGTGCCCGATGGTCAGGCTATCAAATCCTTTTCTTTTCAACAAAAGGCATCAATGAATTAGTGCAATGATCTGCGCTCCCTGCTCTGCGCTCCCTGTCATAAACGCAATTTTTAATCGGAAATCGCGCCACCACCGCTGCTGGCAGGCACCGTGTACATTTATCAAGAACCTAATTTTAACTTCCCACATAACAAAATACTTTACGTAACACCTTTATTTTGTAACGTCAACTTCCTGCTCCAATACCACGAGACCCTTTTACGATTGTTGTCATTTTATTCTCTGTCGTTCAAAAAAACACCAACCTTAGATTTGAATCTGTCGGCCGCCCTGGTGGACTTGCGCACCAAGGCAGAAAATCTCGAGGTCGCCGAGCCAACTGGATCGTGTTTTTTTACGTTAGGAAACAAATCGCGCTTTTTAAGCGGGGTACTATCACAAGCCCAATCTTTGCCAATTAGCTCACTACCATACTAATACGAACCTCTCGGCCACGCCCCTTTAGTCTTCCTTCTTCCTCCTATGTAAACAAATCCACATACATCAACCTGACTACTTTGGCCCGTATAATTTGGTATGCGGTACGTACCGCGTCTGGGCGCGCGGCACATACTGCAGTCTGTACGCGGTCCATGCCCGACAAGGAACGCGGAGCAGGGAGCGCGAATCACCGCCCTCTCAATGCATATCCACGAAAATAGTAATAAAGTTTCTACTAAGTCATAACAATCAAACTGAACTTAAACAGAATACAATCCACCGTTTTCATCAACTGGCATAATATGACTCGAATCAGCTTTTCAGTGGTTGCTGAGATCGGTTGTGTGGCCGCAATAAATACGACATACACATCTGCATCACTTCTATCGACCTTTTCGATCGACTTCATTTTTGAAATTTGTAATGACATTATCATCTCAATCCGTCATTCAGCTCAATCCGACTTTCAATCTAGATATATCTATACATATACATCTTGCGGAACGCTCTATACAATGCTTTTATCACTTCTCGTCGTTATTCTCCTGACGTTGAGCTTTACTACCAATGCCTTGGAACCTATGCGTATGGAGTCAGTTGATATACCAAATGACGCTGACATTGAGGTACTGCAAAATTTCGCTGGACATACTGGGTACAAAGCACGAGTTTATCGACCCAACAGTTAACACCTGTATTGCTGGGTTTACACAAAGAGATATAAAGATTTCCCGTACGATGACGACTTCCCAGGGCCAATCAACAATTTCAGTGTCAACATACCTTTAAGACGTTTTACAGTAAGTCGCGCCTGGAATAGCAAAGATGAAATACCTGATTATCGACGTTCAGTGGCAGAACTCGCCGCGGCATGTTGGCAATTGACAGGCAAAGATCGGAGCGAAGTTAAAGAGATCATGGAATGGGGCGTGCGATCCATAGATTACGGGAACGCTCTTAAGGTTTGCCGCCGGGCCATTCATCTTCGTGAGGAGGCTTCAGCTGGCGACCGCTTTACCATACACAATCCACACCTTGATGCCGTTGAACCAAAGTTGGGTTGTTGGGGGTGCGCTGCAAAGGCAAAAACACAGCAGTTTGATGAAACGGACGCACTAAGATGCTGGGATGAACTTCACGGACAGCACTTTACAAAGACAGCTCAGGAAGCGCTTGCGGGACTTCGCATCAGTCAGCCATCTCATCCTCAGTTGCCGCCACAGTTTAAGTCAATTACTGTAGTATGGGAATGGAGTGATAAAGGTACGTGGCCGAATGTTATTCACGTAGTCTAATAAGTAAATTTTACAATACAATTTTCGCTTGCCAAATTACCTACAATAAAGAAGCAAGATATACTATGTGAGCCGTGAACTTTCCTGTTCATTGCCGTTTCTTTTTCTTTCATTAATCTATTGCAAAACCTGCGGTTTATACCGAGTTCTTTGTAAAAGGGTCTAAAACACCAGCATTACAAGAATGTCCTTATTTCTACGTAGAAGTCTGTTCGGCGACCTTGCTTATAAAGCTGGGATGGGAATGCTTGCCATCCCGGCTCTGTCAGCAAGGTCGCTGTACACAGTACATACTATAATAATACTCTTTGTCCAGGCTATGCACGGTACGTACCTAACCTGCTTTTTTGCTGTCAAAGTCTGTCTGCTCAGAAATCTTAGCCTTCTTGGTCTGTTCTGGTTCAACTTGACAGCAAAAGTGAAGAGAAAGAATGCCAGGTACCGCAATTGGTATTTACTTTGCACGAATACAAAGTATGATGCCATATAGTCTATACAGCTGTGTATCTTATGTACCCATAGACCCTGGTCTATACTATGGTATCTGTCACTGATCTGACCTCAGCTCTATGTACAGGCACAAGCTACACCTATAAGTACCTGCCTTGCATGACGGCATTCTCCTTTGAACTAATGTTTCCTTCCTTCATAATATAACAAACTTCTTCTACAACCCCATACTAGTCCCATGTCAAGTTATATAACCCTTTTTTTGGCGATTAAAAGTCATGACATTGATAGTTAATCACTTCACGATTCAGGTAAACTTTTTATCGTGTAGGTCCACTTCCCTTTGGAAGTTTGATAAATTTGCTTCCCGTTTAAAAATTCAATACAGATCGATTCCCTTTAACAATTAAAGTGTAGGTAGGTTCGCATCCATTCCAAAATTCAATTCTTTAGCCGGAGCATCATGAATCGAAACAAGCTGTTAAAGCACTACTAGCACAAATAACAATGTAATAAATCATTTCATTTTCGGCCCTTTGATATCATATACCTTTCACTTCCTTGCATACTAGTCGGCATGTGTTATTCTTCGCATCAAGTTCAATACAACAAAAAACTTTCCCGAGTTAACCAAACCCGAATGCTCAAGTTCAGTACATTATAAGGGACCCTATAAACTTGTCGCAAATTAAGTAGGAAATGACGAAAACGCCGTCATCAAAATTATTTTTGTAGACGCTATAATAGCTAACATCATATTGTGAACTATCCATACATTCCGGCTACAAAACTTTTAGATACACTTAATTACCAGATTCGTTAGTAAAATAGCTCGACACTCACGAACTCTAATTGTACTGCTTTAATAGTGTTTGTTTCCGCTTTTAAATGTATATGAAGAGAAAAGTTACTATATTCACTGGCAGAATACCTTGTTGGACCCTAGTTTGAACCGTGCTTGAAAGTATTCGCTTCCACTTATGAATGCACATCGGGCCAATCTACTAGATTCGCTGGCAGGAAGCTCGGCGCTCCCCAGCTCGAACGGTATTGCTTGAAGAGTGTTTACTTCCGCTTTTAAAGCTTTTTTTTGTTGTTTGTTTGATTATGTG